>QPKB01000002.1:6428020-6495339 GCA_003546025.1 Camphora micrantha
TGTCAGAATCCTCAGGACCACTGAATGGCTGTTTATTATGGTGTTACTGTTAAGACTCTTAGCAGTTGGAGGCATTTCATATTGTCATCTAGACGACTTGGGAGTCCTTTTGGGGCCCACCTGGAGGTGTCCTTTTCCTCTATTAAAAGAACCCTAAAAAAAAATATTTCCCTATTGAGATAATATCTACTCCCACTAAAAAGCTTTCATCCTAGGTATAATATATGCTCCCATGTAAGAAACTCTGACTCGCTCTTTACGTGGTGACGGGTTGAATCCACACTTTGTTTTTAATTGAGTTCAACACTTGTTAACTCAACTCATCAGCTGAATACTGACTGAAATTAACCCACCTGAATGGCTCCAGGTTCTCCTGGAGTCCTAATTTAGGTTTAGGTTGAACCTTTTAATTTGCAAGTCGACATTTAAACTTGATAAAGAGATGACCCAGTTTGGGTTCAACCAATACATGTTTATCTCTCAGTAGTGGACGGTTCTGATTTTTACTTGCCCACGATTGATATACCATTTAACTTCGTTAAATGAAGAATAAATCAATAGTTCCAATGAGGGTGTTCACAGTCGGCGCCTTATGAGAGTTGGAGGGTTTATAATTATAAACGTTCCAGTTCATGATTCTCCGTTTGGTAGTTTGCTGCAATTGGTGACTCTTTTAAGACTTTTTATTGACTTGAATTGACTTGAAAGCCTAGTCTCCTTCGATGCGTGTGGAATATCAAAGAGACACAGGAAAGACTTGTAAACGGTAAAACTTCCATTGCAGCTCCCACTGCACGGATAACAGCAACTAGCCTACTTCCATACGCGTGGAATATCAAAATACACAGGAAAGACTCGTAAAAGTTAAACTTCATTGCAGCCCCACACGGATAACAGCAACATGGGTACACAACATGATAGCTTGGAAAGTATATAGGAATGAATGAATGCCAGAGATGTTAAGTTGATTTTCAGTTTTGCTACTACAATGGAGTTGTTTGGGAGATCAAGGAGATTGGGCAACTGGGTTCTGGTGCTAGTGACTCTACTGGTGAATTCGAGGTGTTCTTTGGGTGTGAAGGTTGTTTGGGAGCAGGAGAGAAGTATACTCTGATAAAAAATTCGTGACTCCATAAACCACCCAGATGGCAATGGCCTCACTTGGGGCAGAAAAGAAGAATGCCCTGACCATCGCCTCAGTCCGTGTTTTTGTGGATGCTCAGGATTGTTGCACATGGCTTGGCATCGTTTGCACTGAGGGTCGAGTTACTGGGATTTACATCTCCAACGAAAGAGAGGCCAGCTTGGACAGTGGCATCCTGATGCAGGACTGTTTGCTGACTTGGAGAAATTGAGTTCCTTGACTTTGGATGGAAATCAGATAAGCAGGTGGGATTTTCCACGAGGTATGATGTTTTCTCAACACTTGGAACACATGGCATGCATGTTTGTGCTGATACTTTCTACAGAAAATTGAAATGGTATTGGAGGGACTAGGGAGAGTGTTTCTCATGTTCTGTGTGAATACAGTTGTGGTTCTCATTTTGTAAGGTGAAAGTTTTTTCTTTAATGTTTGCATAAAGAAGATTGGGCAAAAGATAAGTAAAAATCCATAGATACCCTCTAGGCCCCTTTGATAGTTTGGTTTAGTAGGGTTATGGTTGGGTACAGGCTCCCGGGGCCCCTAGTGGGTATTCGCCTTTAATTTTTCTTTAGCCCCTTTTGTAGAATGGCATTTCCTTGGAGACACTACCCTGAGATTACCTGAATATCTGAACGGGAGAGTGGGTTAATATTCAACTAGCATAAAAACCATGCTAATCACGGGTATACATGCATGACGGGTATACATGAAGTAGAATTCTATGTATATTTGAAAATCAGAAAAGATGGGAGTTTATAAATGAGGAAAGTATATTAGTGGAAAGTGAAACAAGATTATGTTTGCAATTGTAAAAATTGAAAATAATTTTTGTTCAAAATTAGAAAACACGGTTAATTAAAATTAGATCCAAAATCTTTCAGCTTAATATATTATCAAAGGGCTTGGGCCTAATTGTCTCTGCCTTTTATGGTAAGTAGGGGATGGATATGATTGCCCCAATTTACCAGCGGTCCTAGGGAACTGACCTGGGAACAGCTGGTTAGTCCCTGAGTATAGTCTCATTTCTCAATCAGTTCACAGTTATGGACCCTGGAGACAATTGGGAAGGATTAAACTTGATTGGGTCAGGGGCTCATTAACATTCTACATGCACTGATCAAGCACCAATCTTGGACTTCTAATCAGGGACTAGCCATCAAGTGCAAGTATTTTGCAGCAAAGTAAGTGCAAGTATTTGCAGTAAAGGCGGGATCCAGTACCCCGAATCATGTGGTGATTGGTATGGATGAACGGATTGTAGAGCGCAGGAGAAGATTATCCCTAAACAAAAATGGCTAATAGCCTTTAAAATGAATTTTCATAATAACTCCTTTTCAGTAGAAAATATACAAACACTGTATATTATGCGCATTGAGTACTTTCATATAAAAAATGACTAAAAGCTTTTCAATAATGAAAATTCCATAATAACTCTTTTTTCAGTAGAAATATACAATATTGAGTAAGCTGACTGAAATGTAGGAATTTGGAAAACCAAGGCTGGCAGTCAGCTTGGTTGATCGATAGATCTCATTACTCCTGAAACCATACTTCATGCGTCTCAAACCAGCTTCTGGAGTCGGGACTGAAGCTCTTCTTAGCTTTCAGTTTCTATAATGCAGTAGCTTCTCTCTATGATGGTGGAGCAATCCTCCAAGCACAAAACTTCAACTACTTGTCCCCCTAGCTCGATCATTCTCTTCTAATATCACCCCTTCACATGGAGAATGCTTTGGTTGACTACAACTTTTAAGACTCCTTAAGAAAAGTTGAGCTCTTAATCCAACACTCAATACCAATTACTCCCTACAAAAACCCAAAAAAAACAAAAAAATAAAAAATAATAAAAAATCTAGATTATCTAGTCCCGTGGAATTAAACAACACCACCAACCCTGGATGTAAGGATATTTCTCATCAAGAAGCCATAATCACCTGCGTCTAATGACTAGATGATTCCTACTTTGCCAAATCCTCCTAAGAGGAGGACGCAAGGCACCCTAAATATGAACACTAGCTAATTATGTCTCTTCTCATTTGCAGTATCTAACTATCCCTATTCGCTTTTGCAGCCTCTCCTCCGTTCAAAAGCCTTGAGACCTTGAGTCTAGAAAATAATCAGCTGAATGAAAGCAAACACGATTTGTCATGTAAGATATCGCATGCTTTCAACATCTCATCATTTAACATATATATCTTTCACTTGAATTGTAACTGTATACATTTATCTGCCTATTGTAGGGCTGTGCATGTTGACTGGTCTCAAATCCTTGAATCTTGGAAAGAATCAGCTTAATAGCATTCCTCCATGCATAGAACGTCTATCATCCCTTACAGTTTTAAGGTTGCAAGGGAACCAATTCAGCACCTCTCTTGATATTCAAGGTATAAAAACCTTTTCTTTTGTATGTTGATATATTCCTGTGGATTATGGGTTTAAAATCTGTTTTTGTCCCATCATCTTATGTAGGTCTTTGTAAATTACCGAATGTTGAAGTCGTGGACCTCCATAGCAATCAACTTCTTGATGGAAGCATCCCTCCATGCTTGACTAACTTGACTCAACTTACCTACTTGGACCTGTCAAATAATCGGTTCGGAGGCGAAGTTCCTTTACATGTTCTTAGAAATCTCATTTCTCTTGAGAACGTTTATCTTTCAAACAGTCGGTTCAAAGGCGTCTTTCCCTTCTCCATATGGGCAAACCATGTCAATCTTTCCGTCGTGGATCTCTCAAGCAACCATCAGTTAGAGGTTGAAACAGAACTGTCACCTTGGGTTCCATCATTTCAGCTAATCTATCTTAACTTGTCAAATTGTATCCTCAATTCACTTAGTGGGGCCATTCCCAAATTCCTAGCTACCCAAAACAACTTACAGGTGATTGATCTCTCTTTCACCAAACTGAGAGGGCCCATTCCGTCTTGGCTACTTGGGACTACGAATAACACAGTGCATGTAGACCTAAGTAATAACTTGCTCAGTGGTGGTTTTCCTATCTCCTCGAGTTCCTCAATGATCCGTGCAATATACCTCTCAAACAACAACATCAGTGGACCTATTCCTCCCAATATAAGTTCCCTCTTCCCTCACCTTGTGAACTTCTCCCTGTCCAATAATGCAATAGAGGGCAACATTCTTCCTAATCATTTCAGCAACATGTCATTTTTAAGCTTGTTGGGTCTATCGAACAACAAGTTAACAGGTGATGTTCCATACACTCTATTCACTGAATGTCATTCAGTGGAGTTTTTGAAGCTGGACAATAATAGACTAGATGGGATTATTGAGCCTTTGGATTCAAGAACTTATTTCACATCGTCGTTGCGTGTTCTAGACATTTCTGGCAATTCCCTGCATGGTAGCTTCCACACTTGGATTGTATCTCTTCCAAACCTGGAAGTCCTTACCATGCACAACAATAACTTTGAGGGTTCCATACCCAATGAAATGTGCAAACTGCTCCACTTGCGTATTTTGGATCTCTCTCACAATAATCTGTCTGGTTCAATTCCAAAATGTCTTATCAACATTAATCCTTGGATGGAAAATCAACTGGAGCGTCAGAATAGTTCGATAGATGGGCCTGATATGGAGCTAACAATGAAAGAAAGAACAGAGAGGATAGGAGATGAAATGGATTATAAGAATAGTTCGTTAGAAGGGTTTCACATGGAGCTAACAACAAAAGGAAGAACATATTCTTTCTCTGGTGTTCCTCTTTCTAAGATAACCACCATTGATCTTTCAAAGAATGCGTTGAGTGGTGTAATTCCTTTGGAGATGGGGTTTCTCACAGGGCTTCATTCCTTAAATTTGTCCTACAATAATTTAAGGGGCGGCATTCCTAGAACTTTCCAACAACTCCATGAATTGGAAAGTTTGGATCTCTCTTACAACCAACTGAATGGGTCAATTCCTCCAGAGTTAAAAACACTTGATCGATTGGCCTTTTTGTCTTTGGTCTCTAACAATTTAACTGGGGAGATCCCTCAGGGTCCTCATTTGGACACATTCGACAATCAAAGCTACATAGGGAACCCACTTTTGTGTGGGAAGCCTTTGGAGGATTGCATTCTTCATCCAACACAAGGGGCGGAGAAGAAGATTGAGGAAGAAGGCTTGGATGTAAGTTTCATTGATTGCTTCATGGTTTCTTATGCAATTGGGCTTTGGGGTTTCATTGCTCCGATTATATTCAAAAAAGAGTGGAGGCAAGTATACTTCAAAAAAATAGATTCATACTTCTACTTTTGAACTTTTGTTCTTTTTGGAAAACTGTCTACGTGTGTCTGAAAGAACAGAGGAACTTAACAACAATAAAACAGTTCCTTTTTTGTGCTGTTAAATAGAATGGTACTATCCTTTGGTGCCTTACTGGTTGCTTTGTTTGATGTATACACTAATACCACATGATTTAAAAAGGTATCTTTCATTACTAAAATACTGCTTTGACACTATCTTCTTGTTAGCAAGTTGCTCAGTTTATCGACCTCTAGGCGATCCCATGGCGCGTGAGGGAGACATATATTTTGCAAATTTGGGAATGCAATCACAACTTTCTTTTTCCATTCCTATTGCATACAATATATTATAATATACACTACACATTGCCTTATGTGTTTTATCATATGGTTAATCTCATGAGCATAGTGCTTAGATAGGACATGGATACAGCAAGAAAACGCTATGGACATAAATTTTACACATAAAAAAAGAAAAATAAAGTATCAGATATGATATAATATGTTGCCTATTTCGAAGTATTTGTACATCATAGCTTATGAGCTAATGGCTCAATGATCCACATGCTAATCTAACGGTCACTTTCGACAGATGATTCTTAAACTGGCAAATTCACACCTGCATTAAGTGTAGAGCACTGTCTTTGTTTTCCAATTTCATAGAATGGTTTGGATAATGTAATTGAAGAGAAAATTGGACCACCATTGCTGGGCCGAACTAAAGAGCCTATGTTATCACATGCTCAAGATGTAGAATCCCAAGCTAGCCATCTAGTATTCCAATGTGAATATGGGTCATTTGGACGGATGAATATGAATATGCCAAATCATTCAAATTTGAACCTGTACGTCTCCAGAAAACAAGAAAAGAGAGCCAGCACAAATTTCACTGCATGGCCATTCCGTACAAGTTTCTCAATCCATAGACATGTTATCTTCTGTCATAGGAATAGCTGCATGGTCTGTTATGATACTAATTGATGTGTTATGTTTACGATTTTAAGCCATGTCTGGTGTTCTCTTCGCAGCTTGAACCTGACATGGTAGAATGGTCATGTTTTCATTTTACAGTCACCAATAACCAGTGTAAATGCACAGAAACGGAGAAAAAAATTTGCATTAACGAATTTAATTCGCCAGACAAGCAAATTTAGGTAATAAAACCAGCAGTCGGGTTATATTTGTTGGGTTTATGTCTTGTATTCGACTTTTACCGGATTGGTTCATTGGGTTGGCCAATGATCAAGTTCAAAGTCATGGGTAATTTGGCAATTGTATTGTGGCTTTTTTACGGCAAAAAAATCGTAGATTATATATTGATGTAATTTGTAACCCTAAGCTCTACAAGAGAGATATAGAGAAGTGCTCTCTCTCCATATGGGGCTGAAAAGCAAGCAAACATAAGGGGAACACAGAGAGAACTTGTAAGGGGGAAGGCCGTGAGAGCAAGAGTGAGATATGTGGGAGAAAGTAGGCTAAGTGTTAAAGGGTTCAGAATCCTTATAACGAGTTGCCCAATTTTTCATAGTGAAATTAAGCGAAACACTCATAGCCCATGGATGTAGGTGAGTTTGCCGAACCACGTAAATCTGTATCATGTAGATTGCTTGTGATTGATTGTACGTATTTGCCCTAAATTAATCCCCAACAATATTGCAGTGACTGATATCAACACCAAACCCAATCTGAAAAAGTATATGAATCTGGAAATTGGAATAGGCGTGGATGTAGGAAAAATCTAAAAAGTATATTTAACAAGTGTTTATATTGTTCTATTATTTTTAATTGATCAAAAAGTTATTTTGTTATTCACAAATTCTTTTTCTCAATATAATATCTCGATATCAGTCTCAAATTTGAAAATATCACCAAATTTTCCCAGGAAGCTTTGTGACAATGGTCTGGGTAGATATCAGTGAACATTAACCTCATTTATGAGGGTAATATTTGTGACATGGGCATTGCTTGAGCTGGATCTAGATTGTGGTTACTTCAGTTCAGTTTATATTTTACTTGTACTAAATTTAACTATGGCTTCTGCCCATCTTCTGAGTCTTTTGCGGTCTTTTCTCCTTAGAAATGCTACAGACTTGGTTGTTTTTCCACTTTCAAGATACCAACAAAATGAAATTTCCTTGTTGAGAGATCTGAAGTTCCTGGTTCTATGCACTTCCAATGTGGGTTTTTTGGTGGACCTCCAGAAGTTCAGACGGTCTGGATTGTTGTACATGTGGGACACAAAGCAGAATGGACCATGGACGACCAATGATCCATCCCTACCATCAACAGATGCGGCTCATCTGGCTGTCCAGGTTCGGATCTTGGGCATGCCACCTCTTTTCACTTGTGGGAGCTCATTTCCCACTTGAGTGAGCTGTCTTGCCGTCTGTGTGAGGACTCTCTGCTGGGTGCCGGGCTCTCATACCCCTTGGGTGAAGTGTGTGTGTGTATATAAAAACCCGATGGGGCTCATCTGCTCAAATGCAGTTCAACTTTAGAAATTGCAGTAATCAGGGCTTTCTATTAGAATTTAAAAATCATCATATATAGCCCCACTTTGTCAAATTGGGTGCACAGGAATACAAGACATAACCCAAGTATGAAGACAAAAATTCCTTCAAACCCTAGCTAATACATCTTGGCTCATCCATATTATCCAATTAGATCCGATTAACTGAGAATACAAGACATAACCCAACAAGGGAGGGTGAGGCGGTTTTAAAAATGCTATAATTAAATACTTTAAATTTTGAAATTTCAGAAATGCTTAAGTTCTACTAAACGAATAGACAAATTTATGATAAAAATTCTAAAACTACCAGACAACCAAAATTCTTGTGAGAAATAAGCCCTGGGCTTGAGAGTTGGGACTGACTTGGTCTTGCCTTTGAGAAGTCTAATAAGCCCTTTTATACCTCATCACAACATATGGAATTTGCAACCGCAAGTCCATTCCAACAGCAGCAACTGCTTCTTCTGCACCATTTTCGCAGCTCAAACTCTAACAAAGGCCTTAGTTAATTTCCCAATCTCTCTAAAACAACAAGCATCATAACAAAATCAAGACCACCCCAAATCTCAGCTCGTCTCGACACCTCTCAAGAACCCAATCAACAGCAGCTCAATTGCTTTCACCCAGAAATATATGATTCCTTTCAGAGTCCTTTTATATCTATTCAAAAGAAACCTCATTGCTTTTTAGTTCAATTGCAAAAACCATAGCTTCCAAAAGCCATTACAGCAAATCCGTCACTCACGAATCTCACTTTGCATGTTGAAGCCATAACATCAACAACTTGGACCACCTAACTTCATCTGTGTACAACTTTGGATTCCTTGGAATTTACTTATGCAACCAAACAAAATAAAGAGGATTTAACCGGAAAAAATATTTAATGCGGATGTGTTTCACATTCAAACACTTTAGCCATTGGTGCAACAATTAGAACAATTGGGCCCGATTTTAATTTTATTTTTACCAATTTGTCACATCGTCGGCGCCGACCTTATTTACACTGAATAAGGTCGGCAATGACCCTATCCACGAACTCTATATAATCCGATTTCAAGCTTCATTCATCCCACTTCACCAAAAACACAGAGGCCGCCTTCCTTCAGTATTGTATAGCTGCAAAACATGATGACTACTGTGTTTTTCCACCGTTAATGTCACCATTAATTTTCAATCGATATCCTATTGCTATTGATAGGGTCTACACAAATGAGGTAATGAAAAATTTTCTCTTCACATGATGGAACCTTAGAAATCAATCCCCTTTTTCTATTGACAACATATAATACATATACTATCATTCAATGCATGGATACATGTTCTCTTTCATTATATGGTGTTTATTGTCTGTTTCATTGAATATGGTATATGTTGCATAGGAGCCTTATTTCTTGTTTTACACTGTTCAAAGTACTTTATACATAATTAGTTTCTAATAAGGAAAATAATGTTCACAAATTTAATCTACACCCCATGCATTATTGTGTAAGAAAGATGGTCCAAGTAATTTATATATGTTTTTTATGATGTTCTAATAGCATGCCAGACGTTGAGCACTTCATAATCTTTCACTATGACGGTGAGTTTGAACTTGAGCTCAATCATCCTCAATACAAGGGTGGAAGGCAGAAGATGAGGTATCTCTCGAGCAATGTTACGTTTAAGGAGCTGTCCAAAATTGTTTTGGAAGCATCGAGTTAGGCAACAACTTTCGATGAGATAACTCTAAAGTATCTTCTACACAATGGCGATTTTTTTCGTTGATAGATATCGACGATGATAATGATATCAATGGTTTGTTAAAATTGTCAAGAAGTAAAGCAAAAGGGATATTATTATTCGTTTCAAGAAAGCTATGTGATGAAGACAGTTTCCAACACACCCGTGTCAATAGGTATGTTCTAAAGCTAAAACTATATTTCAACATTTTCAGCCTAGATCGAAAGTAAATTTTTTCATAACTATATATTGCAGGTCTTTATAGGATGAAAGGAACGAAATCATTCGAGACGTTCCTAGCATTGGAAAGCCTGATAATAAATTAAAGGGCGAGCTACCACCGTCACCTCCACCTTTTAAAGAATTTTCCACGATCAATATACAGGAGGATCACAATATAAAATTCCCAACGACATTGTCTTATTTTGCAGACGATGATGACTCCATATTCGAAGAAATCAATGTAGAAATGCTTTAAGTGCATGGAAGCGAAAGTGTGCACAGCTTCATAGGTGCTCTAGCAACTAATGTGGTTGAGAATGGAAGTTCAGCAATTACCGAACTAATTAAATCAAGTGTCGAAAGAGATACTACAAGCAGAAATGAAGAAGACAGCTTTTCAAAAGCTCCCCTCGTGGACACGATGGTCCCTGATAATGTCGTGCTCGAAGAAGGGACGGATTCAGGTAGGGAGATGTGGTTAGGTATGGAGTTTCCTGATCGTGAGGCTTTTAGAAGAACTATAACAGAAGAGCTATAACAAAGAACACAATATACAACAACTTCACCTTGAAACACGAGAGGACTATCATGAAGATGGTAATAGTGAGTTGTAAAAGAATAGATTGTCCCTGGCGTATACATGCCTTCATGGTAGATTCAAGTCCACACTTCAAAGTTCGAAAGTGTAATCCCAAACATTGTTGCTCTAAACCACTCATGGGAACTGCACATCGGCAAGCAATTGCGAAGCTAGTAGCAGAGTTCATTAAAAAGAAGGTACGATGCAATAAAGATCTTAGGCCCAAGGAGATTATTAGGTAGGCCCCATTAATATATAGTTTTCACTTAAATATTTCACACACAACACTAGGGCTGTCAAAATGGCATACGACCCGTTAACACGACACAAACCCACACGATATTAACGGGTTTGGGTGACCCCTTAATGGGTTTGGGTCATTAATGGATCAGACCCGTTAACCCCTTAAATTAATGGGTCGTTAATGAATAAACTCGGTAACCCATTACGACCCGATACAACCCGTTAAAAAGCCATGCTGCCAAGCGTGCATCACATTACCTTGCAACAAATCAAAGTGTGGGTAACATAACTTTTGTTCAGGGGAAGATGCACTTAATCAGAAGAGATACAGTAGCAACTTAGAAAATGGGCCTAGCCTCCAAACATAAAGTATGGCTCCATGATTTAGAAAAGAGATACTTTTTAAGTTTAATGAATATTTTTTTCAAAATTAACGGGTTAACGGGTCCTGTCGTATGACCCGTTAAATAAACGAATTGAGTTCGGGTTTGGTATTTTGACCCGTTTTCTTAATGGGTCGTGTTCGGGTTGAGGTGATTCTAACCCGAATTCGTTTGACCCGCAACCCGAATTCGTTAACACGACCCGATTGACAGCCCTACACAACACACACACACACAATATATATATATATGGTAAAGTTCATGTGCACACACAACACCATAGGATGAGGACACTTACGTAGCTTTCCCAATTTGCACATCAACATTCCTGTTCTACATTTGAACATATATGACTTTCCCTTTTTTGCACATCAATATTTTCAATTTTGTAAGTGTCCCTCACTAAGTGTCCCTCACCCCCCTATGTCGAGGGATAGATACACATTGAATATTTTCATATATATATATATATATATATATTTGTATATATAGGGGAACATTCATGTGCATCTATTCCTTACCATAGGGTGAGGGACACTTCCATAAATAGGGATTTTCAAGTAAAAAAGTGAATTTTCAAGTACATAGGGTGAGGTGCACTTCCTTGTCTTCATGTGAAAAAAGGGAAAGTGCCCCTCACCAAATGATGAGGGATAGATACACATGAATATTCTCCATAAATATATATATATATATATATATATATATATATATATAGAGTGAAGAAGCAATACATCTCATTTCTAGATTTCATATGTTTAAATTGGTCATAGGTATGGATGCCATATATTTGACCCTGTTGTTGACAGGTCTGTGAAATCAAATCTGAGTTCAGACTCAATTGTCCAATGGGCTCAAAAGAGTGAGCCATGTCAGGACACATCAGGGTAAGGCAGTAAGGTTCTCAGCACTTCAAGTTAGTGATCATAGGTCTAGGTTTTGTAGGGGATGGGGCTTATAATTTTGACCCTCAGCTTTAAGATTGTTCCTTGACATTTTGAACCTGGCTTCTATGAGGCCCAAGTTCTACGCCACAGGATAAGTCATTTTGTGAAGTTTGATGGGCTTGGACTTTGGTCCATTTTAAGTGTCTTCACCATCTTAACCACCCCGCCCCCGCCCCCTGCGCCCCGCCCCCACCACCACACACACACACACACACAAAAAAAAAAAAAAAAATCATTTTGTGAAGTTTGATGGGCTTCGACTTTGGTCCATTTTAAGTGTCTGCGCCCCCACCCCCCCCCCCCCCCCCCCCCCCGCGACCAAAAAAAAAAAAGAGGTTTCTTCACTCTTGGTGTCTTCTAAATAGGGATGAAAATGCGTCTAAAAACCTAAAATACTGAAATGAATCGAATTAGAAAAACTGGGTGTACGTCCAATATTTTGGACCCTTTTTTTTTTTTCAGCTCCAGATCTGGGTCCACTGGATGGACCCAAGTATTTGGGCCGGGTTCTGGTCCATAGATTTCATACCACAGGACCCAAATATCTGACAACAAATACTTCTTGTAGGGTTGTGTTATGACTTCTTTGTGTTTCGGGAGACAAAAAAGAGGTGTGATTTGGCCTCATTCCAAGACCTTTCTTTGAGTCCTGCTTGGTTGGGGCCTTTAATCTCAATCCTGTAAGAGATTCGGTCCGGTGACCTAGATCCAATACTTGAATGGTTTCAGGTCCAATGATCAAGACCCAATTCAGACATGGGTCGGACACGGTCGCTCAATAGTATTCGGGTTTAGGCCGAAATACACAAGGGTCATTTGTCTTTTATGCATGGGATTTGAAAATGAGGTTTACCTATGTAAAAGTTGCTTATGTAACTTTCACATATTTAAAATTTATACATGTAAAACAAAATTTTCACATGGGTACGCGTCGAACAATTCAAAGTACTATTTTCACATAGGTAAGTATCAAACAATTCTGATTACATATGTATAATCTTCATATATCTCAAAATTAATAAATGCTTTAAGACATGATACTAGAAATTTTCAGGTCTAATGAATCTAAAAAAAAGAAGAAAAGAAGTAAACATTGCAAAAAATAATAGTGAAGAGATCTGATAATATATATGGCTTGTACTGGCATCTTCTGAATTGGCCCATTCTAGTGAGTTCATACCTTTTGGAGGTTTTTACTTAATTGCTATTGTATTCTTAGAAATTTTAAGCAATAGCATCTTAAAGGTAGGTCAAAGTGAAATCCACAAATGGCCATCACAAAATCTCTCATTAGATAGGAAATGATTATCCACTCATCACAAGCTGCTTATTATCTGCAAAATCGATCATGCTACAGGTCCTACTAGGTACTTCTGTGAGGACTTCCACATCCCTTACTACTTGAGCTAGTGGCCCCACCATCTGATTACTTGTGTGTGGTCTCTAGAGGTTTTAGACTGATGAATTTATTAACATGTACCAACATGAGACTGACCTGAATACAATCACGACCAATGAGAGGCAGGGGCAGACTCAAGTACAAGCACGTGGGTGCGGTCACACCCATCACACCAGGGGTGCGCTTTAGAAAACTATATGAAAATAATGGGTCCATTTCGAAAAATCCAATAAATACGTTGGGTCTAACCCTCAAAGCCCACATGAAAATCCTCATTTGAGCTCAAAACAAAACTACATATTAGGGCCCGCACACCTCAATTGAAAATCCTAAGTCTGCCACTAATTAGAAGCATCCAAATTACATACCATTTAGTACATGGACCATCCCACAATAGCCAACCACACATGTAGTATCTATCCTGTCCTCATGGCACCATTTATTGTTCTCCCAAAGGCCAAAAGTATCATGTTCTAAAATTGTTGGAGTCTTTTCAATTTTGTTGAAACTTTCAAACATAACATGATATTTTTAATCATTCAAGATAAACAAAGAGATATTATGGCAACTTCCTCAACCTATCACCATTAGTTGTGACACGACTAAACAGGAAAAAGTGATCAAGAAGGATTCCTACACACGACTTAACAAGAACAAGAAAAAAAGGGATCAAAGATGCCTCCACCTAATTGATGCTCAAGAAAGCAACAAGTCGTGTGGCCCAAGTTTAAGAAAGCAACTAGTCTAGCGGCCAAAATAGACCTACAGACAATCTCGATCTCCATAGTCCAATACCAACATAAGGGGCCCAACATTGTTTATTGAGAACAACTTAGTAATATTTAAGCTGACCATGTCAACTTCAAACCACCATAACTTTTAATCCAAATATCATTAAGAAACGATCAACTATTCATCATCCTCTTAACACTTGCATCAAACAAGTGCTATCATGGGAGGTAAAATAAGGCCTTTTGTGAAGGTCAAACCTCAGTTTTGTGTGTATTTTTGTTTTGCTTATTTACTAGTTTTTTTGAGTCAAGGTCTGAACTTTCATGGAAGTAGGAGTATTCATGGGCCGGGCTGGCGTATTCAGGTCTATCCCAACTTTAGAGGCATAGGCATGGGCCCGCCCCAAGCCCAACACAGGCGATAAAAATTAGGCCCAAGCCTGCTCTTTTAATCAGTCTTGTTGGGCGAGGCAGGGCCGAACCGGGCTTTCTACCAATTGTTTGGATAAAAATACACTAAATTACATGCACTCAAAGTTGGGCCAGGCTGCGCTTTGTGCTTTCTAATACTTAGTCCAAGCCCAGCCCGATTACCAAATAGGTCCAAATTATACACCCAAGCCTGTCCAGAATCGGTCTTGGGATGGCCTAGCCCATGAGCACCCCTTACGGAAGATCTTAGAAAGTGTTTTAGAGTTAGTTTAAGGGTTTTGATCTAATTTGAGTTTTTTTTTTTTATTATTATTTTGGGAATGTAAGGATTTTGTATGCTATTAAGTCATTGTTATGTTGAGATCCATGAGTTGCTCTATTGGTTAAAAACTAATAGAGCAACTATTAGTCATTTTGTTTATTAACTATTGGTTATTTTGTATGCTATTAAATCAGTGTTACACCTATTTTCCCACATGTGTGGGCTCTCTTCCCACTTATATAAATTCCTTCCCAAGTGCACGGGCTCTTTCGAAGTGAATGGCTCTCTTGGTTTCTTACCCCTTTGGTTGGGGTACTTAAAAAAAAAAAAAAGTCATTGTTATTTTTTATTAAAAGTATAAATGAGTTTCAGCATCTTTTTAGGGTTTTCCCTAGTTCTTACTTGTGGGTTTAGGGTTTTGCTGCTATGTTAGTTTTCAGTGGATCACATACTTAACATTGGGTATCCATTTCACACTTAAATCACCAATACACTTACATATGTATTCTCTAATCAGAAATCAAAATGGTCGATCTTTTTACAAATTTAATTGAAAATAAACCAATACACCAATAAGTATCAGCCGCAATAGAAAATTGAGTTGAATATTGAGCTTCTATGAATTGGTTTTCATTGATGAAAAGCCAATTCTACTTGTGTTTTAAGTATGTACATGATAGAAACAATGGCTGTAAAAAAACACTAGCATTTGTGTTCACTGAGAATGTTTCAATTCTATGATGGGATTGTGGCTAACCTGTCGTACTCATGCCAACACCAGCCACATGAAAGTGTTTATTGTCTAAGTAGAAAGGGCCCATGAGGCCATTGACACATAGTAATCCGTGCGAATGCATGCATGTACATAGCTTTTAATCTGCACTTGCGAGAAGAGAGAGACAAGATAGAGTCCCTGGGGCTTTTAATCAAGGATAGAATCCACATGGATATGGCCCACATTGACTCATGTACTATGACACCTTGTGGGACCATTGCCAACTGCCCCTTTGGGTCTGTCTAACCATGTTTAGGTACAACACTCCTAGTATTCAAGAGTTGTGGATAGGGATGGTGATAATGCATACTGCATTTCTACCCATTTTACTGAGGAGAGTTTTTTTTTTTTTTTTTTTTTTTGTTTTTTGTCCTTTCTAAAAACTGCTCTTTTTTAGCTCTTGGTAGAACAGTAGTACCTGAGTCATCTGATGTTACTATTTTATTGATAAAGATATACTTGTCTGTTTTCGGAGACAGTCCTTTGTGTCTATCTATCTTGAGTGGGCTTGTGACATTTTACCTTTTGCTGTCAAGGCATTGGCCAAATCCACAGTAAAATCCAGCTGGCCAAACGTTTCAATCAGTGGTGGGATGTAATGGGTAGGCCAAAAATCATTTAGTGGAGAGAGAGAGAGAGGGAGAAGAAACATCAATAATCAATGAAGCAACCATTGAAACTGCACTGTTAAGTTTTGCCCCAACATCATCTGTTAAAAGTAGGCCGTCCTACTCACCTATTCGGCTAGGCTTAACCTTAACGAAAAGTCTATCGGTCCCGAATCCGGGACCGATAGCAGGACTCTAACCTTAAAAAGCCTTTGTTATCTATATTCTTATGTTACTTTTATGTGATTCTTGTATGATTCTTATGTAATTTATTTTTATTTTTTTATATTGTGATCAGTGGTGGAAGCACATAGTGCCGCCCCTCCTCAGCATATTTCATCCCTTAAAAGAATAGGAAATGGAATGAGAATTTTTAAATTGGCATTTTTGGTCTTATCCACTTTGCCACTCCTCAATTTTTTTTTCTTGTTTTTTTTTTTTTATTTGCCCCTCACAACCATTTTATTTCCTTTTAGCAAATAATAGAATTTTTAGAGCACCAACGGCAGTCATGTCTTTTACTTTTATTTAGAAGACAACTCTTCCACTTTTCCTTTCTTTTACTCTGACCAAACCTATCAACTACGTTTCTCCTTTTTTACTTTTTCATTTTTTTTCTACAACTAAAATGATTTTATTCCTTTTTTAGTATTAAGGCCGTCCTTTCCTATTTTTTAAATAAAATATGCGTGTACTGCTTCTCTTTCTTCCTTTTTTTGTTATTTCTCATTGACCCTCTAATCCAAATCCTCTCAAGTTTGGCAAACTCATAATTAGTACATTTTGAATGCTTGTCCATTTAAGTTATCAACAAATTTTGAATTTTGAGATTTTAAAAATTCATCATTTTTACATTTTTGTAGAACAATCTAATACCTAGTTCATTGGTTAAATTGGATTGAATACCTGATTTCAGACTTTTAATATTATGTTAATTAGATTTCTTAATCTTTTTTAAATTTCTCATTAAGAGACTTCTTTTGCCCCTCTTAAAAGAAAATCCTGACTTTGCCACTGCTTGTGATGGTCAACATGTGCGAGATAGATACTTCAGCCTTTTTTGGGGAGCATAGATTTGATCCTTTAAAAGAGCCTGTAAAAATAATAGCCTCATTTAATATAAAAACGAAGCCAAACGTTGATCAACAACTTTGAAAGCCACATCATAAATATAAGGAACCATAGGTTTCCCAAGATAAAAATAGCATGAGCAAGGAGATCCAAATGAATGAAGCTTAGCTATTCCTATGAACTCAATGATTATCCCTTAGTTCACCAATGACAGAAAAGGGGTTGGAAAAAAATTGAAAGAAAATTACAGATACCTACTTTCAACTGTGATGTCCAAGCTACAATTATTTATAGTATTTTATTCCAAAAAACAATAGCATGAAGAGACCATTTGATGCAATGTAAACTGAGTGTAGGTGACTTGATCATTTGTTAGGAGATTCTAGTGTTTGGATATATCCACTCAACCTCTCTCTCTCTCTCTCTCTCTCTCTCTCTCTCTCTCTCTCTCTCTCTCTCTCTTTCTCTCTCTCTCTCCCTTTAACTTAATCTTTATTTCTACCAGAAAAAAACTTATCTTTATAGTGGAAAAAAGAACAAAATCTTTAGAATAGAACTAAACTTAGATTCGAATAAAACTGTTATCTTCGAGTTTTCATGTGTCGCCAAGCATCGAATACATCTTACGGTATCAGGGAAAATTCAATATATATTATCTACGCAGCTTTCCAAGCATTCGCATCTTTATTTGTAGCCTAATGCTGTATGGTTCAACTGATAATGTCATTTTCTATGGTACAATTGTCACCATGCAATTTTATTTATTTATTTATTTATTTTTATAATGGAGGGTGTCCCAGTTTTTTGGGTAAGAATAATCCCTACAGACATAGGGGGAGCCGAGTAAATCTCATGTGGCCTTAGTGTGGTAGTAGAGTTTCTAAACATTAACATCCGGGATGCAAACCGTCGTCCTAAGCCAATTGAACTACCTCTCGGGATTATAGGTAACTTACTTTAGATTACTCTACTAGTTCAGGTTTCATCATAGTATGATTTCCATGGAAACTTTTCTCCTACGAGCAGACTACTTATACGGTCCAGATCTATGGGGCCCACTTGGGACTGCCTTTAACTCCTGCTCCTTTCACACTCTTATTCCCCAATCTTACACTATGGCCAATTTTATTTTCACAGAACCCTTACTATTGGATAGAGTTTTAAAAAATTATAATTAGAGATCATTAAACTCTATTAAATTAAGTGTTGGAATAATCTAATGGGGCCGATTTTTATATGATTGTTATCCGTAAAGAGATCTTTCCATCCACCTTGCCATTAGTGATCATAATGCATCCAAGTGGGTCCCATGAGTTGTACCACGTAAGCACAGTATGCTTGTACACAAGGATTAGCTCCAAAATGATACTAATTAGAGGGTCTAAGTATTAAGACTGAAATCAAGAATAAATACGAAAGAGAAAAAAAAAAAGAAACTAAAAATCCAATTGGCATACACTCCTATAGGTAAGAGAGCCTACGAAATGCCAACACATTTACAGCCGAGTGGTGTTAGAATCTTAGTTTCACAGGACCCCATGAAATAAGGATCAATCCTTAGAACTTCAAGGTTAAAGTTCCAGTACTCCTAACCAAGTAGCCCAAGGTAGGGAATAAAAAGGAGCACACCAAATGAACAGTTGGTCCAGTGTGTCCTGGCCAATTTTTCTTCTGATGGGCCTGGTGGGTACTGAGATGTTGACAGTCATCAAATGAAGGTACTATATCATAGACAATCTATGTCAACTCCTTGACAAATTGGTAAATAAATTGGGCCTATAAGGTAGGTTGAACTACTGTTGAACTTGCAATATTTCTCCATGTTAACTGTTAGATTTCATGTATTAGCTATTTAAGAGGGTTGTCATTCAAATTTTAAAGCTAACAACTACCCCAATCAATTCCATGTACAAAAGAATCTTTAAGGCAAGATATCAAGTGTCTTTCAATCTCTTTGATGGGGTCTGGGGTGGGGTTGGTAAGGCGACAGCTAACCTGGGCCCCATGCAACAATGTTCTCAAGTCATGACTCCGACCCCTCATCACAGCCTTTGCCGATATCAGTCTCCTCAGGACCACTGAATGGCTGTTTATTGTGGTGTTTACTGTTAATACTCTTATCAGTTGGAGGCATTTCATATTGTCATCTAGATGACCTCGGAGTCCTTGTCTTTTTTTTTTTAGATAATATCTTCTCCCCCGATAAAAAGCTCCATCCTCAATATCTGCTCTCACGGTAAGAAACTTTGACTTGCTTGAGATTTAACTCCCACTCTTGGGGTTCCCCGGTTCAATTCCTAGATACTTAAGATGAGATGTGGAGTTTCCAACGAACTGTGCAATTTATGGTTCTATGCCCACCTTTAGTTAGTCTGACCACTCGTACTTACTCTCATGTAATGGCAATGGCACAACATTGACTATGGTAAGGGCCATACTAATCATTGAGTTGAACCACAGTGATGGATTTATGGTTTAAGTTAAAGGCCCTTAAATTGATGTCTATCATTATAAGACAAGGAGGAGGTCCTCATTAAATTAGGAGAGAGGGAGAGAGAGGGAGGGCCTCTCACCCAGCTTTCTTTAAACATTTGATTGCTGTTGAAAAGAATTAGCAGATAGTTTCCATTAGAATGAGAGAATTCAAATGACCAAATGTTTGTGATCATCCTAAGTAGGCTCTCCAGCTGCCAGTTATGGGCCTGATCAGTTCTAAAGATTTAGCTCACTGGAATGGTTGGCTAAACAATGAGATTATTTGTTCTACACATTCATCATGATTATATATATGGTGATTTAACTATTATCATTATGAATATAAAAGGACTTATGGTGTTTGATTTTGATTTTCAGCAATATTATTAATCATAATCATAATAAAGCATCTTATCTTGACTTGCATTCTTTATGCTGAAGAATAAAATATGTTTTTATGATCTTTGACAATATTAGAAACAGTAATCATGCTAAAGCATCTTATCTTGATTTGCTTTCTTTCTGTTTAAAACTAAAAATGTTTATTTTTTGTAATGCTACATTATTTTTAGCTTTAAACGAGCTATTAATTGAAATTGATACCACTTATAAGTTAAGCTTCCATTTTATTAAGAGGTTTATTTTAGCCAACAAAATTGAGATCCAAATATTTTTTTAACCAAATGGTCCTTAGAAAGAACAAAGAAAAAAAAAAAAAGAGAGAGTCATCACCCAAATTTTGACCTCATTTGATGGCAAAAAAAACCCAGAAAATAATGACAAAATGATCCCTCTAAACACACCGTTTTTTTATTCTTCATATTATTTCTTAGCTTCATATTGAAACATTATATAAGGAGGGGATATTCATGTGCATCATTCCCTCACCAAATGGTGAGTGACAAACTTAATGGGGCCCACTTAGGGACCCACTGATTATGGGACTTGTGGGGGATAAGAAAAGACATTTAGGATGAGACCATATATCAAAATTGGGGTTAATCCCATGCTTTTAACCCTTTCATATGTGGCCCACAAATTTAATGACTTTATATTAAAAGAAAAAAATTTGACTATCGATCCAACGGTCTAATCCATTTAGACAGGTGAAAATTCAATGGATCTACTGTAATTAAGAGGATTCCATGTGTATAGATGGTTCAGATGTATTATAAAGTCGTATTATAAAGTCAATTGTACCATGTTGTCCCTCACCATAATATCTTCAGATCTATCTTATTATCTCCTAAACTTTGTAACTTCATTCAATTAAGCCCTTTGTGTCTGCACACAATGGACATTTTTGGTAAATGTACAAATTAAAAAGATGTTTGATTGCCTTTAACATTCATATGTATTTGACAAAGATATTTCAAAGAAACGGTAAGAGTGCGCCGTGTACATTGCAGTCATATACATATGTTAAAAGTGAAGGTTCAGACATAAGTTTTAAATTAAAGTCGCCATTTTTAAATTGCCAACACCAAATCTCATGCATAATTACTTAAGAACAAATATTAATTGTTTAAGATTAAATCTACCTATCAACCCATTAAAATGAGATGATTCGGCCGAGTTTCTCCTACATTCAACGCAGTTTTTTGTCAAAATGAGATCAAGTCTCACTTATATTCTACCCAGTTTTTTTATCAAAACGAGATGACTCGAGAGTTAAGAGTCAACTCAGAGAGTTTTCCAAGGATAAAATTTTATTGAAACTTAACACATGATTTTTGAGGACAGCGTAAATTTAAATTGAACTAAAATTGTCCCCATCAACAGTGAAGAATAAAAAAGAGGTGGGAATGGTTATCCTGAAAAAATCCTAAAACTGCATGTCGACGCTCTTTTTTTTAACACGAGGCACAAGATCATTCCTCTTCTTCCTCCTCCTCTTGGGTCGCTTTTAATCCCTTATCTATCTCTAGAAGCAGCACTTCACAAAATCCGGATGCGACAAGATGTGGCCACCACACTAATGCGAGCCACCACACTAATGCGACCACCACTAATGCGACGAAGGAGATGGAGATGGACATTCATTCATATTTCATTTGACAAATCTGTGGTGCTGGTCCACACCAGGTGGGCTGTTTTGAGAAAAAGAAAGAGAGGATGATCTCAAATTCAAAACCAGTTATAATGCGATAAGGTTTTAAATATCTTAAATCAACTACTAAGTGTCGAAACAGGGGACCAATTCAGTGAGTGAGCTGCCAAGGAGTCCCATAGTGTGCCATGAGTTCATGACCCCACCCCACGGTCCAAACACATTGAGTGCTTCTTTTTTTAGTAAAAGCACATTGAGTGCTTCTTGGCAGTTTCGATTGAGTGGTACTTGAAAATCAAAACTGCCACTATTGGCCACCAGTTTCAGACACCACACAGTACTCTCCTTAATTAATTAATCGGTTAGGACTTCAAGAAACATAAGGTGCCGTTTTTGCAAGCCCTACTTCTTGTACCCATAGGACTCAAAAACTAGTTAAAATAGATTTTCTAAACTATTTGGCAAAGTTGGTGTCCAATTTAAAAGAAAAAATTACCAAAAATAAAAATCCCCTTACAGACTTAGAAGTAAAAAAAAAAAAAAAAAAAAACCCTCAAATCTCATATCAACATAAACTCGATTTTTTTTTTTTAATAAAATCCCCTTATAATTCTTTTAATAGAGAGGAGTTGTATTACTCTTAAAAAAAAAAAAAATTTCTAGGTGGACTTGAAACCCTTATTGAAAAAGTTTTCAGTTTAACGAGAAGATCGAAAATAAGAAAAAACCTTTTCTTTTTGAATTTTTTTTAAGATTTTAAAAAAATGAGGTAATATATCTAGTTTTGGGTCCAAGGATCAGGATCAAAGCGGAATTAGACCCAAATCTACAACCATTTACTTATAGAGATCGATCCAAATCCGATTTTTGATGAGAATAGAGAAGAATCCATTTACATACATAGTTATCAGTTTGAGTTTGGATTCATTATATAATATAGTAATTATATTTTTGGAGACCTTTTTCTATTTTTAGATAATTTTGATTTATTTGACCATTAGTTGCTTATATACTTATATGTCCACAGGTGAACGGTCCTGATTCATCACGGCCATCCATAAAATCCAGATCAAGGCCCACATTTCCTCTCACGCCAAAACAAGTAATCATCCTGCATCAAAGCAATAAACCATCAATATCCCCAAAACAGAAAACACACAAAAGAAAGAAAGAATCATTTATACCTCCACGTATTGCAAACTGACACCAACACGCATACATACATCCAAACGACGATACGGACGGAAACGTCTGGGAAATAACGGAACAAAACGTTCTGCACACAACAGAAATGGCATCCCCTTAATTACTCTCCCTACTCATCATTAAAGATAATTAATCTTACAATTAAAATTAATCAACCCATCCAAATTTTGTGTATGGAATGCGTTTAATTACAAATTAATCCACTAATCTCAATTAATTAATTAATTAACGAATGGAATTAGATTAATCTCTCAAGAGATTCTTTTCTCTTTTTATAGCCTTTAATGGCTGCAAGATCTCATATGTACATGCCACTCTATTTACAGTCACCCCCCCAAAAAAAAAGGACAAAAAACAAGTAAAAACTCTAGTCTCCATCTAGTCCGTCCATTTGACTCTAAATCCATCTTCAGATCTGAGAACCACGGCTGAGATGAACCCGCTGACGATCCACTATTAAAAAGGCATAGATCATTAGATATATAATTAAACGAACCTGCTCGATCGATCATACTCATAAATCCTCGGCTTTCGTCATGATCGAAAGCCGACTCGGCCGAGTTTGGAACGCGGCCCTTCTTTTTTGCTGGTGGGACGAGGGACGAATCAGAGCCGTTAAAGCCCTCTTCACGAGATCACCTTCGACGGTCCCGATCCGCACGAGCGAGTTCGTCATAGCGGATCTCCGCGCGTTGAGGCGATTGGATGGTGAGGATATGCTGCTTTGGTGGCCCACCGAAAAGCCCTTGTGGAGGCTGCAGCGGAACGAGCCGGGGTGCGTCGTGGGCGAGCACATGCAGGTGCGCTTCGGCTTGGATGGAGCGGAGATCGGCTTCTTCTTCACGGAGCGGTCGGAGATCGAACGGTCGAGAGAGAACCATACGGAGCGTGCGAGGTTGACACGCGTGGGGGAGGATGACCGTTGGAAGGAGGAAGATGAGAATCTTCCAGAAGGGGAGATGGAACGTAGGCCGCTGGATCTGGCTCTAGAAGATGATGATGACGCCATTGGAAGAGAGGGAGGAAGGAGAGAAAGAGGTTTTTGGGAGAGGAATTTGGCAAACCTAACAAACCGAGATGCATGCATTTATAATTGGGGCTGTGGGGGTTGTTTGTAATTATGGGAGATTGTGAGGGGTAGAGTTGTAATGGGAGTGGATTTGTTTAGGGATAATTTCAAAAAAGTCCTTTACGTTTTGACTTTATTTCAAAAAAGGACATAAGTTTTAAAATTTTTTAAATTAGTCTCTACTTTTCTGAGTAAGTTTTCAATTAAGGACATCTATCTATTTTAAATTATTTTTCGATAACATTTTTCTTAATTTTTTTAAATACTCAAATTACCCTTCATTTTAATAAAACTCTCATTAACTTCCTCTACATTCTTCTCATTTCCTTCGTTGGTGTCCTCACGATGATTAAGGACATCTAATATTCCTATAACAATTGGCTGTCGAAACCATGTCATGGCTTTAAATGAAGGGCAATTTGGGTATTTTTAAA
Organism: Camphora micrantha; assembly: GCA_003546025.1. Classification (NCBI taxonomy): domain Eukaryota; kingdom Viridiplantae; phylum Streptophyta; class Magnoliopsida; order Laurales; family Lauraceae; genus Camphora; species Camphora micrantha. Next base: position 6,452,526 of record QPKB01000002.1, read on the forward strand.
ATATTATGGAAAAAGTCACGAAAAATATCTTTAAATGGCCGGATATCCTTAATTAAAAATTTACTGAAAAGCTTAGAGACTAATTTAAAATATTTTAAAATTTATATTATTATTTTTTTTAAATAAGGTAAAAACTTTAAGGTCATATTTGAAAATTTTCCTCGTATTTATAATGGGGGCTGTGGGAGGGGTGTTTGCAATAATAGAATTTTGTGGGGGGTAGAGTTGTAATGGGAGAAGATTTGGTGGATTTGTTTTGGATTCCGGATTTGGAAATGGGATCCAACGGCTGAGAAAGCGGTGGGCTGCGGCAGGTTTTGTAACTAACGAATCGTGACGGTTTTGGGAACCGAAAGCAGCTCCTCGGTATTCGCAAAAGCCGCTACGTGTTGGAAATTGAGAATTGGGGTCAACTTTCAAAGAAACTACGGGAGTGCCATTCTGAATCTATGAATCTGAACCGTTTAAAAGATCAATGTTTAGATCTAGGGTGGGTACTGTGATTTTGAACGGTGTAGATCTAAGAGATGGCTTTTGAAATGGGCTTGCCCGGGAGACCCGTGAATAGGGCAGTTGGGTAGTTGTAGTTCCGGATAAGTCATGATAAGAAAAGCATAGAAGACCTATGTGGGCCCGGAAACCTCGAGATTCGGATCGTTTGGATGAAGCTGAGATTCCAGCAAGTGGGTGTGAGTTTTCTTTGTAGAGGACTTTTGGATGTGGATTGCACATTGACATCTTAGCAGGTAACTCGAATTTGATGTAATATTTGTATGAATCTAAGTTGGCTGTGTAAGTTCAAGTGGTAGTTGTTTTATTGGTGGTAGTTGTTTAACAAATAGAGTTTCTAGGCTGATGGAATGAGAAAACAAGGTGCCTAGATTCTAATCAACCCACATTAAATTACTTGTGAGTGGTGGCACACGGTTTTATGTTCATAAGCATGTTTGGGAGCATTGCTAGTGTGGTTGAGTAGAGTAAATGTTATTTTAAGAAAATAATAAAATATAAGTGGGTTATGATGGTATTTTATTTTTAGTTGTTTGTGATGGAATTTTTTTTACTTTTTTTTTTATTGAAAAGTCGAGTTTTTTGTCTTTTAGTTGAGAAATGAGATTACTTTTTGACTTTTTTTTTGAAAAAATATGGTGGGAAATTTGAATTAAAGTGTTTTGGTGGAAATTATTTTATAAAAATTGGGACTTTATCCTATTTCACTCTACTAGTAAAGCCCTCAAACATGCCCTAAGGTAATGTGTTACAAAAAGTAAAGTAAAAATAAATTTGTGACGTGATATTTTTTATTTGGCCATATTGAGATGAAAAGGGAAGGTCAGAGAAGTAGACCTGTAGTGCGACACCACCACTAACTTTTACTCCTTCATCATGCCTCTTTATTCTTACTGCATTTGGCAATTCTAAATATCTTATTAGAATTTGGGTCATTTTAGATATTTACTTTTAATGATTCTCATATATGACTAAGCCTGTCAATTTAGTCCGTTGAAATGGGTACCTAGCCCAACTCGGCCTGTCCCAGGACTGAAAACACAAGGCTTTTAAAAAAAAAAAAATTTGAGTCTAGTGGGTTGGGCTTGGACAATTATTTGAAAGCTCGGTTAAGATGGGACTGGTAATGGACAGAGCATGCCCGGCCTGACCCGCCCATAATGTAATTTTACTAATTTTTATATATTTCAATAGGAACCCTCTAAAATGTCTCTTCCCTCCACTATTTCTCATGAATTCAATCACTTCCCACTTCACACCATGAATTGGCAGTGGACTCAATTTGATAGTTGAATTGGATCTACTATTGAGTTTAGGTTTGAAATTCTTGATAGATTTATCACCCTTTATTTTGAAGACTTAATATCTACTATTTAGTATCTAGTTCTTTTGAAATTTGATCAAGCTGAAATTTGGTCCGCTTCTTATTCGGCCATCATTATCATTTTCATTAACAGAGCTTCACTCATTAAGAAGGAAAAAAGACGTCTCCATTGATGATAATGCAAAAGCCCAAGCCCGGCCCTAGCCCGTATGGGATAGAATTTGACTTAAGCTTGCTCAATTTAAGGCCGAGATTGGACAATCCCCGGCAAATCTGTCCAATATTCGAGACATGATTGGACAACCTAAGCCTAGGCCGACCCGTCCCATTGACAGGCCTATATATGACCTCAATGGCATGTGAAAACCTTACTTAAAAGGGAAATTTCTTATCCATTACCTATATGTGATCGAAGGAATCCTCATCTATATAAATCATCAATGAGAAAAGCTCCGTTACTGGGTTGTAAGAAATCCTCAAATTTGCAGATGCGTCACCGGTTGTCAAATATGACATGGCAGACCAACCATAATAAAAGTCAAGTAAAGCCTTCATTTTCCAGACAAGATGTCACATTCAAAGCACTTTAACTTAAAACTCCCTCCATCTTAGAAAAAAAAAAAAAAGTAAAAAAATACAACAACCTTTAACTACTAAAATACAAAAAAAAAAAAAAAAAAAAAAAAACCTCCACATTCTCATACAAGAAGTCAAAGAGATTCCATAACAAACAACTAAAAATAAAATACCATCATAACCCATTTATATTTTTTCTTTATTCAAAATCAACTTTACTTCACTTGACTCTATTAGTAGAGTTGCCAAACTGGAATGGTAAGGATCATGGAGCAAATGGCCATGTGTCCAATTTGAAATTAGTAAACACATAAATAGAGCATATTCTCCATTCATTTCTTCCAGTTCTGAAATAGTAGTATTATGGTCATTGAATATTGGTTGATTCTTAATCACGTTTTAATCAATAATCATCCATACCCAAACCTCTATTCAAATGGGTACTGAAGGGTACTTTGGAAGCTTGTGTAGAATTTTATTTTATATGTGTATGTATTTGATTGGATCCATTTCTATCGTGTTGGAGAGAGGGTTTAATTTAAGTACATAACAGCTTAGCTGCCACACAACTTGCTGGTTAAACAATGACTATGGAAGTTTCTCACTTTCTTTTATGATTCCTACTGCTGCCGGTTCAAAGATGAAGGTAGCAATTGAGTAGAGTAGACACTGACTAAAAGCCATGACAGCACTTCTTATCAGTCTCTTTTTGAAAGCAGTCAAAATCGGCATACCCAAAGTCTTTGGACTCTTTAATTCAGTGGGCCTATCCTGATTGCAGAAAGAAAACCTGATTGAAGAAGCCTGACCAACTATTCTAGCACTTTCTTTTAGAATTAGCCAAACTAGCTTTTTGAAGAGAGATAAATTCCGGACACAACAATACTTAGGTTAGAGACTTAGTGTGTTTAGGGCATGACTCTGAACTACAGGGATGTAGAATCAAGTTTGAATAATTTGGAGTTCAATTTAGTAGAGTCTTGGATTAAGTATTTAGACCCTATTTTTTGTGGATCAAGCCAATTTTAGGTCTAAAACAGTATAATAGACATTGATTGTTCTAGGATCTAGTATTTGCCTTCATCCACTAATTTGGAGAACCATGAGAAATTTTGGTAAGCCTCTTCAGTGGGGCTAACGAGTAACAAATAGAATTCTAAATCACTCAAAACAAATGTTTGAATGCCCAATTCACATGTGTACAACGTTAGATGTGTGGAAGGATAAGTTCATCTTAGACTATGATTATATTAGATTTAGGTTATATTAAGCTACTGTTATTATTGTTATTTTCTTATTGGATTTCCTAATTATGCGAATCGGTTTCCTATTAAGGAAGATATTAGGTTTCCTAGTTTGAATATCCATTGGTTATTCTAAAGGCTCATTTGATAATTTTACCGTAGAATAAAGATAAAGTAAAGAATCAAATCAATAGAGAATAAAATATAAGTGAGTTATGATTGTATTTTATTTTTAGTTGTTTGATATATAATCTTTTTGACTTTTTGTATAGAAAAGTGAAGTTTTTTTTTGTCTTTTAGTGGAGAAAGGAGGTTGTTTTTTACTTTCTTTCTTTTTTTTTTTTTCTTGGAGAATGAAGGCGTTTTGAAAAATGATAGTTTTGATGTGACCCATTGTCTAGAAAATGAAGGCTTTATTTGACTTATACTAAACTAGTAAAGTGCCAAAGGTCCATTTTGGCAACTGTACTAAAAAAATCAAGTGAAATAAAGTTGATTTTGAAGAAAGAATAAAATATAAGTGGGTTATGATGATATTTTATTTTTAGTTGTTTATTATAGAATCTTTTTGACTTGTTGTATGGAAAAGTGGAGTTTTTTTTGTACTTGAGTGGATAAAGGTGATAGCTTTTTTTTTTTTTTAAAAGATGGAGGGAGTTTTGAATTAAAGTGCTTTTAATGTGACATATTGTCTGAAAAATGAAGGCTTTACTTGACTTTTACTATGTTAGTAAAGTGCCAAACTAGACACAAACTTTGACAAAATGCAATTTATATTTTCTACACTGATAAATCTATTTATAAATACTTAATATATATTATATAATATGTAATTGTTGAATCAGGTATGAAATATTGAAATCCATGGACTCAAGTCCAAACCCAAACTTAAAATGAATTAAAATATTGAACCATACCAAAGTAACATCTTCCCATAAGTTGTTCATCCAATGGGTCTAAAGGTCTAAAATTGGCACAGCTGCTCATTTGGACCCACAAAATAATTCATCCCAGCAGTATGTGACATTTTGTCCGACAAGCTGCGTGTCTCATAAATGCCTTAATGTAACCATTCATCACAATTCACAACCACTTGACATTATCAATACAAATCCACTTTATTATGTTGTGATTCCCACAAATCTTTAAAGTAGTAGGATAACTTAAGGCAGAAGATCTCAAACAGGAAAAAAAATAGTTAGGCAATTAGCTACAGTTTGAGAAACAAGGAATGGTATTAAAAAAATCACCTGGATTTTCTTTTTAAAACCTGTCAAGATCACATCAATGGCTGATTACTTTGGTTGGCGAATGATTAATTAGGTTTTCTTAACACATAACTTTAGGGCAAAGGTCTTAAATATTGGCTGATACAATGCAGCCAACACATATCTATTTGTTAAAGCAATTGATACTTAGTATAATATAAGGCCCCATTCAAACTTGCATTGCTGATACAATGAATACAAGCTGATACAGAACAATATAAAATAATATGTAAAATTTTTAGTTCAAATAAAATCACATCGATAAAATTGATACACCAACTTATATCAACCGATAGATACCAGCTTTTTCATCTGGCCCACCGGCTGATATGGAGTAGCACTTGAACCTATGTGGGTCACCCAAATGTAACCATCTTGTAAGTGCATCTTTTATAGTGATTAGGGATCCCCACCATACAAGGATATTGATATCTTTGAAAACTTTTGGGGGAAGGGTCATTTCCACTAGCTCAACAACTTTGGATTAGTGGTGCATGCATTGAGGCAGTTTCCTTAAAGAGATTATGTTGTGTGGTCCATCCATTGCTCAGAATAAGAATGGCATGGTCTGTCCTCTCAATAAAGGGGGATGGGCTTTTGCAAATTCTTTTCCATTCCTCTTGCTTGGGACATCCATACAAGGACCCTACTAGTGGAATCTGATTCTCCTTTCCTCAGTGCTTCTGCCTTCTACACATGTTCAGAATAGTAGTGTTCATGGCCTTTGCCGGACTGGTCCAGGATTGGCCTTTTTTATTTTTTATTTTCTAAAGGTAAATTATATTAAAGAAACTTAAAAAAAGGCACAGCCATACAAAAAAACAACTACATAAGAGCAAACAAAGTTACATTTTTTTATATCCTCAATTTAGCCAAAGCATCTATCATGTCATTTGCTGATCGATATACGTGATGAAATTCTTGAAAATTTTACCTAGTCCAATTGATTACCGAGGCTTTTATTTTAGCCCAAACACGCCCATTGGACTAAGGTTAGCCTTGGCTGAGAATATTTGCAGAACACATATAATTGCTTTGGTGTTAAATGTGTTGTGATTAGCTCGGACTAATGCAAATAATGGCCTGTACCTCAACTGTAGCTCATATGGTCACAGAAATGGGGGTGTGAATATAGAATGTGTGTAGGGGGAAAAAGAAGAAGCAAACAATGTGAGGAAATCAGGGAGATCATAAGTATCGGTTCAGAAGGAGGTCCACGTCTCGCCCACGGGTCCAAGAGCAACTATGGCAGCTGTTAGGCTTGAGCCGCCCATAGTACCGCTTTATCTAGTGAACAGAGGTGAGAGGACTCTCTGAGTTTTAACTTTTCATGCTTTTGTTTCCTTTTTCTGTCTTTTGTACTTTGGGATTGCAAAGGTGGCTGGACCTAGAAAGACCCAACTAACATGGGAGTGAACCCTAGCATATGGTGGGGAGAAGACCACCTACACGCATTGGAGAGAGGATTGTTTACACACGCAAAGAAAAGGGCCTAAGATCAAACTCTTAGCAATTGGATGAAAATTGGACACCCAACCACTCGGTTATCTTTTTGTTCTCTATTTTATTTGCAACTTACTTTCTGTTTTTTGGTGCTACATATTTTTTTTTGTTGAAAAGGAAAAAATTATACTGAGCTTTTTCGATAAAGAGGATTTTGATCTTCCATAATAAAGTAGAAGTACAATGTTTTCATCTCACATGAATTCAAAACTTTGCAGTACGTACAATCCTTTAATTGCACGAACAGGCTCTTAGCTGGGATCAAATTTCCAGTCCGGTTAACAACTCAAAGCCTTAATTGTTAACACATGACGATGAGCTCATATTCTTGATTGAGTATTTCTAAGGTTTTAGGGCTTATTTGTGTAATGCTGCGGAAGAGGAAAAGTAGATTTTTTGCAGAAGTCGCGTGGGAGGGGTGGTGCTCCTCTTTTTTCCATAGTGAGAAAAGTATTAAAAAAAAAGCTTCCATTTTATTTAGAGTTTCAGACTGGACCAAAATGTGATTATTAACTTTATCTAAGAGTAGAAATTGAAGTTTCCACTTCACGGAAACTACCCTGCACAAAGCTCCCTTTATAAAGATATGCTTGTAGGGCCTACTTTCCGTGTGTGTGCGGGCTCTCTCATGGATCGCAGCCCAATGATGTACCAAAAAGAGAGAGAGAGAGCATGATTTTTTTTTTTTTTTTTTGGTAAAACTAGAGAGAGCTTTGGAAGCTTTATTTAGCATACAAGAAACCACAATAGTCCTGTGATGGGAAATGAATGCACCTTTTTAACCAAATAAATCAAATCATTGAGGAATCTGATGGCCCCATGCCGTCTACTTTATGCACAGTTATTTTAATAAACCTGATTTGGCCCTTACTGGTCCAAAGAGCCAAGACCTTGATGAGACAGACCCAAATTCTGAATTCTTTGCCTGACCCTTAACAACGTTACTTCCTTAACCTTAGCCTTAGGCATCAAGCAACCTCACAAATTAAACCCAGAAAGTAGAACCTTATTTATGCAAATCTAGCTTTTATCTTTCTTTCTGTTTGTCTTTTAAGTATCTGCCAACTTGAACAACCAAGCTTTTGATTGGACATTCAGAATCAGATCACTGTCATATAAGCCTTTTTTTTTTTTAGCCTAAAAGCCAAATCCTTTGCAGATTTCCACTCAAAGTGTGAGTAATTTATAAAGAAAATGCAATGGTGCTAATCCAACTATTATAGGCAGTTTTTTTAAGTAATTTTCTGTACATGTGGCTACAGTGTGTGAGATCCAATCTTGTCATCACCTTTGAGAGCCAATGCTAATGGGTTTTGGATTCCAAATGATTTTAAAGGATGTAGCAAAGGAATAATTTAAGGAACAAATCATCCAAAGTTTTATTGTCAATCCCAAAGATTCTCTAATGAGATTGACATCAGGGTGGTCCATCCATTGTGGGTCCCACGTGACGATCAATTTCGATCTTCGTAAATCGGGGGTTTGTAGTGAGCCAGCATGACCGTTTTGTTTAATTGGCTTGCTTGTGTTGAGCATGGGTTACCACTTTTTGGCTTTGTAAAATGATTTGGCCCAATTTGACTCGGCTCGGACTGAGTCAGGTGGGTCCTGCTTGATCAAGTATTAAATTTGGCCAGACTCATCTGGTTTGATCTGCTCAATGACCTTCCCAATGAGTCAAGCTTCTTTTGACCAAAAAAAAATGAGTCAAGCTTCTGAGTACTTAAGCTATAGACCATTTTTGTAGCTAGAGGATTTTCATTTTCATGAGAGAGGAATCCAATATTTCTACACTTTACATAGGAAATCAAAACTCTCTTTGTCGAGGAATCTCGGGCTTATTTGTGTAAAGGTGCCTCCCGCTTCGAGGGAAAAGTCGTTGCACAAGTAGCCGGTTTCGACAGAAAAAGTGAAAGATTGTGGAAATGGTTTTCTCTGCCATAGTAAAATTAAAATTTGAGATTGAAAGTCTACATATGACCTAAATGTATTCAAACAGTGGAGGCCATCTGATTACTTCTATCCATGAGAACCCTTTCATCATTAGATGAAGGAATTGCTTTTGCAGTTTTTGCCGGATTAATCCAATGTGTCATAAAATCCAAATGGGTTTCAAATTGGGCTGATTGCTAGTTGATGGTGTAGCCATTCTTAGATAGAAGAAAAATATCTTAGAAAATATCTTATTTTCAATTTGAGACCCATCTTGCATGTCTAACCTTTTGCCTGATCCATATGCCACAGATCAAGCAGTTTCAACTGCCAAGTGGGTGCACTTTTTCTTCTGTGGCCCACCTATTTTGGATTCAGGTCAAAACCCTCACAATCATTTGTGCCGTGGAGGGAAGGCAATGTGTTAGTGTGGGGCTCTATCCTTTTGTATTCATGTATAGATAAGGAAAAAAAAAAAAAAAAAAAAAAAATGGAAAAGAGAGAAGGTCAGTCAAAGGCTGAAGGGTCCTAATCAACCTCTATAAAATATCCCAAATCCATTTCCCTTAGGCCTTAACCAAATCAAGTACATGTCCTCAGTTTAATTTCATTTCTATCACAATCCACCAAACTCACCATCAATAACCAGCCAACTGAATTTCTTGCCGGATAATGTTTCATTCAGTTCTATCCCTAAGACCAGTGTATCATAATAAACAGACCCTATTTGAAGATGGGTATTAGTACACATACTCTGTAATAGCACCCCACCATAATTGAATTCCATTAAAACTCAATCAACAAAAGCTCACATACATGCAAACAAACCCATATGGAAGGTTCTCTCCTAATCAACTCAGGAAGCATCTAAAGTATCATATGATCTCTTGATTATACTCATATTTGTGTCACAAATAACAGATTTAGTGGAGAGTGGAGACTTCAAGAGGTTCCAATTTGAATAATTTTGTATGTTGCATAATATGTGTCCGAAATGGTCTCACCATCGTAATAAAATAAATCAAACATCCTCTTTTATCCACGCATTTATCCAAACCTTATGATCTCGTCACCTTTATCAAGCCGCATGATGAACACATTCATCCTCCTTCATAAGTTGCAACAGTGATGAACTCTTAGATTGTGCATGATATTAAGAGAGATTAAGGATTTGTATTTCCTTTTCTGTTAATAATGGTACAATCTTTCTTGTGAAAGAACCACACTATCATATGAGATTAGATTGATTAGAAATTTTGAGAGGTATTAATTTGAATAACCATGTATATGCTACATAGGTTCATTAGTTTCTATAAATTGAGAGGGCTTCCTCCACTTAAAAGTAGTAGTGTAAAGAGTTACCAACATGAAAAATTTTCTTAGATACAAGGTTCATACATAGCTAAGCTAAGATCATTGAAACATACAAGAAAAATAATGATCAAGAAACAGTGACACCATGATTGTTCCTGTCCATCAAGCAGAACCTAGTAGGCTTGGCCTGGAAATTCCTTCTCCTACGAAGATCTTGGCTGGATGGTTTGATGATCTGTAAGAGGATTGCCTTCAAAGACCTTGAATCTGTGATGAACTTTGATTCTTGCTGTTTCAGATGACTTGGGGTGAAATCAGTAGAGGGTCTGTTGGGGTTGTTGGTCTTTGCATTTCTGTGCAGGCTGCATCTAAAGGAGCCGGAATGGTTCGTGGGAGAACAGAGACAGGTGCGGGCAGGAGGCTGATTTGGCTTTGTAGAATAGAGTGCAGTTTTGTTGGAAGCCATGGATGAGTGTTTTTTTTATCTTGGAGATGTTTGGGTGGGGGGCAGAACTGTGCACAAGTTAATTTGTTGATGACTCCTGGCCCTTGCCATTGGACCATTTTATATAGGATTCTTTGGTTCGGAGTTACCTTCTTGTCCTTCTTTTATGGTCCAAATTGCAATTCACCCTAATGTCCTTTTCCAACTATGAATTATGGGGTTGGAGGTTTGTAAATGCGTCGGGTTTGGGTTCGGGTCCTTGGGTCGGAACCTGGGTAAATTCCGATCTAGACTCAGACATAATTAGTTACCAATCCAACATCACATTTTGCATCGAGAATTAATTATCCATTAAAATCAAAATTAGGTTTCGGATCCGATTTTTTCTTTTGATCTAATTATTTACTAGCACAAAAATCCATGTTTAGCACGGGTATGCTCACAAATAACTGAAAGTATATTTACTAATTTATTAAGAAAAACTCAGATTATGCAAAATCAATCCTCAGGAACTCATGACAGTGATTTGATGGTAATGATAGGGATATAAATGAAGTTCTTGTAGAAAAGTAAAAAGTGGGAAGAAGAGGTGGTTAAATGAAGTGGAGGAAAAGAGTGGTTCCATATTGCAAGTGGAGATGGGTGATTACATATTAAAAGTGGGGAGTTATAACTTTTGGTCAAAATCATAAGTTATGGTTATAATCACCTAAAAAACCTTTCAGCTTAATATAATATAATTGGAACCAAAATGGGGCTCCAAATTCAATTTTTTCGGGTTGTAAAAGCTGGAAATCCAAAGACTAGTTAATAATTTTAGTTGGTTAAGTATCTACTCAAGATTTGTTATTCTTTTACCATAAAATAAAAAATAAAAAAAACTTTCTTGTTGTTCCATTCTCAATGCTTCTATCTGTATCTCATTCTGTTCTGTTCTTTAAAAATAAGAAAAAAGAAGCCAGAGTCTGCTTAAAAACCTTAGAAAGAAGAAAAAAGAAAGCTTGAGTGACTATTGTCTGTGGGGGTTTTGATTTGAATTTTAAAGTAGGCAGAACTCAGAAGGGAAAGTGGGCAATCTAACCGTCCACATCAACAGACCATGATTCATGCATTTAAATGCCATCTGGTGATATATGCTGGAAAAAGTACCAGACTGATTTAAAATTATGTGTTTTATAAAGTTAGGAGAGTGCTCACTTTTGGTTTTACTAAAACCAAAAGTTAGGCTGGTTGGGTCCTTCTGTTGCCACTCATCTTTGATAGTGACATGAATATGATCCAGTGTTTTACTCATCCTTAGAGCTATCTTCCTGAATAATACATGTACCAACATCCAGTTGTATGTGATCATTTTAACAATTCCTGTACTATATTGTCATATAAAGACAGTAGTTGAGTAGTAGCTTAGGAGTTAGGCCTAAGCCTTTTTGGGTGTGTTTTTAAAGAAGTGTGTCAACTCTTACTACCCTGCAATGTTGATAAGCTTCTGGTTATTTTATAGTAAAATTGTTACTTTTGGAAAAAAAAATGATTAAATGCATTTTTTAATGTTTTAATTCTTCTACACAGGGCTACCTGAATCACTGGATAATAATTTGTGATTCATGGTGTCACTAGGATAGGGTAAGTAATCTTACAATTTTGGATTGATATAATAGACAGCCATGCATTCTCCTTTGTTCACAAGTGGGGCAATAAAGTCCTTGATTTAAGATTTTTTTGAAAGGTAATTAGTAGAGTATTTTATTGATCCTAGGGGCAGAACCCAGTATTACAAAACAGTGGATCAATATCAACCCAACTTAGGAGGACTAGGTAAGATTTCAATATAAACGTGATAGGTCATGCTTCCATTTTGACCTATTTGTGATCTAGATGTTTGGTCACGTGAATTTGGATAATAGTTCAAGATGATCAAGATTCTAAGTACACATTGACAAATTGAAAACTAAAATATGATCAAGTAGATGGTTTGACATTGCCGCCTATAGAGAACCAACCCATGAGAATTGCTTTCAAGGAGATAACGGTTCACAGGTTGGTATGGCAATTTAGATAACCCTGCATCTACCTTTGGAAAGTTCTTGGGATCAAAGTACTGTACAAGGTAATAAGACTCTTATAATCAGTGTTACAAATATTGACAATTTTCTTTTTTTAAAATATGGCTATACTGTCCCAATGCTTTTAAAAAATGCTTATTCTTAGATGATATTATCATATTAAGAACTTAATCAAAAAAAAAAAAAAAAAAAAAAAAAAAAAAAAAAAGAAGAAGAAGAAGAAGAAGAAGAAGAAGAAGAAGAAGAAGATAGTGACAAAAAAATGAGAAATCATGATATATTAAGAACAATTGTAAGAATTAGTAAATATAATATAAAGATATTACAACAATTTATATTCAATTGAAAAATATTAGGATAAACTCATCCTTGTCATCACATATCACTACCACAATTTTTACTATGAGTAATTTGGCTATTTATAGAACACAATGAATATTACCTAATCCCATCATTAATCTAATCTAACATAATCACATCATGATTAGGGAACTAATTGACTTGTAAGACATCATAATCACATCATAACTCTAATTAGGCTTGATTTTAATATCTAATATACTATTAACTGAAGATTTAACTCATGCGTAGTAACATATCCAACCTCTAGTTTATTCTCTATGTTTTGTATTATGAATACTCCAATCAATATATAATATTTTCCACAATATTTTTCAAATATATCTTCTGTGATCCAAACTTCCTGATTCCAATGTTCTAATGTTAGATAGATTCTCAAAAATTGATACTCCTGTCATTTTCCTTCTTGCTTTGAGAAGGGTACTGGAGAAGTTGTCTCAAAGCATCTTCCAAAGGCCAATGCATTGCCAACAAGTAGGGAAGTAGTCAAGACCAAGTAGTAGAAAACCACATCCACTCTTATCTTCTTTATTTACTAATGTCTAATTGATGCCACTCTTTTAAGTAGGTTGACAGCGGCGTAAATTTTTTTTTTACCATTCCAAACATTTATGGACAACACTCAGAGAGAGACTCTATACCCATATAGGTGAAAAATACAGATAGTTTACATTGTTTAAGGGGGGTTGATTGATTGAAAGATACATTTTACCTATTGCTTGAGATTATCTCTTGTACAGAGTCTGCTGTTGTTAACACCTCAGCTTGTTAATCCTAAATAGAACCTTGACTGGGAGATATTTTTGTGAAGTGGGTGCCCTTTTTTATTTTATTTAAGGTTTGTTTTGATAGAGACGTCCAATTTGTAGATCATGATGTTGATCTCACACAGCAAAAAATCTCTTTCCTTTTATTTTGCTTGTATTTGAATGTTTTCATCAATCAGACAATCAATGAACTCTACAAGCCCCCTATTACCATGTTAGAAATCTGTTTAGTCCCATTTGACAATGGGTCAAGGTTGACAGGAGGTCCCCTGTAATAATCTTATATCCATGTCTAAATACCTGTGTACCTGAGTGTATAGTATTTGATCATAAATATCATATTTTCTTGAATATACAGGACATATGACTTTCAATGGTTTATAATAGTAATTTTAATAGAAATAACAATAACAACAACAAATAGTAAAGGCTGTCATGTACCCAAACTAAGCCTGGGAAGATCTAGATTTTTAATAGGCCCAATTTTTATTCCTGGCCTAACTAGCTCTAATTCCAACTCATGCAGCCAGCCCTAAAAGAGCCCTGTTATTGATGTACTGCTCCTTGAAATTATCCTATATTGGAAGAGTGGGCCACTTGATTATTGGTAATAAATAATTGGTTAAGAAAAAAATCCAAACAATTGAGAAATTAAGGCTTATGGAGTGATAATGCTTCTAGCTGTCCTATCCATGGTCATCAAATGGTTCTATATTATAGGATCAATGGGCCTTACAAACAAGCTCTCTACTATGGAAGATGCAGAGGATCCAAATTGAATCAAGGCTTTCCTAGCCACTATTAATGTAGGAGTGCAAACCAGGAGCTTTTTGTGCATATGTGAGGCACCAGAGAGGGTCTCAACTCTCATGCATAAATCAGGTTACAGTAGGCAGTGTTTGGATAACAGTAATTTTTTGTTTTTTTGGATAACACTAGCTTGAAGAGGTCTGTTTATAATAGTTTTTACACATACATTTATAGTAGCTAAATTTGTGCTTCCTTCCGATCTCTTCTTTGGACCCATGAATTTGGTATAAGTGAGGTCTTTATTGTCTTTCTGAAATTTGGTGGAAGTTTTAGGGCCAGTTTTATTTTATGTAGATGCATTAAAATAGTTTAAAATTGAATAAAAAAGGTAAATGTATAATAATAACCATCAAACAATCTCTTCTTTTTATGAAAATAAATCAACGGGGATGAGAAATGGATGCTGTGCGGTCACCCTAGTAGTTAAAACCTTAGGAAAGTCAAAATCCAATTTACATCTCCACCTTATATCCTTCATCCTTTCTTTTATTTAATAATCCTAAGTTAAACTCCACTTTCTACCCCCAAAAAAAAAAAAAAAAAAAAAAGTTAAACTCCACTGATCCATGAATTCCTATGCATTTGATATTCCATCCAAACAAGCTATCCCATCAGTCTCTCTCTTTTATTACTTTCATGGACTTCATTTGATTTGATGTTTGAGTTTTCTAGGTTAATGCTAAAATATATTGCTCTTAAAATTTAAGGTCCATTTGTTTGTACGAAATTAAAGTTCTGAAAATTCTACAGAATATATTACTATCAAAACGATAGCTTTTTTAAATCGGTATCAAAATGGTTAATTTGAAGGGATATAGATGAAAATTCACAAATGACTATCAAATATTCTCTTATATTGTAAAAATGAATACTCAACTATGATCCTAGTAAATCAAATGGGCTCCTATAAGAGAATGATATAATCTTTCTTAACTCAAAAATGCAAACCAGGTATAGCCCACCCAATCCTTTTTTTATACTCCAAGAGTGAAAACAATACCACTAGCTATGTATCAAATTACATGGTTGATTCAACCGGATTCCACACTGAATTGAATCCGAGAGTTGGAAAGAGTCCATCTACATCACGGCTCATATTCTTATTTGCATGCAAACAAAACCCATGGTTACTTTTTCATCCCTTACATCACTTGCATGGCATGTAGTGAAGAAAACATTTTGCCTTGTACACACCCAAATTTCATCTCTTGTGAAGGAAGGTGTCCTATTATCAATTGCATCCTTCTCCCAAATTATCTGAACTAATCCATCTCAGTCACATGTGGCATGAGATCCTTTTGGCAATCTTCCTTATCTACAAGCAAGTAAGGTCATTACACCGTTTCTCTCAGTTGCCACTTGCATATTAACGCTGACAATGTTTTAAAAGGATTTTGCATCTAGCAACCTTATTATCATTATTTTTTAATTTCTACAATGTTTTAAAAGGATTCAGAGTCGAACCATGGTGGATCCGAATCTGGCCCATTTTTCATAGATCCAGATCCGAGGATCCAGATTCGGATTTTCTAGATTCTATATTCTTGAATCCAAATTTCTCCCTAAGCCATAAATAAATTCTATACCCGCTTTATTTAGAATCGAAGACTTTGAATACATTTGCAACACAGGTGGTTATTTCTAACCAGGTGGCTGTTTGTAATAGCAAAAATTTGCGGGTGGTTTTTGTTAAAAAAAAAATTGAAAGAAAGTTTTAGGAGCCTATCACAACGTTACTAGATATGACAATAAGTCAATTAGCCAGGTGAGTACTATACCATGATGAGAGAACCTCAAATAGACAGGGTCAAATTGTGACATCGATCTACTGGTGAAAAAAATTTATACATAGAATCGATTATAATTAAAATTTTGATGATATGAAAAAATTATGCCCACTTTAAAACTAGAGTTCTCGAGCCGGCGTATTCGTTTCATGTAGTTGAATACCTAGAATTGTTTAAAAATGAAGAGGCAATGAAGAGGCAAAGGTGTTTGTCCGAAGATAACCATCAAATAATCATCTCTTTAATTAAAATTGAATCAATCAGAGATAGAAAATGAATACCCAGCCATCATCCTAGTAATTCAAAATATGGAAAAGTAAGATTTATTTTTTATTATCCTAGTTGAGGGGCCTAGGACTCATGAGTGCACCCGCACATGTGGGGAGGGAGCACTCACACAAGTGTGGGGAGGTTGCCCACACACTAGCGGAGGAAGCACCTGCAGACAGACGGGAAATTCACCTTTTCGATAATCGTTTGCTAAATCTTATTTTGTTATGAATGTTTGTCTATTCAATTCCTATATATTTTATGCAAACAGACAGACCTAAAACTCCATCTTATTCTAAATCATAAGTCCGATCCATCTGCTAATTGCTTTGAAAATACTAACCCCAAATCTAAAACTATTAAACTGGTTAGAGTGGCAGGATAGAGTAGAATATACTTACTGATCAGATGAAAAATGTGAACTCAAGTCAAAGTCCTTCAATTGAATCAGTGTGATGTGGCAAGTGCCCACCTGGTCAAAGATTCCCTTATTAAGTCTCTACTCAAATTGAAAACCATACAAAGTCATCATTCTAATACGATAGCAGTAATAATGCAAACAGATGCCGTATGTAGACTTCCATGCAGTTTCTCATGAAAAACAAAATACCACTTGTCATATGGACCAGAAAGAGCAGCGTATGATATTGAGAAGAAAGAGTCAAGAATTGCTTGCAACTGGTTTCCGGTTCCCACACGCAGAACCTTTGTTCATGTCGCTATCATATTGGCAAAATGTCAAAGATGTCTAAATTAAATGATATGATAATATCTGATGTTGAGGTCAACGTCCACCCTCCCTCCTGAGCAGTCATAATTGTGGTCGAGCTCTCATCCTCACCGTAAAACCATTGTTGTGCCGTTGCCCATTACCAATTAATTTTGTGATAAATGGTAACTCAATAGGGTGTAAGATCCTATAAGTGGTACCCAAACCTAGTAGGTCGAGTGTTCGAGTCACAGGACAGGCGTCTTGTGATTGTTAATGTAGAGAGTTAATTCTTTGCTGGTTTAGACTCATTGTTTTTCTTCATTTAGTAATGTGTCTCCATTAAAGGTGGTTTTTTAAAAGGAAGTGTTTGTTCTCCTTCTTACTTTTCTCCTCATCCAAACAGGCCCTACAGAATATGTTTATAAGTTTTAATGCTGGCAGGAAGAGTGGAAGGCACATCTATGATCTCTTCCACCATCAAAGATAAATACCTTTGAAGCCGCTTTACGCACAGTATCTCTTCCACCATCAAAGATAAATACCTTTGAAGCCGCTTTACGCACAGTGTAGTCATGGAGTTTTATCTTAGAATCTTTTTGTTGGCATTACAATATCTACGAGTTGAATACATAAGATTTATGCCATAAATGGTTAAAAGTAAAGACTAAAAGTGAATTTAATCAAATAACAAAGGAAATGGAAAAAAGAAAAATATGAAATGAAAAAAAGGGGAAAGCCACTTCACCCTTTGTTACTCACTTCCCATGTTCCTTTATTCTGTTTTCGTAAACAGAAAGCTTATTTGATACTAAATATTGAAATTGGCCCATGGCTTACATTTCTATCTACTTGTGGCATAAATACCATGCATTCAATCTCCATTTATTTTAATGCAAACAAACAGACCCTAAGGACTTCGGTTTCAAACCCATTATGAGGCCGCTAAGAAGTTATTATGACACTTTCATTGCTGTCTATTTCTCAAATATTATCGACAAGGAGCGAGGCATGTCGGCGTTGAGAACCATGGCTTTAAAGAGTTGGTTTTAGAAATGTCAAAGTGTCAATGGAACATATTCACACTAACAAGATGCTTTGTAATTTGAGTGATAATTTCATACAGAACTAGTGCCAAAGTTTAGTTGAAAGGAATTTTAAGGCTAAAAGTGCCTGCTAAATCACACAACCCTCTTGTTACTTGCTTGGGACTGATACATACTGATGCAGAACATGTGAATTATTGCATTAGATACCATAAACACATCAACACACAATCAATTCATCAGTATATCTGTGGTCAAAAGAGTCTGACATACACAAGTAAACAGGAGCCTAATGTTTACCAACTAGAAAAAGAGGAGCCTAATATATATAACCCAACTCCAATGGGCGAGTTGAATTGGAACAGCTGAGTCAACTAGGCTGAGGTTATTACCAATAATACAACTCTTTCACCTTAGTGGTTTTAAGTTTAAACATTGGACCAACGAGCACATTTATACACAGAGCAGAATGCTTGGAAAGCAGTTAACAGCAACAGCAAAATAGCAGCAAGGAATGTAAGAAACTGCCATGACCCAAAAACATACCTCTTCATAAACTTCTCAACCATAACCTTCCACCTTCCATTGTAATACTTGTTCACATCTTCAATCACCTTATCTAGATTGTGCACTTTTGTCAGCCTCACTGACTTGCTCATCCCATTCCACAGGTTTGCAGCCTCCCCATCACTCTTCAAGCAATTCAAAATAATACCCTTTTGCCTAAGCAACTTAACATCCTCAACAGTGTCTATAATCCCGTTCATTAGCTCAGTGTAACGCGTAAAAACCAGTGGCCCAGATGCAGCTGATGTTTCAAATGCTACTAAATTCCTCAATATAACCTCTGTGTTTACATCTAATCTAACAGAAGGGAGATAAAATGTAGCAGTTTCTTTATCAAATTTGATGGTAGATAAGTCACCATTGGTGGGCACAAACTGAAAACCTGCAGTAACAAGTTCTGTTACTGAGGGGATTTGGATCTCTTCCACCAATGGTGGTCTGTTGTTGTTGTTATTGTGTGGACCGGAAAATTCGTCTCCGGGTTTGGGATTTTCCTTCTCCTGGTAGAAGAAGATCTCAACAAGTTGCTTTATGATAGAAATCACAGGAAGATTGGTGATGATCCTCCAAGGGATCTTCACTAGAAACTTCATGGCCCTTGATGCAATGGCCTTTTTAATGCAATGAACTAGCCCTCCACATACGGATGATACAAGACTCGATTTTGATTCTTCTTTCATGATCGAATCTGTTTCGTTCTGCTCGTTGGGGTCCATGCTTTCAGACAGTTTTTTAGGAACAAGCATGAAGTAAAGAAGCTCTAGCAAGTGCGCGCGCTCCGCAACTAGGAACTGTGGATCATTCGCCATCACCTTGAACGGGGATAGTTCTTTAACTAAACCCATCAAGATAAAAGATAACTTATCATCTGCTACCTGAGACGACACATATTGATACTCCAAGACCTTCCTTAAGAGGAACAGAGGGATTTGGTTCTCAAGCATCATGATATCTCTAAGGATCACATTATGGGCCGATCTCCTCCCCGTATAGTCGATCAAGTGTGACATTCTGGAGGGCACCCTTGTAAGGACCCTGCCTTCACTAACAGCATAGATTTGGAGGAATTCGAGTAAGAAGGAGGTGTCAACTGCCATCATCCATGCTAAGGTTTCACCTTTAAAATCCAGGTATCGATGGTAGCACGATCGGATCAAATGTTCAATTTTAACCAAGTGGTCCACAAGGTGCTGGAATTTGAGACTTGGCAGTTGTTTTTGGATTCTTTTTGCGGCTGAGAGTTTGTATCTCTCCATCTCATATAGTTCAGGGCGCCAGTGATGGTAAGGGCCTAGTGACACCTGTTGAGGCACGTATGCCTCTGGCTTACTAACCATTAGAGCGTTTGGTACACTGAAGATGGAAATGGGGTCATCGATGTCGTCTTCAAGCTCATCGTCAAATGTTCGACGGATCTGGATGACCCACCGGTGCTCGTCAAAGCTTGTAGTCAAGTTCAGAGGAGTGGTGCATTGGCCATGGTTGAAGGCCATGTTTGATCTGGAAGATCTGTAGTATGTTTTGATGCCTTTATTTGGCAATTGACATTGATATTTAAACAGTCTGGTGGTTTCTGTTTTATCATAAAAGTGCATTAGTGAAAGTTTGAATGCATTGTTGAATATTCAGTAATAAATGTTTTAAGAACCATCTTGATGATAATAGCATGAACAATGCAAGGAGTAACTGGAGCTGGTGTTACTTGAATGTTCTCATGGAGCCTAGTTTCAATTTTAAACTGATCCAGATGTTTTTTTTTTTGGTATCCCTGGCCCAGCTAAGGGGCCCGGGATCCTAAGAGACTAGCGCACGCGAGGAGAGAACTCATCACGTGGGGAGTTTATCTCGCACTTAGAGAAGCTGCACAAATGGGGAGTAAGAACTCGCACATGGGAGGATCAGGCGGAGACCAGGGTAATTTCATCCTAGTGAGAAGCGGGGTTGCCAACCAACTTAGCAACCCCTTGTTCTCAATCCAGATGTTGATACGTGGGTGTTTCAGAAATAATCTAGATTCAAAAGATCATGGACATCCACTTATGCATTTCTGCATCATTAATTGTTATTCTGGTTAAACATTTAAACTACCTTTTCTCAGGCCACAATTCATATGGGAGCCCTTAACCACCATTTGCTTATATTATATCAATGGCATGAATGGCTGACAGGTACAGCACGTAGAAGAAAAATTGGCAAGCTGAAACTGCTTAATTTCCTTAATTCTTAGTGTGGGGGCATTTCCATGATACGGAGAAAAGCCCTGCTTTCGGTAAATGTACCAATTAGGCTTGTCTTCATCTCGGTCTCCTGGAGCTCGATAGCATACCACTCCACATTAGACACGGGCTAACCTTGGTAAAAGTACCAGCTGACCTTGTCTCTTCCTATGTAGCTCGGTAATGGTACCAAACCTGTGCAGTCCGGCAGCAGTGCCGAGGTGCATCTATAATGAGCCTGTACTTGACTCCAGTATCTCCATCAGCTCGGTCAATCGAGGTGGGTACTAAATGTCAATCAGCATTAATGAGATTGCAGCTACGTGCTGACTGATAAAATGTGCGTCGGATATAGATCGGCGTAGACTTTATCCAACGATCACATCAGTAATCATACAAAATGTCAATGTATGGTTCGAAGGGACAGTACCTCTACTTACCTCTACTGATGAGAAAAGGTATGGCCCGATGAGAAAATACCCCTACCTAACCCCACCAAGGGAGGATCTAAAATTACCATCGCCTATATATATACATGAAGTAAAACCAGCAAGGGTATGCAAACATAACACGTCCTTAGCTCTCTCTTCTTCTTCACTCATTCACCCTTTGTTGAGTTGTTGAATTAACCTAGGCGTCGGAGTGCTTTCGGCTGGCCACAGTCAGGGCCTCAAACCTTCTTCTTTCTTTTCAGACTTTAGGAACTACTTTCTTTCCCAAGAGCTTTACAGCAAACTCCATTTAACTAAGTCTGTAATTTTTAGGCACTTACACTTAGAATCCTCCAATTCTTCAAAATTTCATCTGAAAGACAGTGGATTAGCCATCAATTTAGTAATTCACAGACATTATTCAAGAGAAAAGTCAACTCAAATTTTAATGGAAGGCTTCTTTAGTGCTGAAAGTTGGGTTTGGTGGGCTGGGCACGGAATATACAAAACTAGGCCCAACTAGGATGTGGATAAGTCCAAGCCCAAGCCTGGGTCCAATGACGTTTGAAGTGCAAGGCCTGGGAGCAGCCAGAGAATACCCAGTACGAGTTGAGTTTTCATGTGGCCCAAGTTGTGATGGCTCATGCTTGTCCCAACCCAATTTGCACCTGTATCAACAAGGTCAGGTTTTCAATTGGGCCCTCCTATCTAACCCTACGTGGCCCTAAAATAGGCAACAAGGCCTGGGAGCAGCCAGAGAATACCCAGTACGAGTTGAGTTTTCATGTGGCCCAAGTTATGATGGCTCATGCTTGTCCCAACCCAATTTGCACCTGTATCAACAAGCCAACAAGGTAAGGTTTCAATTGGGCCCTCCTAATGGGGAACCCTACCTGGCCCTAAAAAAGGCAACAAGGCCTGGGAGCAGCCAGAGAATACCCAGCACGAGTTGAGTTTTCATGTGGCCCATGTTATGATGGCTCATGCTTGGCCCAACCCAATTTGCACTTGTATCAACAAGGTAAGGTTTTTAATTGGGCCCTCCTATGGGGGAACCCTATCTGGCCCTAAAAAATCCAACAAAAATGAGAGCTTTGGGTTTTCTTTAAAAGCCCAAGGGCTAGGTTTGGACCAATTTTTTTAGGCCTGCCATTTGAGGGCCGGCCTTACATAATACCTGGCCTGGCCCGGCTCGGCCAGGTTTCAGAATCCCTTTGGCCATTTATGACGTGAAGAAATGAACACAGAGAGAATCCTAATAAGTAAGGAGATGAGCAAAATACTAAGGGCACCGTTGTTCAACCACATTTCTATGAAAAAGGCAAGGAAAATTTGACCACTTTTTCATGGGGTAAAGCTTTCTTGTTTGGTGTAGTTGCTTTTCCCTGATAATTTCAAGCAATACAAATTCTCCACCATGTTTGGTGACTTTCGCTACTTTATATATTTTGGTAAAAGACTTTCACCACTTTACAAACTTTTTATAAACATAAAAATTAATTATTAAATATTAAATGTTGTTTTTTTTTTTTTTCAATAAAAGACTCATTTTCACTTTGGTAATTACAAAAAAAAAAACCACTTTCGTATGATGAAATGGGTCTCCTAATAGCTTGGAAACCAGAACCTAACCAATGACAATTAATGGTTTTTTACCAAAAAAAAAAAAAAAACTATGAAGATTTCCACTAAGCGCTAATTAGTTATAAGGATTTGAGTGTTCCTAAAAAAGGATTAGGGATTTTTCTTTTTTTGAAAAAAATACCTGTAACCTCATCCAAACCCTCCTCTTTTTTCCATCGGCTGAAGAAAATCAATCCAATTCATTTCACATAACTGAGACAAGAAGACAGATGCAAAGAAAAAACCAAAATTTATTTTCAAAGGAGGAAGGGTCTATCAAAACTCAAAAGGAACTGCGAGAAGGTGTTAGAGAATACGTTAGTTAGAGTAGTTAAGATCATACGATTCCGTATCCTCAAAACAAAGCTCAGGTTAGATTTAAAGTATATTATGCGTTTCCAATCTAAAAATTGAAATTTTTTTTCCACTTGATAAACTCATGGTGATTTTATCGAATGCATTCGAAATTAATTTGTTACCCCAGCCAAAGGGTGGAGACCCAAGAGAGAGCCCACAAGGACATGAGAAGATAGTCTCTCACGTGGAAAAATAGCCAGCAGGCACGGGAAGAAAGCCCACACACATGGGAAGGGAGAATGCACATGTGGGAATAAGTGACGTATCCAGAATTCGAACCCGGATCTCCCCGGTGATTTTACTCAATGCATTCGTTAAAAACTTCCTTGCCTACGGAAAAAAAGAAATACATTATTTTGGATAATCCGTTGAAGGTATAAATATACCGAAGTACTGATGAGGATCTCATACCTCAAAACAGGTTCACATCAAGGTCCAAGTTGCTCGAGGGGGATTGTAAATTACCAAATAGATGGCTCTGTCATAAAAGCTTACTAATCGATGAGTACTAGCTTATTGCACTTTCATCAGCTGGACAAAGGGTAAAGGATGGTGCAAGTGGCAAGACTTAATTAGAGGGAATTAAAGAGCTTTTCGCAAAGGTGTCTTTTGGGCTTCCTTCCAATTCACTAAAAAATTAAGGTTCCATCCTAGTTATTTTAGAATTATTCTATGGGCTGAGAAGAAGAAAAAAAAAAAAAAAGTGGTGCTCAAGGTGATTTTTGAGGCTAGTCTTAATTAGTTCTCTTAGTGCTTTCACATTGTTCAATCAATGTCTTTATTTTTCACTATTCAGTAAGTCCAAAATTTTGTGCTCATCAAATGTATTCACATAGAGAAGTTGCACCATTGCTAGCATAAATTATATAGGTAATTAAACGTTTATCGCATATGTTCTTTTACGAAGGATCAATCAAATCCTTGATCTACTGCCTTGCCATTGATCTAACAGTAAATCAGTAGAATTTTTCATTACCAAGGATCAATTAATACTCAATTTATCCATGATAGTGGGACAAGTGCCTTTCCATTGATCTAACCATGAGTCAGCGGAAACTTAACCCTTGTATGGAAGTTTGTATATTTGAAAAATGAAGGGCCAGGGTCTGTCACTGTTGATGATGATCCAGTAAAAATAAAGATCAGGCTAAAATAAAACCCTTTATTATGGTGTACTAGCAAATTAAAGAAATTGCCAGCTTCAGTCAAAGTCAAAACTCACCCTCCAAGGCTACATCATGAGGGGGTGACAAAGATTTTAGGTTATAATAAGAATAGATTTACAAGTTAAAGCAGAACAAGGTACACGAGTGCTCCTCCCAAGCTTCCAGCTTTATGTGCTCCAACCATACTCACATGCTCTTGCCCACATTTTAACATTAATAACATTTCTCAAATCCATGTAACAGCACCAGCATCCCTTGGAAATTTTCCCTTTGATTATTCCTTTCCTTTGGAATGATGGTCAAACTAATTAATCTGACCACAAAAACATCATAAGAACTGTCTTTATTGGTCACACGCATGGTGGGGGAAGACACACGTGATGCCCATTGCTTGGGCCAATCACATGGCATCTATTGTATTTTTTCATAATATGATGAGTCTAATCATACTAGGAAAATAGTAACTTAATATGGGCCAATCGGGTTCCATATATGAGGGGGAGTGTTGAGGAGTGGGCTCAAAGTATTGAAAAGTATTTATACTGAGTCTGCTAATGCATTGAGGTTATGCCTCGAGGTTTTGGTAGGAATGATTAGCTGAGGAAATTTAATAGTGTAAGATCCCAAGATATAAGGGTGCCTTTGTGAAAACTATAATATGTTTGTAGTATATTTCTACGGGCCTTAAAGTTGAAATTTGCAAACTTAGAGGAGATTAGAAATTTAGGTTGGTGTGCTAAATCAGATAAGAAGGTAATTTATGTCCATAGCCCTTTTCTTGAAATGTTGGTAAAATGATAATATATATATATTTTTTCCTGAATTAAGGACAACATATCTTAGAAATGAGAGTAATGCTAAAGAATGTGATCACATTGTAATAATTTTATAATATGATTTATAAAATCTTTATTGCTATCATCTTCATTGAAGGATTCACCCATCTAGGAAAGGCTAACAGAGTCAACATTTTCCGGCAAGTCTATTTCACCATATATATTGTCAGTGTGATGGAATCCCACTATCCCAGTCCTAGTTGGGCTTAGGAGTTAGGGCTGGCACATGTCAAAGAATAATACATGGAGGAAGAAAAGTTTTTGAAAATCTCTTCACTTCATAAAATACATATTTTTAAACAAATTAAATATATTTTTCAACTATTTTATTTTCCATTACATATATATTCTTGTGACAGAGAAAAATCTGAGAGCATATTTATTTGCATATAATATATAAGAACTTAAGGTCAAATGAACTCTACCAAAAAACTAATGATATAAGGTAGCAATGTTGGTGGGACCTGATCCTATTTTAGGATTTGAAATTACCAGCTGGGTGATGGCTTAAAGACTAGGTATTCATTTTTTCATCTTCTTTTGATTCATATTTCATTAGATGGGAGGTTATTGAATGGCCGCTTTTTTTGTGTGCACCTTTAATTCTTCATTTTCAGCTTCTTGTAAAAATAAAAGTCAGAAATCATTTATATGAAGCAAATCGGCCCTAAATATTTGAAAATCTTCTGCTATTGTCTCCACAATCAAGAACCAGCAATATTAAACAATTAGTTAACATAGGCAATTAGAGTGGGACCTGCACTTCTAATTCAGCTTGAGTTGGGCATCTATACAGCCAGTCAAAGGTGTGCCACTGCTTGTCACAAATATTTACAATACTTCAAAAATATTGAAATGAAATTTTCAAAACATTACCAAAATAGAAAATATCGCAACAAAATCTCATATGATTAAAATAAAAAAAAGTAAAAAAAAAAAAAAAGGAGGAAAAATGTATATTCAAAAGTTTCATATATAAACTTGTATTTTTTCTTTTTTGCCACTTTTAAGTTTCAAAGATTAATATGTTCTCTGCAACATCTTCTCAATAATATTTGAAGAAAGTCTTCCAGAGAACCATTTTTTGTGACAATGGTGGCCACCAATGCCAATGAATTTTACATCTATTGCAGCATAATACAAGCAGCCAACAATGGTCCACTCACATTTACCAAAATTTTAAAAAAAAACTTGTGGTCCAGTACTCACAATTTTAGCTCATAAATGTCATGGTATCAGACCATAAATTGAAATATATAGTCATTGCATTACAATTTCAATAACGAGAGGGACATATCTTTGCATATAGCCATTTAGCAGACCCACTTCGATATGTGTAGCCAAGCTTCATAAGATAAAACTCTATTAGCAGACTGTTACATCAAAGCTCTTATTATAAACCGAGCCAACATGCACGTGCGAGCCACTGAATTGGTATGAGAGACCTCCTTCAAACCCATGGCCATTGGAAAATGTACAATAAAGCTTGGAATTGAAAATCACGTGATGCCATTAAGACAAAACCCTCGACCATGTACTTGGAAAAATAAAGAAGGTAGCTGCAAAAGAACAAGAGAAAGATAGAGAGAAAATAGTGAGGAGATCAAGAGTTATTAGTCAAAGAAGATCTAGCAAAGAGGAGATCTATGTGGAATGCCTTTTCTTCTGCTCATGCTTGTAGCCATGTCCTCATTTGAGATGTTACTAGCTAATCTTGCACATACATAGAGCCCGCTTCTCTTCTTTCGAACAAAATTGGTGCACACCAAGCTCATGTTCTCGGAGCCGGAGGACCCTGAAGATGAGCCCATGGCGTCGTCATCATCGACAACCATCGAATGGAGAGTGTCGTTGGTATCGTCGTCCCCCATGTCGTGATGGACGAGGAAATCTGGACTGAGTTGCATGGAATCACATGTCCTCAAGTAGGGTGAGAGATCATTCTTGTGTCGCAATAAAAAGTCCACCTATGTCACACCCCAACAACAATTACACTCATTAGTCATTTCAATTGGACATAGGGTCATTGAATTTGGCAATTCCATAGTTATAAGTTAGTTATATCTAAACTAAGCTCATGTGCTGAGGCATGAAAAAGGATTTGTAATTTGAAAATTTACACATCATTTGGATTCGATAGTGTAAGATAGAGATTTTTATGTAATTCTAGTTTCTAAATGTTTTAATGCAATTCAAGAGATTGTTGTTACTCATTGATAAGCTTCATCATCTATGTCATTTTAACCTTGATTATTAATAAAATTATAAACTGCCCATGTTTTACTTGAGTGCTATCTTGATAATGCATGTCATGTTTGTATAGTAATCCATGGTAAAGTGTTTGATTTTCATGTTAAAATATGGTGTATAAAAAACAGATTCCAGGAGAAAACTCCCACCTATAATGAAACTTATCCGAAGATTACCATCCTTATATATATAATCCCTTATAAGTTTAAAATTTGAAAAACCAGTATAACTACTTTGATCTGATGAAGATAAGAACTTAACAAACCCCAAAGATTTTGAAAATTCTTTGTAAAAATTACGTAGTGCCCCCTCTCAATTTTCCTTATACATAGTGGTCCTCCGAGGAAAATTCCCTCCTTCTGCCCCTGGTTGCTCTCTCTCCGAAGTGTAATCATATCTCTTGATTGTGTATAATTCTGATCATTGTTCCATTAATGGCCTCTGGTTGCTGTGTTGAATATTTGAGAGAATAAAAAATCT
This sequence comes from Camphora micrantha, assembly GCA_003546025.1. Classification (NCBI taxonomy): domain Eukaryota; kingdom Viridiplantae; phylum Streptophyta; class Magnoliopsida; order Laurales; family Lauraceae; genus Camphora; species Camphora micrantha. Next base: position 6,480,380 of record QPKB01000002.1, read on the forward strand.
AAGTACGTAGGTGTTAATCAAGAATTCTATTAGATCAATACCTTGCATCCCAAGGAGCAGTGAATATATGGTTCCTGAAGGCACCTGTCGCAGGAAGTGCAATTGTTTCCGGAGCCCTTGAATTGCCTACTTTGGGGTCTCTTCTTGATGAACACCACTTTGGCACTATTAATTGTATATGCCTGCAAGAGGTTCAACAGAATAGAAAACATGGTGTGTGTTAGAATACATGATAATACAACTGCTTTAGGTAGAAAACTTTGGAAAATCTTCAATATCATATCAAATAAGTAGAAGAAGAAAAATTTTTCTCCTTTTGTGGGAATAACCTGAACATTAGAGCAATCTATTAGCCTCTCGATGTCTTCGAGCCGAACGACATCATGATAAACATAGCGGCGGACTTGAACTAGCCGGTGGAAGCGATGCGAAGGCAAGCAGTGTGGACATATGCTTGTGCAACAGTCCAGGCAACATATGTTCTTCTCATTCTTCTTCGCGCTCTCATGAATCGAACACCCCACAAAGAATTTCTGCGTGTTGAGTGCTTCCAACCACGCTGGCTTCTGAATTCCCTGTAGAACATCCAAATAACCATCCATATATGAAGATAACATGGTGAAGCATTCAAAAGACACACAAAAGATCAAGCAAGAACAAACATACCATGATGAACATGCAAAAGACGGCAATTCGAAGGAACTCTTTGTTTTATGCCTAAACTAAGATAAGAAACTAAGAAATGAATGTAAAGAATCAATTGAAGAGGGAGAGAGAATGGTGGGAATAGAGAGTATGTATGGAGGGAGAGTTGCAAGCAAACATGGGGTATATATTTATTCCTTGGTGAACTACACCACATTTAAGGATTAAAGAAAGGAGTAAGATATGAGGAGAACGTGGAGATGTCTCCGTGTCTCCCATGGCATTTCCTTTTAACTATTGCCACCCTCTTCTTGGCTCGAGAGCTTAAACCCTAAATAATGTTAAGACCAGGGAGCTGCCCAAGAAAATTTGATTCTCTCTTACTAAGCAATGGCTTATAAGCCATACTTGGCTAAATTGGTGAGGGTGTACATTTCTTGGATCAAATAGCTTATAAGCAAGTATAGGACAAATTGGACGAAGGATTTGGACTATCTTATGGCTTCTTCTTTGCCCCCTATATAGGGCTCTATAAGTTGTTGTCAATGGTTCCTTGGTTAATTTCCAAGCACCAACATGGGTTCATTGGAACTGGTCCTAGATGATGAGTCAGTGAGTTAGAGATCATTTATGGGATTCGTCCGATCATCGTGGTAAACACACGTTTCTATGTGCCGTCTATCCACGGTCTGGATGGCCCAATTGGAATGAGACTTGGTGTTGTGATGATACATGTGGATCATGGTTCTAGTGATTTGGGATTCTAAAATGTATGGGCATCTAAAGGATAAGAGGATGAGAAGCAATTTGTAAATGATTTTCAAAACAGAGAGAGATTTGGTCTATCTCATGGTGTTTTGAAAACCATATATATTCAAATGTTTGAAATGTGAGTCGGACTTAGAACTCTCACATAAACCTGATTCTAAACGTCTGTGGAAAGCTATTTGGATAGTGAGGTGGCGGCGATGAGAGTTCAATCTCCCACAAGTTGAAGCAATGTTCCAATCCAACTTGTTTGCGAGTCTTGGTCCTCCCAGGGAAGGAATCAAAGAAGTTTATATCATTGTAAGTATTCATTAATCATCAATGGGGCCCCTTTATTAAACTCCAAACTGCAAAACAAAGACTTCTTCGTTTATTGGCTTTAGATAAATTTCATGCCAATGGATTTGGGCTCACTATCAGGTCAGTTACATGTAAAATGCATGAATAGTTTAACGTCTCAATATGTTGGTCAGCTAGTTAAGGAAATGTATAGTATGCATTGGTGTTCAGGTTCTAGTCCCTAGTAAATCCAAAAAAAAAAAAACAAAAAAAATCGCGCATGAATAAAATACACAAGCGGATTAAGTTCACATGTTTTATACATGATCGATCAAATGATTTTCCGACTCTAACCGAAGAGAAATTTAGACAGCAGGAACTACTTAAAAGTTTTTTCTTTTGAGAAGAAATTTTTTTTAATAAGTAGGCACCACTAGGATGATCAGGAGGAGTGGGGCTCAAAAATATGGAATGGGAAGATCAGCAGTCACACTGGAAAGAGATAAAATTCAATTGATCATCGAAGGAGTCTCCGTCCATATGGACGGTCTGGATTTGCCGACCATCCAGTCACCGACCATAAAAGGCAATGCTTTCTCAGCTGCTGAGAAAGATGATTTGGGTCATATACAAAGTAATAATACAAAAACGTAGAAGACATTGCATTTTGGCCGACAAAATCCATCAATAATACAACTAATCCACTGTTTTCTGAGTTGTGACTTTGCCCAATGAACACCTTATTTTAGTGCTCTAACTACTCAGATTTTCCTTGTGTTTATTTGTCCAATATGTTCATGACAGTATTCTCATTTTTGCATGTTTTCCGGGAGAAAAAGAGCATATATAAGGTGGCTGTTCCTATCATTTTGAAGGATCCCATCCCATTCCAAAAGCATTCTATTACACTCTTGGTTTAAGGACTCGGAATTAGGTCACAGAGCCAATTAACTCAGTGGGGAGACTGTCAAAATTATATTTAGACTCACCCGACGTGGTGACCTACTGAGTTTAGTCAACTTAATTAGACTAGTCAAAGGTAGTAATCTGAGTAGTAGGGATAGATATATATCTAATTATCTGAGTGAGAGGCGGGGTTAGGGCAACTCCTCATTCTCAAGTGAATTTACACTTCAATTACAAATCACAATATTCTCAAAACTATAGGTACAAATTACACGATGGGTGACCGAGTTTGGTGAAACCAGGTCTGGATGAGTCTTAGTTGACTCCAATTAATTGACTCAGGGCTAGGTCTCAACAACTTAAAATCCACATTGGGGGCATTTTTCATCTTTTGATTTCATTGTGTTTTTTTTTTTTTTTTAATTTTAATGCAATTGTATTATAAAGGAAAAGGAGGTAGAAAGGCAAAAAGCCCAGAGAAACATAGCCAAAATAGCCACTATGCAAGTTAAAAGAAACCTTCAAACAAGATTAAGGGTCCGTTTGGGAGAGGGGAGGGGAGGGGAGGGAAAATTTGAGGGGAAAGGAAAATGAAGGGGAAGGGAGGGGAGGGAAAATTAATTTTACCTTCTCTTGTTTGGAAAGTGAAAAAGTGGGGGGAAGAAAAGTGAAAAAGTAGGGTTTTATTTGTTTGTGAGATAGAGAGAAAATTACCGTTTTGCCCTTACTTTTATAAAAACTTTAAAACTTTCTTTACAAATAAAAGGGCAATTTAGTCATTTCTCTCATTTTTCCCCTCCTCTCCCCCATTTTCCCCCAATTTGGCGGGGGGGGGGGGAATTTTTTCACCCTTTTTCCCCTCCCCCTCCCCTCCATTTTCCCTCCCCTCCCTTTCCCAAACACCCTCCAAAAACATTTCCCCCCCACTTTCCCTCCTTTTTTTCCCTCCCCCCCATTCCTCCCCCTTCCCAAACAGGGGGTAAAGAAAGAAAAGAACACCAAGAAAAGAATAGTTACCAATCTCCTTATTGAGAGGAACAGACAGGAAGATGCAAGTCGCCTGAAGAGGCTTACCAAAGAAAGGTTTTCTTATATGCTTGAGAGAGGAAGAAAGTAGCTCTGACAAGTAATAAATAAAAAGAAAAGGAAAAACATTAAGTTTGTGTTTAGGGTATAATTAAGTCGTGCTTTGATAGAATGGTAAAAAAATCAGATGACTTATAAATATCATTAAATGAAAACTTATGTAGTTGGATAATTAGTTAATATAAATATATAATAATATATATATAATAAAATATTGAACTATTGGCCCACTTAATTAATCTGTACGTTTTATGATCTATTCGAGCAGTAACTGTTTAGTCTACATATCTATTTAGAAAACTATAGTCCGAATTCCACTCGTATCAAAGGTGGACCATTCAAATAAACACATGTAAAATACATGATTAATTATTAAAAAGTTGATGAATGATGAACTGTGAAAGACATCTAAGCCATCTACCCTTATTTTACTATCAAATAAATACATGTAAAATACGTAATTAATTATTCAAAAAGTGATGAAGGAAGAACTAGAAAAGCATCCTTATTAAACTCTTTCTGTTGTACGTGGTCGTGGAAAGCAGAATAACCTCAAGGAAACACAGAGAAAAATCACACTTGATAATTATAGAAGTGTGGAGATTAGCCTTGGAATATCATTTTGGTTTTAAGATCTAAGAGAAGCTTGAAAGTATAAAAACATTGAAAGGAAGCACATTAGGCTTTGATGATTGATCATCTTCTTTAGCAAAGCTCCAAGTTCCAACTCTGCCTTTCATCAAAAGATACAAAAACCAGCTCAAAAGGTCTAATGAAGATTTCTACATAGAAAAAAAGTTCTAATGAAGACACCCTCGTGGCTCGAAAGCCCAGAACTAGCTACCATAGCCTCATGGCAACACTAGGTAGCCCTATTTCTCCATGAGATCCTCGTTCCTGATGATGCACGTCTCCAATCTTGTTTGTCTTTCTTATTATTGCTTAAACATAGTTTAGTAACTCTCTCTGCCTCTTCAGATCCCCCCACCAATCACTAAGCTCCACAAATCACCAGTCAATCAAGTCAAATGACTTACCCACGTTCCACCCCTTGGATTGGTCCAAAAGTTGCCTCATCAAAGGAAGCTGAACTGCTGAACTGAGGGCCCCGGAGCTCTAATAAAAAGTGAGGAAAATAGGTTATACAAGAATTCAGGTATACTTGGATGCTAAGGAGGTGGTTCAGGCTGTTAATGGCAATTTTGATTGGGCTATCTGCCAATTATTGCTGATATTAAGAAGCTAATTCTTAATTTTGATATTGTGGATATTTCTTATATTTCTAGAATCTTTAACCATACAGCCCACTCATTGGCTAAGTTTTATTTTTCCTATAGTTGAGATATAAACGTGGAAAGAGCGCGTTTATTCCTAGGGATAGATTGTTGATTGTGATGCTGGTTTCTTGTTTTTTTGAAGTTATTTGTTTGTCGGTGTTGTTGCTTAATTTGGTTGAATTAAATGCCTTTTTCTTAAAAAAAAAAAAAAAGGTTAGGAACCCCACTCTTTCTACATTTGTGGGCTCCTCTTCCCAATCGAGTAAATTACCCCAGATCCCTGCCCCCTTGGCTGCGGAAACATTTTTTGACTGTGTGGTGGGCCTCACACTATATCATAGAGTATGACATTCTTTGATGTCATGGAATAACATGATACTGGTTTTATCTATTATTCCATGCTATCATGGAACGAGAGTAAAAAAGCAAAAAAAATAAAATAATAATAATAATAATTTAGTAGGAGCTCTCCTCCAATTGCTTTGAAGAATCTGGTTCCTCCGTTATTTTATCTGATTTTAAGTGGATTTTTCCTAAAAAATCTCAAATAAAAACACTGTATAAATGTTTTGAATGCTGAAAAAAAAAGAGAGAAAAATAAAGATTCACAAGAGAAGACATAGAAAAAGTAAAAAGTAATACATTGTTCCAGGTAATACCATTCTAACAACTAAATTGAATCAGACATTCAGACAACATAAATTATTGTGATTATATCATGGTAAATTTTTCTAAAGAGAATATTATGCTAATATCACAATAAATTACAAATATATGTCATGTATCACTGGTACAGTTATCTTTGCTGCCAAACTACTGAGGATGAGCCACCAATGCCTTTGGGATAGCCCCGAAATATTGGTTTATTGAGGGTCATAGATCCACACATGTGGGTCCAAATAATTGGATGGATGACCCAAATGAGTGGATTGGTCTCAATGATGATAGAGGACTTTGAGGACGTTCTGAGATTTAAAAGATTTTATTTCTTCATTCACTGACCAATAAAAGTAGAAGGGATCACCCTCTCCAAAGAAGGCCAGAGATAGATGGTTTGGATCTCCCACTTAGTAGATTTTAGGGCCATTCCAAATAAAAGGGATTTAAGAAGATATAACCTTCCCTCATGGTTGCAGATCAGGATCTGTAGGAGAAGGATCAGAATAAGTGAATACACGAACGACCCAGTTGAAAAACACTAGAATAAGTGATTAAGTGTAACAAATCTTACTACATTCAGGATTAAAAATATAAAATGTCCAACTGAAGTTGGTTATGGTTATGAACTAGAATTTATAATATCAAAGTCTTGTACCCCCCCCCCCCCCCCCCCCCCTTTTTTTTTTTTTTTTGCTTTACGAAAGTTTTGAACTCAAGTGCCCAAACATGCGACACCACCTTCCTAATTAGTCGAGCAGCATCTGCGGCGATTTATATCCAACATTTACATGACAAAGGAACAAAAAAATACGTGAAGTTTTTGTATTCTGATGGATATATAGAACCATCAAATAGAGGATCAAAGTATAAGAAAGGCATGGCCAAATGGGCTGGGTATTGGGTCCATCATTCATAACCCATATGGGCTCGAAATTAGACCCATTTATCAATTGGAATCTTAATTGAGTTCTAGATCTGGACCTATTTATGGATCTAAACACAAAACAAGTTCCATATCCGATTGTTTACAAGTTGAGACCTCCAAAAAAATTTGAAAATCGGATATCCATTTGCATCACTACACGTTGCATGGCCCAACTAAATACAAAAAACTTTAAAATTATTATTACTAAAGGAAAAAAAGCCTACCATAGACAGCCACTTATATGATGTAAAGCCATGAAATGGTGATTTAGCAAAGTTCTAGATGAACCTTTTAACATACTGCCAAGATCAGTGGTTTTCTTTTTGTTGATCCATTCTGTAGTGCTTCTTTTACAAAAAAAAAAAAAAAAAAAAAAAAAAAGCATTAAAGAAAACATTTCATCTTTAAGATGGTTAATTCTCAAAAATAGTTAATCCTCAAAGTTTCCTTGTATAGTTAGGCTGGCAGTCCCCCCACAAACTTCACTGTCCTGTTTTAAGAAGCAAAAGAACTTTTCTGCTTGAAAGCTGCAGGGGATCCGGATCCAACCCACACTGGCTACTGAAAGTCTGAAATCATGCAACACAAATACTTGGTGGTATTGTAGAAAAGACCAACACTAAACTTTCCTATGATTTCTTAGATTGTCAAATTCTTTTCTGATCCTTTTTTTCTTTTTTGCCAATAAAGTTGCACTAAAAGAGATTTTACAAATCCCATCATAGACGTTGAAATCCAATCGAAAAAATAACAGCAAATAAAACTCACCCCTTCTAGTATTATGGATAGCAACCATCGAATAGAGAAAATCCTTTCTTCCCCATTCATTTAGAAAAAATCTTTCTAATCTATCACTATCGATGCATCTCTCATTCAAGGCTCAACAATCCATCTAACCCATATATCGCCTTCAATTTTGCAATCCGAATACATAAAAAAGGGCCTCAAAGGTTTTGAAAAAATTTACAATTTTCTTTTATATGTATGGCTCCCCCAAGAAAGTTTCTTTTTATGCACAGGTCTCTCCCAGGCAAGTTTTTTGGTCCCTCCACTTACACGAGCCCTTTATTTCTTAGAACATAAAAACTTAAAACACTGAGGGGCGGACCTAAGTGTGGTTGCACCCGTGAGATTCGAAAAACTTCTTAAATAAAATTTTAAAAATTTTATTTTATTATTTGACCACTGCACGCACCATTCGAATGGAAATCTTGGATCCACCATAGTAAACAACAGTATTCCTATAATTGATAGGAAATAAGCTTAATAGTTAACAAGCAAGGCTAAAATCTGGAGAACGACATTTTGCATTAAATAAATCAGAAGGACCTATTATTCTTAATTTCTTAACTTCTTCTTTTTTTGCTGAACTATTGTTCTTTAAGAATAGAAACAAAATGATTTCAGGTTCTTTAGAGATCTTAGATTTCTTTGCTACGAGGTTTCTTCATGACAGCATTCTAACATAAAGCTAGCAAGGTGGTGGTGGCATTTAAATTGCTCTTTTACTCATGCACCTTCTTCTAACATGACAAGTCGACTTCTCTAAGAATTAAACTACTTCAGCTATTACCGACCACCTTTCTTTTTTGTTTAATATTCCCTGTTAAAATGGGTATAAGTACACCTTCACTTGAGAGCATTATCAAAAGACCCATATTCAACAATTATGTTTTTTCGTTAATGAAGTGATTTGGTTCTTTAGTGAAGTGATTTGGAAAGCATCACGATGCTATCATAGTTGTAAATAGTACCTGTGGACTACAGAAAAAAGTTATTTTTGGTGGCGGAAGAAAACTCCTTTAGCAGCGGGTTTTTTCTGCTGCTAAAAGTTTCTAAGTGTGGCATCTGACAGCGAGAAAACACCACCGCTAAAGGCCATTTTTACTGCCACTGTAAGTCACATTTTTTTTAGTTAGACATAATAATAATTTCAGAATATCATGAAAATAGAGAAAAATAAAATATATGTATACATGGGAAATGTTTTGGTACACCTTGATGGTGCATCCTTACATGAGAACATTCAACTAACCCTTAACCACTTACACACATGGGATCCCCCTTGAGTCACTGGACCCCGAGGTTTGCACTCATCCGATCGATTGGACCGTTTTGATTGAGGGTCAGTTTTTTCTTAAATATAGAGTCATTAAATTTGCGGACCATGGATCAAGGGATTAAAGGCATGGAATTGCCCTCATTCAATTCTTTTTCTGTAGGTCAATAATGAGTGGATCTTTCCACAACGAACCCCCAAATGTCCCATGATCTATGGGGCGCCAATAGCCTTATGCGCCTGAGTATTACCCTCTACATATAAGTTTATTCTTATTCAAGAGTATTTTGGTTATTTAAAAGTTGAAACTAATGCTTTGTGAAATTTTCCTGGTGATATTCTAAGAAATCTCGAACGTTGAAGCATATAAAATTCTTCTGAGATGATAATTTTTGAGAATGATATTTGTGACGGCGGCCTTTAATACCATTTTTACTAGAAAAAATAAAAACTTAGCGAATAAATTTTTCAGGATTGCACAAAATTTACAAAAGTACTGGCAGACACCATGCGAACCTTTTTAAATTTTGCTGAAAATAGAGAAAAACAAAAAAAAGGGGAAAAAAAAACCAAGAACATAAACAAAAACAAGGACAAAACATGCATCTCACACATGGTTGAAAAGGCAAAAGCCACACAGTAGTCAGGATTCAGGAAAAACATAGAATAGAATAGGAAGAAAGTGGACAGGTTGAAAAGGAAGGATACAGGAGAGGATTCCAGAACATGCACAACTCTCTCCCCACTAAGGCCATAAACCCTGCAGCAGGCCTTGCTCAAGATTGATCCATTGACCCAGAACCCTTATATTAATCTTACCCATACCTGGGTACTTGTCCACTCAGTTATTCTTAAAAAGACAAAAATGTTATTAGTACAATATTGTCAATGTCATGTTATGCATATTTTATGTACATCACCATATATGTATAATAAATTGCCAATGGAATTCATTGTGAATAGCCTAGCTTAGTGAGGCCCACTTGAGAAGAATAGGATGAGATGCATAAAAGGGCTATGCTAGAGTGAAGTGCTCACCAAATCTCACATCCAAAAAAATCTGGACCTTCAATCCAAAAAATCAATTGAGTGTAGATTTAGGCGTAGTTACAATTTATATGGGCCAGTTGGTGTGATGATGGAGAATGTAATCAAAGGTGGACCACACTAAGCTTTCAACCATGGCTGTCTTTGTGGTGACCATTCACCTTTGGGTTCCATTGACCAACCATTTTAAATTCAAATAAGTTCTCAAGTAGGAAAACTTCTCCTTTGATTCATGTAAATTGGATTTTGCAATCAACTTCAATGAAGGGTTGCTTCACACAATCCATTCTATGACCACCAAACCAATATATAGACTGTGAAAATCTCATTTGAACTACGATCACAAGGCCATTGCCAGGCAAGTGTCAAGGCAGCCCAAGTCCAGGAATCCAATTGAAGGAAACCAAAACAACTAGCCAGAAAGGCTAACCAAAACAGCCAACTGAAACCTTGACCAGTACAAGGGGAACAAAGAAAAGATGCATAACTGTTGCACTTGTGAGTAATAAAGAAGTGAGTTGTTTTGTATGGACAAAAGGAAGTTGTCAGTTGAGCACGTGATGAGAGCGTGTCACTGGGTCATTTGCTGGGGTACCTCACGTGCAAGGGATCCAAGGTCTGGGAAGGCATCAAAACAGTATTCCCTTGGCCCAGTCAAAATGCCAGTTACCAAATAAAACCCTTTCCACATACATTTCTTGCAGTCAAAGGAAAGGAGACAACACTCTGCATTCATATAACTGAAGGAGGGAGACAACACTCTGCATTCATATAACTCAGAGAGAGAGAGAGAGAGAGAGAGAGAGAGAGAGAGAGATGCAAATTCTCAAACATATGACATTGTAGACTTTTTTGAGGAGTCAGACACAAGGAAATAGAAATTGCAGGTTGTCAACCAACTAAGCAATCTTTTGTTTTTGCATTATAAACCATAATGAGGATTCAAATAATGGTTTGCTACACTTGATGTGATTTGGCAATGAATAAGTTTTCTAATATCAGGCCCAAATCAAACCCTTGCTTATGGCCCAGAGGATGGTGATTGGTGAGAATCATGGTTCAAAATAGTGATTTTGATATTAGTGGATATTACATGAATCACATATGCAGCAAATAATTTAAGATTATGGGTTTGAACATGATTGATAGTTGATGAATATTGGCCAATATTTTGATATCTATGTTCTTCTTCCTATGTAACAAATAGTTTGCTACACTCCTTAACTGCCTGATTGCAGGGGCCACCAATCAGGACAGTGGAGTTTTCTTCCAATCCAGTAGACTTCTCATGGATCCCACATCCATGATAAGGCCAATAATATTTAATGAATATTGCAAATGGTGGGACCCACATGTACAAATTTGGGTGTGGATTTAGAGAGGGTGAGGATTAAATTACAAGAGCTTCTCGAGATTTACTATGCAGGAGCATGTGGGAATGAATCTATTGATCATTGAGGGCATGCACCATGTGCTATATTAGCATACCTCACTTACAAAGAAAACCTGACTGAGTAACACTCCTGTACAACTTTTTCTTATTGTTTTACGGTACAATCTACCTTATAACGCTCACTACGATCGCACAAATCATGAAGCAGAGGGGAATCAAAAGATCCAATTGAAGCCCACCTAGATATCAAATTTAAAGTTAATCTAATATCTTTAACCCATTCACTCGTGGTCTACAAATTTAACAACTTTATATAAAACAAGAAAAAAAAAATCACCATCACATCATGCTTGAGCACAATACCTCTTAGATTTAAACAAATGTTTATCTTGAACAAAGATAGTATAAAAGTGATACCAATGAAAAATTGTGTGTACAATTTACTTGGGGATATAATTTTGACTATATGGTGTAGTCAAGTAAGGTCAAATTGTATGCACAGTTTACTTGGGATGCCCACCATGTTACAATAGGATGCTTTGGCTATTCTCTAAAAAGGAAGAGATATAAACCATTGGATTGGAAAAACTAAATTACTAATTTAAAACGGTTCATCAATAAATTTATTCTTGTGCAAAATGAGGCCCATATCTTGGTAATCCAGAATATTGTACATTAGATGAAAAGCTTCCTCTCTCATAACTGTGTAAAATCTCAGTCAAATCAAAATTATATTCACCCTTAGGATCGGACAATTTAGATGTGTTTCAAAGTACCAAATTTAACGGTTAAGATTGTCCTGATTAACCTAAAATTTGATATTAGTTGATGAAGTTTGGATTGAATTGCCAATTCCAATCCATGTTATATAGGTTTTCCCCACTATGTATGAAAATCTGATTGATTTGTGATTAGACCGTCTTCACTTTGAAGTGTCCCCAACCAAATGCTGATCATTGCAGCTAATCATGAACTTACATGGTAAATTGGGGTACTCATGGGCCAGGCCAGGCCACTTGGCCTGGCTGGGATAAACTGGGCCCATTTAATAAATGGGCCGGATTGGTTTAAATGATAGAAAGCCCAAAACCAAGCTCAGCCTGGCTTGAATAAGTGCTTGTGGATTAGTAATAATATGTCCAAACAATTGCAAGCAAGCCCATTCAACTAGTAAAAGCTTGGTCCAGCTCGGCTTGATTGACTAAATGGATGAGCTTGGGCTTAACACTTAGGCCCTTGTTACGCTTGGGCCTAATACGGGCCTGTGTTTCTAAAGTAGGGCTGGGCCTTGATATTCCTCAGCCCATGAAAAGCCCTCATATCAAACATGGGTTGGCCCATGTTTTAGATGGTTTGGATCTTCATAATTTGGAAGGAACATATATATAAGGATTTGATTCAACCTTACCTAACTAGTTAGTTGATTACACACCAGCAAACTATCCACTTGACCGGGAATGAGTCTACAAGGACTACGTCTTGCAGGTGGGGTTTCTCATGGGCTGGACTAGCCAAAGATTAATGCAATCCCCGCCTATATTGAGCTGGGTTTGAGCTATGTTTTCTGACCTATGGGCTCAGCTCAGATTTCTAGCCTGATAGTTAAATGGGCTGGTTCTGGGCATGGCCCAATTTATTTACTACAAAGAACTGTTCATATAGATGGGCTGTGCATGGGCTTTCACTTTTAAGCCATTGGGCTGCATCTAAGCGTGAATATTAGGCACAAGAGTGAATGGACTGGCTTAGACTAGCTTGGCCCGCCTGGCCCATGGATACCCCTATTTAAAAGTGGAGCACTTCAACATGTTAAAAGAAGACAAGGGTCATCCTTAAGTAGAGTAGAGATCACTGAAAAAATACCCTTGCCAAATAAAAATCAGACTGGTCAATTCATCAGGTGGACCATGTGTCTGACCCACCAAAATAGTTCATCCTCCCTTGAGCCGAAAGATGTCAACACTTAAACAGATGAATGGACTAGGCCTGAACATTGAATAAGAGACTTTAGGATCCATCTTCAAATCTTGCACAAAACATCAACATTATCAGCCCTCCTTTTTCCTAGACCATCACATGTCAAACACAATACATTATATATGGAGAAAAAAAAATTCCAAAGAAGAACAATATAACAGGCCAACAAAAAGGGGCACATGAGAATTCAATGCAATGCTGTATTGCTCACCTGATATTGCTGAGAGAAGAGTCCATCAATAAGCGACTGACCCTCAAAGGAGAAGCTCTTATTTTGATAGTTCAAAATAAAGATGTTTATCCATCTTTCCCAAAATATATTCCCTTCCAACTCTATATATTTTACATAGCAAATTACATCAATAAACTGGTACTTACATGGGACCAAAACATATTTTTACCTTGGTATGACAAGGATCGATGCAGCTTGACTATGATCTTACATTAGCATCCCAGATGGGTACAAGTACCCCGAAAAAAATAATCCTGATTGCAACATCCATTTTGAAATATTTGGGTTGCTTAGTTCAGTGGCATTAGTATCACTTCCTATAACACTAATATATGGCAATGTACAATCGATAGAAATAAGCACTGAGCATATTAAGCTTCAAAAGTACTTCAAATACTGTTGTCTTTTCTGTATTTGTGAGTGTTCTCTATGCTAACTCCAGAGTCCAGAATTGCTTGCTCCATGTTGAACCTCTCTATGGCTTATGCGTGCTGCGTGAAATCAAGAATAAGTATTGATACCATTGAAACAAAAGAAAGATGCATGTTTTTGAGCTTCAGCCCTTGAAGTTTCACCAAGTTTCAGCCTTGTAATGCTGTGAATGGAATCAGTTTTTCCGTACTTATTTTTCCTCTTTTGAGAGGTAAGTTTTTTGAACCCATAAGCTTGTGGTTCCTAAAGCCGAGCACCTTCCGGCTGTGCTACAGGTTCTTGTCCCATTTTCTATGAAATGCAATTATGAAAATCCCACAGGAGAGCGAGATAATGAGAAATACAGTGAAGGAGAATCAGAATCCCATGCCGAAATTTATTACATCTCTCTTATAATCATGACCATCTGATATTTTTACTGAAGAATTAATCAGGTCATCCAATTTTTATGATTTTCTACATGTTCTCCATCACAATTGGGCTGTCACTATCTGAAGGGTGTTGATCAACATGCACATATGTGTAAAGCAACACTGGGCCCACACTTGTTCACTTGTTCTCTTAGTCCTAGCATCTTCTAGAAGTATCATGAGGCCCACACTTGTCCCCTTAGCCCTAGCATCATCTAGAAGGATCATGTGACCTTACCTTTTTCTCTCTTGCATCTCTCAACTTCCAGGAGTCTCATGAAACCAACTTAATGTGTGGCAAGTGAAAAAGCCACGTGGCCCACTTTTTGACCACACACATTTCTCCAACCACTTTTTTCATGCCTATAAATAGATGATGCTGCCTCATAAGGAAGTCATAGAGAAATCCTTGAATCCTTGAGTGCAAGTGTGCGTAAAGTGCAAGCAAGGTGTGTGTGTGCACAAAGTGCAAGTGTCTAGTGAGTGTAGTGTGTCTACAGTACAAGTAGTGTGTTGCAAGTTGTAGTGTGTAGTCCATCTAATGTGTCTAGTGCTGTGAATGTTTATGTCATGTACCCACATATATGAATTGTATTAATAAATAGTCAATCGTATATTTTGTATAAGTGTGTTGTCTTGAGTCTTGGGTCCATCATAGTTAGAGTTGGGCTTCCCTACAAGTGGTATCAGAGCGAGGCAAGGTCAGGGACCGTCCATCCATTGAGAGCAGCAGCTAAAGGCGAGGCGACGCTGTGAAGCCGATCGGTCGGGGACTGAGCTTCTTGGTGGTAGAGATCAACGAGGATCCCACTAATCACAATGGCGGATCTTGCGAATGCAACTGGAGGGATTGAGAAGCTGAAC
>QPKB01000002.1:6496339-6518874 GCA_003546025.1 Camphora micrantha
TGGACCCTGTGTACAATTCCAAGTCATGCCCATCAGCCACAACTTTGGTCCAAGCCCACTATAATTTGACCACAACTGGAGAAGATCATGAAGAAGCTTACATGTTCTAGGATATGTTTGTTCAATACCGAGAATTCCTCATTAACATAGAAGTCCTTGAATTTTTTAACTTGCACTTTTTGTCGTTGGTGCCGCACTTTTCCATGCACCTTTTCTACAATTTGGAAAAATGAGAAAAAAAAAATTGGAACTTTCTCAAATTCCAGAAAATCCCATTTCTGATGAGATGGAGAAAGAAATGCTTTTTCCACATTCAAACTTCCACGAATGCTAAGATAATGTTTATACCAAAAAAAAAAAAAGACTAATGCTAAGATAATGCCCAATTAATTAACTAATTGGATATACCTCTCAGTTTGACCAGTGCCACATTCCCAAGGGGATGGTCCAAATTAAATGTGTGATCCAGGAATAACACACATTTAAATTACAAACGATCAGCAGAAGAATAGAATAATGAAGGAATTACTGATTAAGGAGCTGTTGTAAAGCTGTATATGCAGTCCTACATTTTTTTTTGGGCTGTGGAGTCATCCTTGTAATTAGAACAAACTTTGATTTCTCAATTCAGTTGAAGTTTCTCTATTGTAACTTTGATAATTATCTCAATGAAGTTGAGGGGTCCATGCAGGTAGGTGCAAGGGCCAATCCAAGTGGGCCGGACCAGACTACCATAGAGACCCACAAAATCCTACACACACAATGTTTAAGCTGACAAACAGTCGATTAGACAAAATTTCCCTATATATATGGGCCATCGATGGTCCAATGGCTGGTCGGATAGGTGGGGTTCTTTTATTGTGGGCCGTAGGCGTGGAGCCCATTCAATGAACAGTTCTTAGTTCCCCAAAGTGGGCCCACAATGCTTGGAATGTTGGCGTCGGTGGCAACAAAGAAAGAGGAGATTGGTATTGACAATAATCAATACAGAACTTGTCCGGCCAAAATCTGTCTCAGGCATGGGCCGGAAGAATAATAGAACCATAAAAATTAGGATAGCAACCACTTTATCATATCAACGATCAAGATCACCAAATCATAATCTCACTAGTAAAAGCATAAACCAGCACATTTCAAGTATAACTTGGAGGGGAAGCAATGGAAAATTAGTAAAGTAGAAAAAAGGAAAACCGGCGCATAAGAAGAAAAACGCATCCAAATATGATATATGAGTTCAAGAAGAAAATAGAGAAAAGGTACCTTTGAAGGCTAGCCAAATAATTTTCTCTCCAACACACTTATGATGTGAGTGATGTTGGCACCTTATTATTACTTAATATCTCAGGAATTGATCTCCGGGGCTCAAAGTTTAAAATACCACCCGTGACAGTAGAAAAAAAAAATGTAGACACTTTCCACACTCTCGAACTGAATCAAAATCGGACATGCGGGTAAGACGATGCTGCCATTGCCACGTGGCACTAGTGGGACCTAGGATCCTGAAGTGTCCACTGGTTCTCTCCACAATCATTGCAGCATTGCTATGGGTCACTTCATCCATCCGTGTGGAGAGGTAGAGTGATGAAATCTCATTGATGTTGATGTGGGATGAAGTTTGTTGGACTTTAGATCCTGCAAATGTTTCCATCATGCTTCTCACGAGTGGAACTCTCGATTGGGACAAGCCGTATTGAAATCCTGAGTCACTCAAATATAACACCTCCCTTGTATTACAAATGTCTCAAATTTTATACCAAAAGCGGAGTTTGATCTTTAATTTATATTGAGCATATGGATTAAAAAAGTGATTAATATAATCCTTTTGCATTATTTAATCATATGGTAATATTGGTAGGGGGGAAGTTCATTGGATTGTTTCTATTAAGAGAGAACCAAATACAAATTTGGCCACTTTCTCTTTGTTGTGTTTTTCTTTAGTTCTTCATTCTTTGGTTAAAACTATTTTCACCTACATTGGTTTGGCAACTCCCAAGTGGAACATTCCATTTTTTGGATTTGGTTTCCAAAATGTTGGAACCCCCCTTGAAATTTTCACGGAGGTTTGCCGCTTGACATTGACACCAATTTGTTGGAATGCAGGCGAAAATCTTTCCTAGTTGTGGGGCTACAAATTATGATAATACACCTCTTTCAATCTTCTGAAAGATAGTTAAAGCAGAAATGCGTAGGCTTTTTTAAAGGTCTAGGTTTTATTCAAGCTTACACGAAGCAATAAATGCATAGTGTTTTTACAAAGCATAAATGCATAGATATACCTATATGAGTCTTGAATGCTCTTAGGCTCTCACTCAGAGCCTAGTGAGTGAGACAAGTGGAAACTCTACCAATGGGCCACCTATGCGGCAATGAATCTCGCCAAAAAATCAACCCTTGTGATTAATTTATCAACTAAAAATCATGTATATCTTTCTAGCAAAGCTTTCATAGTTTAATAGATGGTGGGGTCAGCGGGACTATTATTTTGCCGTGATTTGTATTTTTACATGCCGTTGCCTTATAGATGAATTTAGATATTAGAGTAGTGATTTATAGGATTTCTCTGAGGGACCATCACATTCTTTCTTTGATAGTCCTTGTGCTCCTGGAACTGATCGATAGGAAGTATGTAGGTTGCTACTTCCTGATCCGCATTTGATGGGATAGGTTAGAAACTGAATTTGATTGCATCATGTTGTGGGCCGCATCAGTTTACATCAATATTGCCAGTCTGCACATTACTGGTTGGTGGTTCTAACTTCTAACTTTTTTTTGTGTCTATGTACTCTAGCAGATTTTCTCAAATCTGAAATTCTACCGAGTGTAGAATGTGAATTTGGTACTTTTTCCACCATTTTGGCAACACTACTAGAAAGTTGAACTTTTGCGACCACCACTAGCCGTCGCTAAAAGTCCATTGGCGTCGTAAAAGTCTGTAGCGACGGCTTTGCGACCGGCACAGGTACGCGTCGCGGAAACTTCGTTGTAAAGTATTAGCGACCGGCCAGGTGGCGGTCGTAATACATACTGGCGGTCGCTAAAAGTCATATTTTTAATTCTTTTTTAAATTTTGTTTAATGTATTGCGACGCCTAGCGGCCGCTACTTATTGGATGGCGGCGCATTGTCCTAATTTATTTTTTTTTATAATTATAAATTTTAAATAGTAATTAGCGACAGCCATTTGGCGTCGCTAATACCTAATTTGCGGACCGCAAATACAATTAAATTTTTTTTTTTAATTTTAAATTTCTTTAAAATACTTTACGACCCATTGGCTGTCGCTAATAGTCTTTATTGCCGGCAGCAAATGGTTCAGCATAATTTTTTTCCAATTTTTCAAATTCTCAATTTATTTCTGTATGAATCTTGTACCTGATTAGACCATATATGAATAACCATATACAACTACTACATCCATTCCAATACCATACACTACTACAATCCATTACAACACCTAATAACAAAACAAAATTTATATTAATTAATATTCAAAATATACAAAAGTTTCAATTATATATATCCATTACAAATCTTGCAAAAAAAGCAAAGAAAAAAAGAAAACCAAAATTGTTCGTGCAGGTTCCCGTATGGATACGATGCTCTCAAACCTGAAGAAAAAAAGAGAAACAAATATTAATAGTTAATTATTAAAATTGCAGATTTACAGCCCAAATTACATAAAAAAAAATTTAAAATTTGAAATTTAAACATACGTTTCGCTTCACGAGCAAATCCGGAGTCGGACATCTCGTTCCGTCAGTTCCTGCAAAGTCACGAATGACCACGGGCCACGTGCCCGTCAGTTTCACGGGCAACGGAGCCCGTTTGCTCGTTTTGGACCCCGGAGGCCGATTTTCTAAGTTTTAAGTTAAAGTTTCCATTTAAACCTACCTTTCAGCCTTACGAGGAATCCGGAGTCGGAATCGCGTTCCGTCAGTTCCTGCAAGTCACGAATGACCACGGGCACGTGCCCGTCCAGTTTCACGGGCAACGGAGCCCGTTTGCTCGTTTTGGACCCCCGGAGGCCGATTTTCTAAGTTTTAAGTTAAAGTTTCCATTTAAACCTACCTTTCAGCCTTACGAGGAATCCCGGAGTCGGAATCGCGTTCCGTCAGTTCCTGCAAGTCACGAATGACCACGGGCACGTGCCCGTCCAGTTTCACGGGCAACGGAGCCCGTTTGCTCGTTTTGGACCCCCGGAGGCCGATTTTCTAAGTTTTAAGTTAAAGTTTCCATTTAAACCTACCTTTCAGCCTTACGAGGAATCCCGGAGTCGGAATCGCGTTCCGTCAGTTCCTGCAAGTCACGAATGACCACGGGCACGTGCCCGTCCAGTTTCACGGGCAACGGAGCCCGTTTGCTCGTTTTGGACCCCCGGAGGCCGATTTTCTAAGTTTTAAGTTAAAGTTTCCATTTAAACCTACCTTTCAGCCTTACGAGGAATCCGGGAGTCGGAATCGCGTTCCGTCAGTTCCTGCAAGTCACGAATGACCACGGGCACGTGCCCGTCCAGTTTCACGGGCAACGGAGCCCGTTTGCTCGTTTTGGACCCCCGAGGCCGATTTTCTAAGTTTTAAGTTAAAGTTTCCATTTAAACCTACCTTTCAGCCTTACGAGGAATCCCGGAGTCGGAATCGCGTTCCGTCAGTTCCTGCAAGTCACGAATGACCACGGGCACGTGCCCGTCCAGTTTCACGGGCAACGGAGCCCGTTTGCTCGTTTTGGACCCCCGGAGGCCGATTTTCTAAGTTTTAAGTTAAAGTTTCCATTTAAACCTACCTTTCAGCCTTACGAGGAATCCCGGAGTCGGAATCGCGTTCCGTCAGTTCCTGCAAGTCACGAATGACCACGGGCACGTGCCCGTCCAGTTTCACGGGCAACGGAGCCCGTTTGCTCGTTTTGGACCCCCGAGGCCGATTTTCTAAGTTTTAAGTTAAAGTTTCCATTTAAACCTACCTTTCAGCCTTACGAGGAATCCGGAGTCGGAATCGCGTTCCGTCAGTTCCTGCAAGTCACGAATGACCACGGGCACGTGCCCGTCCAGTTTCACGGGCAACGGAGCCCGTTTGCTCGTTTTGGACCCCCGGAGGCCGATTTTCTAAGTTTTAAGTTAAAGTTTCCATTTAAACCTACCTTTCAGCCTTACGAGGAATCCCGGAGTCGGAATCGCGTTCCGTCAGTTCCTGCAAGTCACGAATGACCACGGGCACGTGCCCGTCCAGTTTCACGGGCAACGGAGCCCGTTTGCTCGTTTTGGACCCCCGGAGGCCGATTTTCTAAGTTTTAAGTTAAAGTTTCCATTTAAACCTACCTTTCAGCCTTACGAGGAATCCCGGAGTCGGAATCGCGTTCCGTCAGTTCCTGCAAGTCACGAATGACCACGGGCACGTGCCCGTCCAGTTTCACGGGCAACGGAGCCCGTTTGCTCGTTTTGGACCCCCGGAGGCCGATTTTCTAAGTTTTAAGTTAAAGTTTCCATTTAAACCTACCTTTCAGCCTTACGAGGAATCCCGGAGTCGGAATCGCGTTCCGTCAGTTCCTGCAAGTCACGAATGACCACGGGCACGTGCCCGTCCAGTTTCACGGGCAACGGAGCCCGTTTGCTCGTTTTGGACCCCCGGAGGCCGATTTTCTAAGTTTTAAGTTAAAGTTTCCATTTAAACCTACCTTTCAGCCTTACGAGGAATCCCGGAGTCGGAATCGCGTTCCGTCAGTTCCTGCAAGTCACGAATGACCACGGGCACGTGCCCGTCCAGTTTCACGGGCAACGGAGCCCGTTTGCTCGTTTTGGACCCCCGGAGGCCGATTTTCAAAGTTTTAAGTTAAAGTTTCGATTTAAACCTACCTTTCAGCTTTACGAGCAATCCAACTGTCGGATTCTCGTTCCGTCAGTTCTCACGAGGAATCCAGTTCACGGAATCCCGTTTGCGTTCCGTCAGTTCCTGCAAGCCTTACGAGGAATCCCGGAGTCGGAATCGCGTTCCGTCAGTTCACGAATGACCACGGGCACGTGCCCGTCGAGTTTCACGGGCAACGGAGCCCGTTTGCTCGTTTTGGGACCCCCGGAGGCCGATTTTTTAAGTTTTAAGTTAAAGTTTCCATTTAAACCTACCTTTCAGCCTTACGAGGAATCCCGGAGTCGCAATAGCGTTCCGTCAGCTCCTGCAAGTCACGAATGACCACGGGCACGTGCCCGTCCAGTTTCACGGGCAACGGAGCCCGTTTGCTCGTTTTGGACCCCCGGAGGCCGATTTTCTAAGTTTTAAGTTAAAGTTTCCATTTAAACCTACCTTTCAGCCTTACGAGGAATCCCGGAGTCGGAATCGCGTTCCGTCAGTTCCTGCAAGTCATGAATGACCACGGGCACGTGCCCGTCCAGTTTCACGGGCAACGGAGTCCGTTTGCTCGTTTTGGACCCCCGTAGGCCGATTTTCTAAGTTTTAAGTTAAAGTATCGAGTTAAACCTACGTTTCAGCTTTACGAGCAATCAAACTGTCGGATTCTCGTTCCGTCAGTTCCTGCAAGTCAGGGATGACTACGGGCACGTGCCCGTCCACTTTCACGGGCAACGGAGCCCGTCTGCTCTTTTTGGGCGCCGAGAGCCCTATTTTCTATGTTTTAAGTTAAAGTATCGAGTTAAACTTACGTTTCAGCTTTACGAGCAATCCAACTGTTGGATTCTCGTTCCGTCAGTTCCTGCAAGTCAGGAATGACTACGGGCACGTGCCCATCCACTTTCACGGGCAACGGAGCCCGTTTGCTCGCTTTGGGCGCCCGGAGGCCGATTTTCTATGTTTTAAGTTATCGTATTGAGTTAAACATACGTTTCAGCTTGAAGAGCATTCCGGGAGTCGCAATCTCATTCCGTCGTTCCATAAGTTTCTAACTTTCTAAGTTTCAAAATCTATAAATTTCTAACACAACTTAACAAATTTCAATACATGTTGAAATCTTGAGTTAAAGTAAATTGTTATACCTCGTCACGATCAATCGAGCCTGCTGGATCATGACTGCCCTCTCCAACCGAGTGACGACGGGCCTGGTGGCCGGAACCAGCGTCAGGTGCCTGTAATTATTTATTATACAGTTAAAAAAATATAAATAATGACACATCAATGACCTAATTGACAATTTAAACGCACATATTTTTTTCTTACTAACCTGAGAAGTGGGTGGTGGGTCTGAAGCAAGCGGGCCACGACTCTGCGATAGACGAGCCTCCATCTCAGCCATCTCCGCTCTCCACTCGGCCCGCATCTCCTCTCTCATCTCGGCCCTCATCTCGGCCCGCATCTCTGCCCTCAACTCCTCTCTGATCGATGCCCTCATGGACTGCAGCAACTGCTCGTAGTCATCATCTGCACGGAGGCGCGAGCCCTGGGAGGAGCTAGCACCGGATGACTCCGATCGCATGATGTGCGAGCGTGGAATGCCCGTCCCATACGTGAGCGTGTATCCGTGCCCGTCCCGGCCAACGACGGAGTGGAATATCTCATCCCTCCGTGATGGCAAACTACGCTCCTCCTCGGGTAGCTCCTCCAGGCGTGACTGATACTGAGCCTGCGCAGTTGATTCATTTAATATATTATCATACATAACAAGACATAGTAATAGAAAGATAATTTAAACGATTCAATATAAAAACTTACAATGATAGCTGCAACCTCTGGGTGGCGAGGATCTCGAGAACGCATCCATACAGACATCCTGTCGACCAGAACACCCTCGGAACGCAACTGTTTGGTGGAGAGTTATATTATTATTATACTATCATACAAAATGACAAATATATAAATTACATGTACAATATAACGTTTTACTTCGTGGCGGACCTGGGTGATGTGTCGAGTCCCCAATCTGTGTGCGGGACCCTGCATTGCGCGGTTCTGCGCATTCGTAGCAGCCACTCTCTGTTTTCAATTTTTGTCAACTTATTTCTGTTAGTTACGTTAGTCACTAGTAAATTCTTCAAAATTAAAATAAAAAATGACAAGTTTCTCACCTGGACCTCCTCGCTCGTCCAGTACCGGACGAGCTGAGTCCACTGATCCGGGAGTACGCCCCTCGGAACTCGGTCAAGTATGTCGGGCGCATCCTGATGTGGCTTCCAATGGAGCATCTTAACTTTATTTTTATGGTCTTTCCACATCTTCCGGCACTTTGACATGCAAACTGGCCGGAAGAGCTCAGGACACGCCCTCAGGTTGTCCTGAAAATGAAAGAAATATTTTTCATTAAGTTATAGTTTAAATTGACACATCATTTTTGGAGAAATGTTAAATTATTACCTTAACCTGCTGCCAGGTACGGTCTAGTGTCTCCACCGGGAATGCGTCCCAATCAAGTGTAGTCAGAGGGAATGCATATGGATCCCGGACCATATGTCCCAACTGACTGATGAGCTCGCGAGCATGCGGACCCACCGGATGGAACGTATCATCAAACTCAACGTCAATAGGATGACCGGAATTCCACGTCCGGATCCCTCGAGCAGGGCCTCTCCCCCTGCTGGAAGATGCGCCCGTGCTCGTAGCACCTGTTCAAATAAAGACAATTTAACTAAATTGAACTAAAATAATTTTCTAGAACTAAAATGTTTAATTAAATAAACTTATACCAGTCTGTGCAGACGTCGACGCAGGCCGAGATGGTGGAGATGAAAAAGCCGACGCCGAAGCATCAACTGGGGTGGAAGGACTCGCCTGAGACGTCGATGGCCTACTCTGTGGGGCCATCGAACTAGACTGGGCGGCATCCGATGTCGGTCTAGGCCCCCCAGATGGCGTGCTAGCCTCGGCCTGGCGCAGGAGCTCGTCCATCGTCAGCGGACGATCTCTCCTCTTTCGTCCCGACATATCTGTTCAAATGTTTGTAAGATAAGTTTCATTAAACGAGATAATTGAAAGTAACATTTTAAAATTATTTACACTGAAATTTAACATTAGTGAATTAGTTCCCAACCGTTCACTGGTCGTGTAAGTCAACTGTATCTCCTTCCATGGTTTCCCGAACCCAATTAACATCTTCATCACGTTGAACAACTACAGTCTGGTCAAGAACTTGTTGGGCGAATGCATCAATATCTGGCTCATCACATTCAATCTGATACACTCCCCTCCTTGACATTTTAACTGCAACCTGCCAGTTAGGATCTTTCGGATCTCTGACATAGTAAACTTGCTCCGCCATTGAGGACAGTATGTAGGGTTCGGCATTTATTCGATCATCACGATGCAACAGATTGTTAAAATTTACCAATGTAAACTGGTAATTATCTGTTTTCACCCCTCGGATAGGATCCACCCAATCACACTTAAACAATAGAAACTTTAACCCGTGATTGTACACAACTTCAACAATATCCTTCAACCGGCCATAGTAGTAACCAGCATCCACAGATGGACAACCGAGCCCACTATTTTGTGTCGCTCGTTTCTCATCTACATCCTTTAAGCGAAATCGAAAACCGTTGACGTCACAAGTAGTGTAACGTCGGGCCGTTATGAAGGGGCCATCAGCCAACTGTTTCATTTCATCGGTCAGACTAGGATCGTTGGTTCTTCGTAAGCTACACACCTACGCAATGCATGTAATCACTGAATATCACTACATAAAAGTAATATGACATGAACAAGTGAAACTACTCCTAATGATTGACTACGTACGTGATTCTTGAACCATTCGTGAAATGACCGGTAATGGGATTGAAGAATTTCACTCTCCGTAGCACGAGGCATGTCCCGTTTGAGCTCATCAATGTGTGTCCTGCGATGCATAACACGTGTTAACAACAAGTATGATAATTTAGGAAACAAATTGACAAATTACTGTTATGAATGAGTGATAGCTTATTGAGTGAAAGCCACAACAGCTGGGGTGTTGAACAACACCCACCGATGAACTTGAATCCACTCAATATTGTTGAGATCAAACTGCGTGCCCTGCCCAACTGGACCGTCAGCAATCCGCGAGGGCCTAGTCAGCTTTGTTTCAATATTATCTTTAAGATATGCTGCGCAGAAATTGGTGCACTCATCCATCAAATACCCCTTAGCTATTGATGCCTCTGGACGGGCTCTATTACGAACATACCTCTTCAAAGTATTCATGTACCTCTCAATTGGATACATCCATCTGAATTGGACGGGGCCACCAAGCAGGGCTTCACTAGTTAAGTGTATTGTCAAGTGAACCATGACATCGAAAAATGCAGGTGGAAAAAGTTTTTCTAGATGACACAACGTCACAGCAATCCTCCCTTGCAGACCATTCAGCTCATCAATTCGGTGAACTCTAGAACACAGTTGTCTGAAGAAGTTACTAAATTCAATCAACGGCGCTACAACATTCTTAGGCAAACAATTCCTTATGGAGATAGGCAGTAACTGTTGAATGAGGATATGATTGTCATGACTCTTCAAACCCTGTAATGTTCTTTCTTTCATGTTCACGCGCTTAGCAATATTCGAATAGTACCGTCAGGAACCTTGACACCCTTCAGGACAGAGAGGAAGACATCTTTCTCATCTTTACTCATCGCGTACTGCGCAGGAGGCATGTATGCCTTGTTTGACTCTCTCGGCTGCAAGTGCAATGGTTTTCTCAAGCCCATTTCTTCCAAGTCACGACGTGCATTGACACCATCCTTCGACTTCCCCTGAACACCGAGAATGGTCCACAGTATATTATCACAGACGTTCTTCTCGATGTGCATAACATCTAAGTTGTGCCTGAGTAAGTTATGCTTCCAGTATGGTAAATCGTAGAAAATACTTTTTTTCTTCCAATTATGACTTCGTCTTCTATTTGCACCAGGAATAGAAGGCAGCGGGAGGGCCAGTAAATCTTGAAAATCATACACAGTTCGTATTTGCTCCTGCTTGAGCTGTGACAACAATTCAACTCCCGTCATAGTTCGAGGTGCTGGACCATATTCTCGAGTGCCATCAAATGACACTTTGTCCCTCCTGAACCTATGCAATGGAGGTAGAAAACGTCTATGACCCGTGTATACCCATTTTCTGCCGTGCTTCAACCAAGTTGACTTCTTCGCCTGATTGCAGCAAGGACATGCAAACTCTCCCTTTGTGCTCCAACCCGACAAGTTAGCGTACGCAGGGAAGTCGTTGATTGTCCACAATAATGCGGCGCGCAGTTTAAACATTTCATTGCCTTCGGCATCAAATGTCATCAGACCATCAGCCCATATAATTCCTTCAATTCATCAATCAAAGGTTGCATATATACATCAATCTTGTCCCCTGGTCCTCTTGGTCCATCAATAAGTGTGGATAGGATCAGAAAAGGCTGCTTCATACACATCCATGGCGGGAGATTATAAGGTACCAAAACGACTGGCCACGTGCTGTGATTTGCCCCTGTCATGGATCTGAATGGACTAAAACCATCTGCAGCCAAACCAAGCCGCACATTGCGACAATCCAAGGCAAAGTCTGGATTCCTTCGATCAAAGTCTTTCCACGCTGGGGAATCTGCTGGATGGGTTAACTTACCATCGTCCCTGCTATTCTCGGCATGCCATCTCATCAGTTTAGAAATATTTGATGACATAAAAAGCCTCTTCAACCTTGGCTTCAGTGGGAAATATCTCACGTGCTTTGCTGCCACAAGTTTGCCACGATTTATAACACTTGTAGAACTATTCTGACGATTGTGTCCAACCCCGTCTTCCTTCCATCTCGAAGTCTGACACACGATGCACTTATCAAGCTGAGCATTCTCATTCCTAAACAACATGCAATTGTTCGGACATGCATCCAAAGTCTCATATGTGAAGCCTAAATTTTCAGTTAACTTGCGAGCCTGATAGTAGGACTCTGCAAGTTTCGCGCCCGATGGGAGCACTCGATGCAACAACTGGAGGAGCATATCGAAGGACGTGTCAGACCACTGATTCAATGCCTTCAAATGTAACAGTTCCACGATAAAGGACAATTTACTGAAGTCATTGCATCCAGGATACAATTCTGTCTGTGCATCGTCTAGAATTTCAAAATATCTCAGGGCTTCTTCATCGGCACCGGAGCGAGGATTACTCCCACCCGCCCCCTCAGTCTCACAGCTTCTGTATTCAGGTGCCAACCCGCACGCGATATCATTTAGCATCCCGATCATCGGATCCGTCTCTGACATATTATCAACCTCAATTTCATCTCTTTCCTCTATGCGACAGGAAACATACTCTTCTCCATGTCTTATCCAATTCTTATACTGCTTCAAGAATCCATTCACAATCAGATGCTCTCGGACAGACTCTCTTCTGTAATAATACCGATTCGCACATTTTCTACATGGACAACTTATGAACTCATTGTCAAACCCATTGGTAAATTCCATGAACTGGTTAATCCCCTCCATGTATTCCCTAGACATCCTATTCGGTAAATCAATCCAACTCTTGTCCATCTCGATAACTGTTTATGTGGAAATCTAAAATGAGCAAGTACAATTAACCCAAGGTACCATGCATCATGCAAGTCACCTATCCATAAACTGCAAACTACTTACTACAGGGTGGTTGGTCCTATCCCATTCGAGAATGCACGATCCAACTTGCACTCAACAACTCGAATGCTTCGTCCCCTAGTCAGACAAAATTTCGGCAGCATGTCCGCGTGGTTCTCCAAGTACACGACACGGATACAACAATACACGTACCCATGTATGTACCCAGAGAACAATGGGACATCAACCGAAACTCTATCTAACATCGGACTTGCATGAGCTATTGAGTATAAGATGGATAATTGCATTCCCAAACTGTCCAAACTGGACAATTCAAGAATCGCATACGACAAAGTTCGAATGTACATCACAAGAGCAACGAATCTAGTCAAAGACCATGTCCGTCACGTCAAGGATTACTGAACTAATGTCGTACACAATTCTCGAACGGGTCTAAGTTTCACTAATGCATGCAAATGAATAAAACAATAAGTGAAGAACACAATATATAACACAACAATAATGTTCAAAATATCAATTATAACAAATATATATCAACATTCATAATTCGGAAAACAAAAAGAAAAAAAAAAAGCAACATGTTGAACTCATTACGTCCCAAATCTCAAAAGAAACATGCTAGACATATCAAGATTTTTCTATTTAGATATATTTGCTCAATTGTTTTTTTAGGTTTTATACTTTTAATATAGGTTTTATAATTTTTATTTAGACACAAGTCACCCCGTCACAAGTGCCAACAATCCCGGGCTCTGTAGACTTTTTGCCATAGAAATTTCCTCTTGACTGATTTGACTCTAGGTATTTTCTCTTGCCATAAAAAATTATCATTTAGGGCACGTTTGTGTAATTATTTCTATGTGAAAAGCGATTATTCTTTAGACACCCCAAAAAAAGGGTAATTTGATGCATCTATCTGTCCACGAAAATGGGGATTGAAAAGCACAAGACCATGTGGTCAAGGTTGGGACCCCCAAGGATCACTGGATTAAACGGTGGCCTTTCTTGTTTCGGACTAGAAACAATTTGGAAAGCTAATGTGAGAGTTCTCAACAAAGAAAATAAAAATAAAACAGCACTTTCAACTAGCTTTTGTTGTTTGCATGGCAGAGTTTACTTCATATAAAAACAAAATGTCCACAAGAGAAGGAACTTAAAAAATAAATGGTCTTGATTAATAGGAATCAAATATGACAGGGTGACATCTCTACATAAATCTAATGTTGGGCTCGATCTGTGAAATATAGGGAGACAAGATTGGAGGATAGCTCAAAATCAGGATAACTTTATACTTTTTCCCCCTTACTATTGAAGTTCATTTTCAAAATCAGGACAACAAGTTGGTGTTGTTATTGAAAAAAGAATTTAATAGGATAAGTGAGATGAAGAGATACCCATTTTCCAAATCCCTAATTAATAGTTGGTGTTGTTATTAAAGAAGGAATTTAATAGGAAGTGAGATGAAGATACTGTTTTTGTCCCTGCCATTTTGAATGGGTAGTTTTCCAAGTCCATAGTTATTAAGGAATGCATTAGATAAGGGAGAAATGTTCTCCTACCAGAAACTATATAAGTAGTCCAGCTCTTGTGAGGTATATTTGGACCCACCTTTGATCAGTCCTTTTCACACTTTCATCTCCCACCATTTGGCACTTGCCCCAATCTCACACTTATCAAATCTTTATTGAACATTGGATTGAAGCTCAAATAAATCTTCTTCATAGATCATGATGGAACCACTGGCCATCCTTGATACTATAAACACCAATCATTACTCTTTTAAGGTGACAAATTGTGTAGAAAGCAATTCAAATTTAAGAGGGGAGAACCCCTTTCAGTCTTTCACAAATCACAAAAGATGCAAATACAATTCATCATGAGAAATATTTGGCCACACCAACTAACATAAACAAAGAAGTCCTCTAACTTTGAAAATTCTTACCTGCTCCTCTACAGCCAATAATACGTAACAATAGTGCTAACGAACCATTGGAGATGGAGCAGGAAACTGTACTTTTCTTCTGTTTTCTTCCCTTGGCCTACTAATAATTGAGAGGAAAGGTGCGAACCATGTGAAGAGCAGCACCTTCTTCCAAAAAAGTGGTCCACATGTCAGTGTTCCACTTTGTTATATTTATTGAACATTGAAGGAAGAAGTTGTTGTCTGTGACTCTGCCAAGGAGATCATGTTCTGTAACAACCCCTTATTGGGAAAAGGACATCAATACAAGACTTCTTATATATATACCCCGTTTCCATCCAACAAACAAATAGAAATAGGGTCAGGAAGGTCCTGGTTCCATCATCCATGAAGTCTAAAGTGGGGCACTTTGTCATTCAAAATTATATGGATGTGAATTGTGAAATCAACTATATATAGTTGAACACTTTGTCGTTCGACTGTATGTAGCTGTATATTTTATATTAAGAGTTCCACATGTATTGTTAGGCCTGTTTGTTTGTGCATGAATTGATCCAAGTATGCTCATACAGTCCCACTTGTCTTTGTATGGATTTAAAATCATATCTCCAGATTATAACTAGATGCCTGATCCAAATCCAACAAATAGGATTATATTGTTGGACCGAAATCAAGATATATACCAGCTGTCCTTGAAAGTTTGTGCATAAAATTAATCTGATTTATAGCATATGATCATGTATTATAATGTCCTTGAAAGTATTAGCAATGATTATCCATCTAATAACAAAATCACACAAACCATAATTCCCCAAAAAAAAAAAAAAGGAAGGCATACAAAGTCATGGAAGGACATATCAAATTATCAACCACCCATACTAAGCATTTCATATTCACCCACTGCAAATCAAAATTATCAAAAGCAAAGATGTTCATGATGATCAAATTAGACGATATCTTCAAAAAAAAAAAAAATCCACAAATTTTCATACCTTAGATGGCTGCAGAAATCGTGAGCAAATCGACAGAGCGAGAGTGCAGAGAGATGAATTGCAAACCTGAGGGAGAAAAAAAAAATGAAAAATGAAAGAATAGAGATGAGGTTCACATTTAGGATTAAGGTTCAAAACCACACATTATCCACCACCATCAGTTGTAGCATGTATTAGATCATGACATAGAGAAAATCTTATCAGACTCCAATACCAGTAAAATCTAAACCCATCAGATCCGAGCAAAAATGATAGGGGGAGAGAAGTATGCTTGCACAAATGAAAGTGTGAATGCCCCAGCTAGATAATTGAAAAGGGGGAAGAGTTGGCTGAAAGGGACATGTAGTTGTTGCCATAACACCATACTATAACTCAAAGAGGAAGTACTCTTTTACCATGAAGTATATTCATTCAACTAATGCTTCCTCTATTTAAAGTAGAAGCACTTTTGACAGAGTGCATGTATAGAGAGCATGCCAGTGAATAGTAAATAGACCCACCATCTAAGTTAAAGGAGAAAGGGAGGGTCTGATAGTGAGATGTAGATAGAGAAATAAAGGGACCTGATCCTCATCCTGTGAATAATTCTTAGGGCAGCTCAATTCCATCCATGTGGGGGGTCATGGTCTGGTGATCCAAAGCATTGATCTGATGGACGCCACATTGATAATAAATTGACTAGCCAGAACAAGCACACAACAAAGAGAAGCAAAGATGTTCCTATATTTGGGTCAATTTGTTAGATCTCCCCATTCATGGTTGTGCCCATTGGATCTGATGGCCGGATAGAAGGGGTTATGGACCACCCCCACCCGCTCACATGAATATTCAAACCAAAAGAGGAGAAGTAGCTTGCTTCTTTGAAATCAAGTATTCCTGGAATGCATCAAAACCAGAGCCTAAATGACCATGGTAGGTGAAACCAATGATTTCCACACCCTGTGCTCTCCACAAGCACCCACCACCAAATCAAGTTAAAGCAATGCTTGTGGAGGTGAAAGGGAGAGGGAGAGAGATGGGGGTTGATAAATGTCCTCATTGATAGAAACAGTTACAGCCTGTATAATGGACCCTCTAAAATGATCATTAGGGACCAAAAGACTACTCCATCTATCCTAACTGTTTTTTTCCTCTTTGTACCACTTTTCCAACATTTCAAGTAACTCCCCGGAAAGTTTAGCATTGCCCAATTGGTGATGGTCTTCTAGTGGAGAACTTTGAGGTCAAGGATTTGAAGTCTGATCTAGCTTACATGCCAAAGTAGTGACTGAGAGCCTGGAATTTATGTAGCGAGAATGGCTTCTGCACAAAAGTTTTAGGGCCTGTGTATTTCATGTAATTGATTTCCTAAGAATTTAAACATCTCTACAACTGGTTAAAAATGAAGAATCAAACGTCCATCAAATAACCTGGCCTTTAATGGCAATTGAACGAAGGGAAGATGACAAATGAATAAGCAGCTATGAATAAGGGGCGTGGGCGCTGGAGTGCAGAGTGCTGGGAGGGGAAAAAATCGAGAGAGAGAGAGAGAGAGAGAGAGAGAGAGAGAAATCGAGAGAGAGAAAGGGAGAGGGAGCGAGGGAGAGAGAGGGAGAGAGGGAGAGGCTCGGTCGCAGTCAATGGGCACAGGAGCAGAGCGAGAGGGAGAGGGAGGGAGAGATAGAGAAATAGAGAGAGAGAAAGGGAGAGGGAGGGACAAAACCGCAGGCGGGCTCCGGTGCAGGCGAGCTCCGGCGAAGGCGAAGGCAGGTGCGGTGGGAGGGCAGAGCGCGGGAGGGGCAGAGCAGAGCGCGGGATGGGAAAAAAATGAGATGAAAACAGTGAACGGAAATGGGTTTTCGCGGTGAAGTTATGAAGGGAATTTGCGACCGCCATTGCGACCGCCAGTGGCGGTCGCTAATGGTCCTATTAGCGACCGCCACTGGCGGTCGCCCGCTTCTAGCTGCGCCAAAACTCCATTCTCTAGTAGTGATTCTTGAATCGGTTATTACTGTCATGGTATTTTCTTTTTTTTTTTTTTTTATTTCTAAAAATTTTCTTTTGTGTATAATATGGATTAGCACATAATATGTTTGCTAAATGTCAAAATTATTTTTCAAAGGTATAATGTTTTCTTTTGATCATTGATGAATAGAGGACGACTTTGTTTAATTCAATTCCTTACCTGTTTGCCGTGATTTTCTCTCTTCTCAAATTGCCCATTTCCTAAATCAAAGTCAACTAGAAAATTTGAATCTTTGCAATGATCATTAATTTATTTTTCTTCATTTTATTTTTTTAATTTATTGGTGTTTAATTTGCAATGCATGGACAAACCCGTGCCTAGGGATGTGAACGGGTCGGTTCCGATCCAGATCCATGGTAAATCCGAACCCAGATCCTTTAAGGAGAAGGTGGAACTGGACCTGGAATCAGAACCATATATGGGGCGGGTATGGGTCCAGGTCTAGGTAGAGAATAATATGGAAAAAATATATAATTTTAAAGAAAGATTCTTGAAAGTTAATGTATTGTATCGGTCCCAGGTCCATGGATCCGAATCAAGGTGGAACCGAAACCATACTCGTTTAGGTCACGGGTCCAGAAAAGAGAAATGTATCTGACCCAAACCCGGTCGTTAAAGAATCGAAACCTTCGGAGAATCGGACCCATTTACATCTCTAACCATGCCTAGCACAAGAAAGAGGCTAAATTTGAGCCCTCATCTCCTAAAGGGTTCCAACTTCCAATCAGATCAACAGTCGGATTTCAACCAAAGGACCCCACTGGCATAGAAATTGTGCACCTCAATACCGTACACGTCGAGTGCATCAGGACCCATAAGTTCTCGTCATGAGTTTGTAAACTACCTTGCCTTTGCTCACGCCACATTAACCGCTTTGCCACACCAACCAAAATCCAATGCCCTCCTCTAAATTCTCTAGCGAAAGAGATTCTCTCCTTCCCTCTGCAATCAATTTCTATCTCCTTCCATTACCCATCTGATTCTAGAAGCAATTTACCAA
Source organism: Camphora micrantha (assembly GCA_003546025.1). Taxonomy (NCBI): domain Eukaryota; kingdom Viridiplantae; phylum Streptophyta; class Magnoliopsida; order Laurales; family Lauraceae; genus Camphora; species Camphora micrantha. The sequence goes on from QPKB01000002.1 coordinate 6,514,743, forward strand.
TATGGGTTTTTGCTCTGCTTCCTGGTTTCCTCAATATTCAATTTGCCACGTTCTTGTTTGGCAGGTTGATGATTAATTCCCATCACGCCAATGAGGAGCTTCAAGGGTAGTATAGAGAGAGTTCTTCTGAGGTGAGTGAAAAAAGAGTTTACGGTAATGAGAGCAACAGATGGTAAATTCTCCTTGACATTGTTTTTTAACCTTTACTAGCAATTTTTGGTTTTTTCTTTTTCACATTGTTATGTGTAAGGTTCTCTCCATAATCATGTATATGTGGACAAAGCTACATATTGTTTTACTTTTGGATCATAGATATATAATTATTACATAAACCGCAAAATCAACTACTCTTTTGTGGTAACATTTTTATTTTAAAAATATGTTAGGCAAAGAACCACTTAATAATTGTGGATATATGGTGAATCAGTTTGAATATTTATCCATTAAGTTTCCTTAGCTGACCATTCCTACCAAAACCTCCCCCCGATAGCGTACTTCTCAACATTAGCATAATGGAAAAGTTGGCAAGAAATTATTTTGCATAATGCTATTTCCAGTTCCTAAAGCAAACAGAAGATATTGCAATTTATGACTCATCCAATCAAAGTCTAAATGATGTTTAAACGTGTCCTGGCTAACCCAATTGGCCATCTACTGTAATGCAGCATCATCACACCCTTTCAATCAATAGATGGAATCCACTTCAATGGTGCCCGGGGCTAGTTCCCCACAAGGATGTTCATGTTTGTCCCTTCAATCTGGTATCGATCCAACAGCTATCCACTTTGGATCAACTGAATCAACTTCAATTATGGCCGGCTCGCCTACTTCTCAAATAAAATCTAGAAGAAGACAATTTGCATTACTGGGGGCTATCATAAGAAGCATCAACAGAGGCTCTCCTGTGTGTGTTGTGCTTCCCCATGGTACTGAAATGAGGAAATGCAGCAGAGGTTATCAGCATCAGAGATTGAATGGTGGTGTAAGAGACAATTTTAGGATCATTATATCTAGTTCTCAGCTCAATACTGCTTCAGATGTCCCCCCAAGACCAATCTACTGGGATGTCCATCATCTTCTTCTAGCGCGACTAGTGAAATGGTTATCAAATGTCCCAAGACCCCTTTATCCTTCATTTATATTAACACATGACCCCATAGCTCAAAACATCAGCTCACCTTTGATCACCCAAGCACCTTCTATTTCCTCAGAAGTGGCGACATTACAAAATAGATATGATGCTTTGAGGCAGCAGGACATATGGTTGACTCTACTAATGAATAGGCTGGACGGTGGCTCTTCAGAAGGTCCCTTACCGTCGCGGATGTTAACAGAAGGAAATGAACAGAGCAGATTAATATTTGAGGTTTGCCTTTCAATTCATGTACATAAGATCTTTATGTAATAACAGCATTGTATTGAACAAATTCTCCGACAAACTTTTTCTCAAAACTCCTTAGTTCTGTCATGTCATATATTGAACTCTAGTCTTCAGTCTTCACATGGTATGTCTTTCTCATATATGCAACAATTTGGTATAAATGTATGCTTCTTATGATACATAAAGAACCGTAGATCTATAGCTCTCTGAATTCTTATCTACATATATCCTTAATTAGAGATAGTAATTGATTTTTTAAGTATTTTTCTTTGTTCTCATTCTTTCTAACAAGTAACTTTTATTAACATGAACAGGATATTCTAATTCTTAGCCAAGCATCATTGCACCACCTAACCAATTTACATGATCGGCACAATGACATGCGACTGGATGTGGATAATATGTCTTATGAAGTAATCTTCCTGGAATCCACATTTTACTTGACTACTAGATCTTTTCAATTTTTTGAGGGAATCTTATTTATTTTGTGAACTTTGGTAGGAATTATTGGCTCTAGAAGACCGAATAGGAAATGTCAACACTGGATTGGGTGAGGAAATGGTCAATAAGAATCTTAAACACAGTAAATGTGTCCTCTCTACTGAAAAAGATGTTCCCAAGGACTTATGTAGCATTTGCCAGGTATCTATTCCTTTTTCAAAAACCAAAACAATTAAACATGCATCATATGGTTTATTTTTTGTTGGATATGTGGAATTTCCTTCATGGGAAATTGAATCTTGGGTTTCAAATTGATCTAAAGCCCTCTATATTTCTTCCCTTGAATCTTTGATTTGGTTCAAATCTAATCCTTATGACTTGAGGAGCTAAGGTTATTTCTGTGGTCCTCATTCATTAGTGGAATGACAACATCAAGAAGATCAAGCACTTTTTACAAAACATTCAAGTATGCTTTATATATGCCAGCTTTCAGAAGTTGAATTTCATACTAATTGTTCTACTTCTCATTTTTACAACACAATTACTTGATCTTAGGAGGAGTATCTAGAAGAGGATGAAGCAGGAACATTAGACTGTGGCCACTATTTCCATGTTTCTTGCATCAAACAATGGCTTGGATGTAAAAATATTTGCCCCATCTGCAAATCTACTGCCTTAAGCTCCTCAGACATCAAGTTCCCTGTAAGGATTGTACACTTCCAATGAAGTTTATTTTTTATTTCCTTCTTGGTTAATCTCCTAGGTGCATTTCTACAGTTTACAAGTTTTTCTCAAGTCTCCTTGCACAGCACATATTGTAGGGAAGCCCAACTCTAACTATGATGGACCCAAGACTCAAGACAACACACTTATACAAAATATACCATTGACTATTTATTAATACAATTCATATATGTGGGTACATGACATAAACATTCACAGCACTAGACACATTAGATGGACTACACACTACAACTTGCAACACACTATTTGTACTGTAGACACACTACACTCACTAGACACTTGCACTTTGTGCACACATACATCTTGCTTGTACTTTACACACACTTGCACTCAAGGATTCAAGGATTTCTCTATGACTTCCTTATGAGGCAGCATCATCTATTTATAGGCATGAAAGAAGTGGTTGGAGAAATGTGTGTGGTCAAAAAGTGGGCCACGTGGCTTTTTCACTTGCCACACATTAAGTTGGTTTCATGAGACTTCTGGAAGTTGAGAGATGTAAGAGAGAAAAAGGTAAGGCCACATGATCCTTCTAGATGATGCTAGGGCTAAGGGGACAAGTGTGGGCCTCATGATACTTCTAGAAGATGCTAGGACTAAGAGAACAAGGGAACAAGTGTGGGCCCAGTGTTGCTTTACATTTTTCCCCCTCAACACTGGCCATCTTTGACTGTTAATCTTCTAACCATACCAAATGCTTTTCGATGTTTTGTAAATGTGGAAGGGTTCAATCCTTTAGTAAATATATCAGCGACTTGGTCCTTTGTTCCAATTGGTGCAAGTGCTATCTCTTCTTGTAGAACCTTTTCTCGGATGAAATGATAGTGTACTTCTATGTGCTTGGTCCTAGCGTGGAAGACTGGATTTTCGGCTAACTTGATAGCCGATAAGTTGTCACAGTGAAGTGACACTGGTTCTTCAATTAGTTGATGTAGATTTTCTAATAAGACTTTCAACCATGCAAATTCTTGGGCGGCCATAGCTGCAGATCGGTATTCTGCTTCTGTCGTTGATAAAGAGACTGTTGGTTGTCTCTTGCTACACCAGGAGACTGTTGTAGATCCAAGGTTAAAGGAATATCCCGTTGTCGATCGGCGGGTGGTCTGGTCTCCAGCAAAATCAGCATCGCAGTAACCAGTCAGCTCACACTTGCCTTTTCTATAGAGAAGTCCATAGTCAACACTACCTTTGATGGACCGCATAATTCTACGGACTGCTTCCAAATGAGGTTTCCTTGGTTCTTGCATAAATCGACTAGCCACTCCTACTGCATATGATATGTCGGGTCGGGTAAGTGTTAAATAGATCAAGCTCCCGACAAGTTGCCTATACATAGTCGAATCTTTTAGGATATCCCCTTCATATGCACTTAGCCTTATGTTTGCGTCCATTGGTGTTGATATTGGCTTGCAATCAACCATCCCGAATTTCTGCAAGAGGTCTCTTGTATACTTTTGTTGACATAAGAAGAGACCTTCATTGACTCGATCAATCTCGAGTCCTAAAAAATGTCTGAGCTCCCCGAATTCTTTCATCTGGAATCGGATCGATAAGTTTTGCTTTACT
>QPKB01000002.1:6518884-6859318 GCA_003546025.1 Camphora micrantha
CTCCTACTTCCATGAAGTTCAGACCTGACTCAAAAAAACTAGTAAATAAGCAAAACAAAAATACACACAAAACTGAGGTTTGACCTTCACAAAAGGCCTTATTTTACCTCCCATGATAGCACTTGTTTGATGCAAGTGTTAAGAGGATGATGAATAGTTGATCGTTTCTTAATGATATTTGGATTAAAAGTTATGGTGGTTTGAAGTTGACATGGTCAGCTTAAATATTACTAAGTTGTTCTCAATAAACAATGTTGGGCCCTTATGTTGGTATTGGACTATGGAGATCGAGATTGTCTGTAGGTCTATTTTGGCCGCTAGACTAGTTGCTTTCTTAAACTTGGGCCACACGACTTGTTGCTTTCTTGAGCATCAATTAGGTGGAGGCATCTTTGATCCCTTTTTTTCTTGTTCTTGTTAAGTCGTGTGTAGGAATCCTTCTTTGATCACTTTTTCCTGTTTAGTTCGTGTCACAACTAATTGGTGATAGGTTGAGGAAGTTGCCAATAATATCTCTTTGTTTATCTTGAATGATTAAAAAATATCATGTTTATGTTTGAAAGTTTCAACAAAATGAAAAGACTCCAACAATTTTAAGAACATGATACTTTTGGCCTTTGGGAGAAACAATAAAATGGTGCCATGAGGACAGGGTAGATACTACATTGTTGGTGGTTGGCTATTGTGGATGGTCCATGTACTAAATGGTATGTAATTGATGCTTCTAATTAGTGGCAGACTTTAGGATTTTCAATTGAGGTGTGCGGGCCCTAATATGTAGTTTTGTTTGAGCTCAAATGAGATTTTCATGGGGGCCTTGAGGTTAGACCCAACGTATGTATTGGATTTTGCGAAATGACCCATTATTTTCATATAAGTTGTTCTAAAGCGCACCTGGTGGTGTGATGGGTGTGTATCGGCACCCACGTGCTATAATACTATGAAGTCTGCCACCGTGCCTCTCATTGAGTCGTTGACGATTGTATTCAGGTCAGTCTTCATGTTGCGTACATGTTAATTACAAAGAAAAAATTCATCAGTCTAAACCTCTAGAGACCACACTACAAGTAATCAGATGGTTGTGTGCCTACGTAGCTCAAAGTAGTAAGGATCGTGAGAGAGTCCTCACAGAAGTACCTAGCGAGGACCTTAGCATGATCGATTTTGCAGCGATAATAAGCAGCTTGTGATGACAGTGGATAATCCATTCCCTATCTTTAATGGAGAGATGTTTGTGATGGCATTATGTGGATATATCACTTTGACCTACCTATTAGATGCTATATGAGCATTAAAAATTTCTCAAGAATTACAGATATGCAATTAAGGTAAGAAAGACCTCCAAAAGGTATGAACTAACACTAGAATGGGCCAATCAGAAGATGCCAGTACAAGCCATATATTATTATCAGATCTCTTCATATTATATTTTGACAATGTTTACTTCTTTTCTGTCTTTTTTTTAGATTCATTAGACTGAAAATTTCTAGTATCATGTTCTTAAGCATTTATTAACTTATTCGAGATATATGAAAGATTATACATATGTAATCAGAATTGTTTGATACTTACCTATGCTGAAAATAGGTACTTTGAATTTTCGACGCCGTACCCATGTGAAAATTTTGTTTTACATGCTATAAATTTTTAAATTGTGAAAGTTAACATAAGCAACTTTTCAAGGTAACCTCATTTTCAAAATCCCATGATAAAAAAGACAAATGACCTTGTGTATTTCGCCTAAACCCGAATTACTTATTGAGCCGACCGTGTCCGACCCATGTCTGAATTGGGTCTTGATCATTGAACCTGAAAACCATTTCAAGTATTGGGATCTAGGTCACCGGACGAATTCTCTTACAGGATGATATTAAAGGCCCCAAACCAAGCAGGACCTCAAAGAAAGGTCTTGGAATGAGGCAAATCACACCTCTTTTTTGTCTCCCGAAACACAAAGGAAGTCATAACACAACCTACAAGAAGATTTGTTGTCAGATATTTGGGTCCTGTGGTATGAAATCTATGGACCAGAACCCGGCCCAAATACTTGGGTCCATCCAGTGGACCCAGATCTGGAGCTGAAAAAAAAAAGGGTCCAAATATTGGACGTACACCCAGTTTTTCTAATTCGATTCATTTCAGTATTTTTAGGTTTTTAGACGCATTTCATCCCTATTAGAAGACACCAAGAGTGAAGAAACCTCTTTTTTTTTTCTTGGTCGCGGGGGGGGGGGGGGGGGGGGGGGGTGGGGCGCAGACACTTAAAATGGACCAAAGTCGAAGCCCATCAAAACTTCACAAAAATGATTTTTTTTTTTTTTTTGTGTGTGTGTGTGTGTGGTGAGTGGAGGGCGGGGCGCAGGGGCGGGGGCCGCGCACACAAGGGTGGTTAAGATGGTGAAGACACTTTAAAATGGACAAAGTCCAAGCCCATCAAACTTCACAAAATGACTTATCCTGTGGCCGTAGGAACTTGGGCCTCATAGGAAGCCAGGTCAAAATGTCAAGGAACAATCTTAAAGCTGAGGTCAAAATTATAAGCGACATCCCCTACAAAACCTAGACCTATGATCACTAACTTGAAGTGCTGAGAAACCTTACTGCCTTACCCTGATGTGTCCTGAATGGCTCACTCTTTTGAGCCCATTGGACAATTGAGTCTGAAACTCAGATTTAGATTTCACAGACCTGTCAACAACAAGGGTCAAATATATGGCATCCATACCTATGACCAATTTTAAACATATGAAACTAGAAATGAGATGTATTGCTTCTTTCACTCTATTATATAAATATATATAATATATATATATATATTTATGGAGAAATATTCATGTGTATCTATCCCTCATCATTTGGTGAGGGGCACTTTCCCTTTTTCACATGAAGAACAGGGAAGTGCACCTCACCCTATGTACTTGAAAATTCACTTTTTTACTTGAAAATCCCATATTATGGAAGTGTCCCTCACCCTATGTAAGGAATAGATGCACATGAATGTTCCCCTATATATACAATATATATATATATATATATATATGAAAATATTCAATGTGTATCTATCCTCGACATAGGGGGTGAGGACACTTAGTGAGGACACTACAAAATTATGAAATATTGATGTGCAAAAAGGGAAAGTCATATATGTTCAAATGTAGAACAGGAATGTTGATGTGCAAATTGGAAGCTACGTAAGTGTCCTCATCCTATGGTGTTGTGTGTGCACATGAACTTTACCATATTATATATATTGTGTGTGTGTGTGTTGTGTAGGGCTGTCAATCGGTCGTGTTAACGAATTCGGGTTGCGGGTCAAACGAATTCGGTTAGAATCACCTCAACCCGAACACGACCCATTAAGAGAAACGGGTCAAAAATACCCAAACCGAACTCAATTCGTTTATTTAACGGGTCATACGACAGGAACCCGTTAACCCGTTAATTTTGAAAAAAATATTCATTAAACTTAAAAAGTATCTCTTTTCTAAATCATGGAGCCATACTTTATGTTTGGAGGCTAGGCCCATTTTCTAAGTTGCTACTGTATCTCTTCTGATTAAGTGCATCTTCCCCTGAACAAAAGTTATGTTACCCACACTTTGATTTGTTGCAAGGTAATGTGATGCACGCTTGGCAGCATGGCTTTTTAAACGGGTTGTATCGGGTCTAATGGGTTACCGATTTATTCATTAACGACCCATTAATTTAAGGGGTTAACGGGTCTGATCCATTAATGACCCAAACCCATAAGGGGTCACCCAAACCCGTTAATATCGTGTGGGTTTGTGTTCGTGTTAACGGGTCGTATGCCATTTTGACAGCCTAGTGTTGTGTGTGAAATATTTAAGTGAAACTATATATTAATGGGGCCTACCTAATAATCTCCTTGGGCCTAAGATCTTTATTGCATCGTACCTTCTTTTTAATGAACTCTGCTACTAGCTTCGCAATTGCTTGCCGATGTGCAGTTCCCATGAGTGGTTTAGAGCAACAATGTTTGGGATTACACTTTCGAACTTTGAAGTGTGGACTTGAATCTACCATGAAGGCATGTATACGCCAGGGACAATCTATTCTTTACAACTCACTATTACCATCTTCATGATAGTCCTCTCGTGTTTCAAGGTGAAGTTGTTGTATATTGTGTTCTTTGTTATAGCTCTTCTGTTATAGTTCTTCTAAAAGCCTCACGATCAGGAAACTCCATACCTAACCACATCTCCCTACCTGAATCCGTCCCTTCTTCGAGCACGACATTATCAGGGACCATCGTGTCCACGAGGGGAGCTTTTGAAAAGCTGTCTTCTTCATTTCTGCTTGTAGTATCTCTTTCGACACTTGATTTAATTAGTTCGGTAATTGCTGAACTTCCATTCTCAACCACATTAGTTGCTAGAGCACCTATGAAGCTGTGCACACTTTCGCTTCCATGCACTTAAAGCATTTCTACATTGATTTCTTCGAATATGGAGTCATCATCGTCTGCAAAATAAGACAATGTCGTTGGGAATTTTATATTGTGATCCTCCTGTATATTGATCGTGGAAAATTCTTTAAAAGGTGGAGGTGACGGTGGTAGCTCGCCCTTTAATTTATTATCAGGCTTTCCAATGCTAGGAACGTCTCGAATGATTTCGTTCCTTTCATCCTATAAAGACCTGCAATATATAGTTATGAAAAAATTTACTTTCGATCTAGGCTGAAAATGTTGAAATATAGTTTTAGCTTTAGAACATACCTATTGACACGGGTGTGTTGGAAACTGTCTTCATCACATAGCTTTCTTGAAACGAATAATAATATCCCTTTTGCTTTACTTCTTGACAATTTTAACAACCATTTGATATCATTATCATCGTCGATATCTATCAACGAAAAAAATCGCCATTGTGTAGAAGATACTTTAGAGTTATCTCATCGAAAGTTGTTGCCTAACTCGATGCTTCCAAAACAATTTTGGACAGCTCCTTAAACGTAACATTGCTCGAGAGATACCTCATCTTCTGCCTTCCACCCTTGTATTGAGGATGATTGAGCTCAAGTTCAAACTCACCGTCATAGTGAAAGATTATGAAGTGCTCAACGTCTGGCATGCTATTAGAACATCATAAAAAACATATATAAATTACTTGGACCATCTTTCTTACACAATAATGCATGGGGTGTAGATTAAATTTGTGAACATTATTTTCCTTATTAGAAACTAATTATGTATAAAGTACTTTGAACAGTGTAAAACAAGAAATAAGGCTCCTATGCAACATATACCATATTCAATGAAACAGACAATAAACACCATATAATGAAAGAGAACATGTATCCATGCATTGAATGATAGTATATGTATTATATGTTGTCAATAGAAAAAGGGGATTGATTTCTAAGGTTCCATCATGTGAGAGAAAATTTTCATTACCTCATTTGTGTAGACCCTATCAATAGCAATAGGATATCGATTGAAAATTAATGGTGACATTAACGGTGGAAAAACACAGTAGTCATCATGTTTTGCAGCTATACAATACTGAAGGAAGGCGGCCTCTGTGTTTTTGGTGAAGTGGATGAATGAAGCTTGAAATCGGATTATATAGAGTTCGTGGATAGGGTCATTGCCGACCTTATTCAGTGTAAATAAGGTCGGCGCCGACGATGTGACAAATTGGTAAAAATAAAATTAAAATCGGGCCCAATTGTTCTAATTGTTGCACCAATGGCTAAAGTGTTTGAATGTGAAACACATCCGCATTAAATATTTTTTTCCGGTTAAATCCTCTTTATTTTGTTTGGTTGCATAAGTAAATTCCAAGGAATCCAAAGTTGTACACAGATGAAGTTAGGTGGTCCAAGTTGTTGATGTTATGGCTTCAACATGCAAAGTGAGATTCGTGAGTGACGGATTTGCTGTAATGGCTTTTGGAAGCTATGGTTTTTGCAATTGAACTAAAAAGCAATGAGGTTTCTTTGAATAGATATAAAAGGACTCTGAAAGGAATCATATATTTCTGGGTGAAAGCAATTGAGCTGCTGTTGATTGGGTTCTTGAGAGGTGTCGAGACGAGCTGAGATTTGGGGTGGTCTTGATTTTGTTATGATGCTTGTTGTTTTAGAGAGATTGGGAAATTAACTAAGGCCTTTTGTTAGAGTTTGAGCTGCGAAAATGGTGCAGAAGAAGCAGTTGCTGCTGTTGGAATGGACTTGCGGTTGCAAATTCCATATGTTGTGATGAGGTATAAAAGGGCTTATTAGACTTCTCAAAGGCAAGACCAAGTCAGTCCCAACTCTCAAGCCCAGGGCTTATTTCTCACAAGAATTTTGGTTGTCTGGTAGTTTTAGAATTTTTATCATAAATTTGTCTATTCGTTTAGTAGAACTTAAGCATTTCTGAAATTTCAAAATTTAAAGTATTTAATTATAGCATTTTTAAAACCGCCTCACCCTCCCTTGTTGGGTTATGTCTTGTATTCTCAGTTAATTGGATCTAATTGGATAATATGGATGAGCCAAGATGTATTAGCTATTTGAAGGAATTTTTGTCTTCATACTTGGGTTATGTCTTGTATTCCTGTGCACCCAATTTGACAAAGTGGGGCTATATATGATGATTTTTAAATTCTAATAGAAAGCCCTGATTACTGCAATTTCTAAAGTTGAACTGCATTTGAGCAGATGAGCCCCATCGGGTTTTTATATACACACACACACTTCACCCAAGGGGTATGAGAGCCCGGCACCCAGCAGAGAGTCCTCACACAGACGGCAAGACAGCTCACTCAAGTGGGAAATGAGCTCCCACAAGTGAAAAGAGGTGGCATGCCCAAGATCCGAACCTGGACAGCCAGATGAGCCGCATCTGTTGATGGTAGGGATGGATCATTGGTCGTCCATGGTCCATTCTGCTTTGTGTCCCACATGTACAACAATCCAGACCGTCTGAACTTCTGGGAGGTCCACCAAAAACCCACATTGGAAGTGCATAGAACCAGGAACTTCAGATCTCTCAACAAGGAAATTTCATTTTGTTGGTATCTTGAAAGTGGAAAAACAACCAAGTCTGTAGCATTTCTAAGGAGAAAAGACCGCAAAAGACTCAGAAGATGGGCAGAAGCCATAGTTAAATTTAGTACAAGTAAAATATAAACTGAACTGAAGTAACCACAATCTAGATCCAGCTCAAGCAATTGCCCATGTCACAAATATTACCCTCATAAATGAGGTTAATGTTCACTGATATCTACCCAGACCATTGTCACAAAGCTTCCTGGGAAAATTTGGTGATATTTTCAAATTTGAGACTGATATCGAGATATTATATTGAGAAAAAGAATTTGTGAATAACAAAATAACTTTTTGATCAATTAAAAATAATAGAACAATATAAACACTTGTTAAATATACTTTTTAGATTTTTCCTACATCCACGCCTATTCCAATTTCCAGATTCATATACTTTTTCAGATTGGGTTTGGTGTTGATATCAGTCACTGCAATATTGTTGGGGATTAATTTAGGGCAAATACGTACAATCAATCACAAGCAATCTACATGATACAGATTTACGTGGTTCGGCAAACTCACCTACATCCATGGGCTATGAGTGTTTCGCTTAATTTCACTATGAAAAATTGGGCAACTCGTTATAAGGATTCTGAACCCTTTAACACTTAGCCTACTTTCTTCCCACATATCTCACTCTTGCTCTCACGGCCTTCCCCCTTACAAGTTCTCTCTGTGTTCCCCTTATGTTTGCTTGCTTTTCAGCCCCATATGGAGAGAGAGCACTTCTCTATATCTCTCTTGTAGAGCTTAGGGTTACAAATTACATCAATATATAATCTACGATTTTTTTGCCGTAAAAAAGCCACAATACAATTGCCAAATTACCCATGACTTTGAACTTGATCATTGGCCAACCCAATGAACCAATCCGGTAAAAGTCGAATACAAGACATAAACCCAACAAATATAACCCGACTGCTGGTTTTATTACCTAAATTTGCTTGTCTGGCGAATTAAATTCGTTAATGCAAATTTTTTTCTCCGTTTCTGTGCATTTACACTGGTTATTGGTGACTGTAAAATGAAAACATGACCATTCTACCATGTCAGGTTCAAGCTGCGAAGAGAACACCAGACATGGCTTAAAATCGTAAACATAACACATCAATTAGTATCATAACAGACCATGCAGCTATTCCTATGACAGAAGATAACATGTCTATGGATTGAGAAACTTGTACGGAATGGCCATGCAGTGAAATTTGTGCTGGCTCTCTTTTCTTGTTTTCTGGAGACGTACAGGTTCAAATTTGAATGATTTGGCATATTCATCCGTCCAAATGACCCATATTCACATTGGAATACTAGATGGCTAGCTTGGGATTCTACATCTTGAGCATGTGATAACATAGGCTCTTTAGTTCGGCCCAGCAATGGTGGTCCAATTTTCTCTTCAATTACATTATCCAAACCATTCTATGAAATTGGAAAACAAAGACAGTGCTCTACACTTAATGCAGGTGTGAATTTGCCAGTTTAAGAATCATCTGTCGAAAGTGACCGTTAGATTAGCATGTGGATCATTGAGCCATTAGCTCATAAGCTATGATGTACAAATACTTCGAAATAGGCAACATATTATATCATATCTGATACTTTATTTTTCTTTTTTTATGTGTAAAATTTATGTCCATAGCGTTTTCTTGCTGTATCCATGTCCTATCTAAGCACTATGCTCATGAGATTAACCATATGATAAAACACATAAGGCAATGTGTAGTGTATATTATAATATATTGTATGCAATAGGAATGGAAAAAGAAAGTTGTGATTGCATTCCCAAATTTGCAAAATATATGTCTCCCTCACGCGCCATGGGATCGCCTAGAGGTCGATAAACTGAGCAACTTGCTAACAAGAAGATAGTGTCAAAGCAGTATTTTAGTAATGAAAGATACCTTTTTAAATCATGTGGTATTAGTGTATACATCAAACAAAGCAACCAGTAAGGCACCAAAGGATAGTACCATTCTATTTAACAGCACAAAAAAGGAACTGTTTTATTGTTGTTAAGTTCCTCTGTTCTTTCAGACACACGTAGACAGTTTTCCAAAAAGAACAAAAGTTCAAAAGTAGAAGTATGAATCTATTTTTTTGAAGTATACTTGCCTCCACTCTTTTTTGAATATAATCGGAGCAATGAAACCCCAAAGCCCAATTGCATAAGAAACCATGAAGCAATCAATGAAACTTACATCCAAGCCTTCTTCCTCAATCTTCTTCTCCGCCCCTTGTGTTGGATGAAGAATGCAATCCTCCAAAGGCTTCCCACACAAAAGTGGGTTCCCTATGTAGCTTTGATTGTCGAATGTGTCCAAATGAGGACCCTGAGGGATCTCCCCAGTTAAATTGTTAGAGACCAAAGACAAAAAGGCCAATCGATCAAGTGTTTTTAACTCTGGAGGAATTGACCCATTCAGTTGGTTGTAAGAGAGATCCAAACTTTCCAATTCATGGAGTTGTTGGAAAGTTCTAGGAATGCCGCCCCTTAAATTATTGTAGGACAAATTTAAGGAATGAAGCCCTGTGAGAAACCCCATCTCCAAAGGAATTACACCACTCAACGCATTCTTTGAAAGATCAATGGTGGTTATCTTAGAAAGAGGAACACCAGAGAAAGAATATGTTCTTCCTTTTGTTGTTAGCTCCATGTGAAACCCTTCTAACGAACTATTCTTATAATCCATTTCATCTCCTATCCTCTCTGTTCTTTCTTTCATTGTTAGCTCCATATCAGGCCCATCTATCGAACTATTCTGACGCTCCAGTTGATTTTCCATCCAAGGATTAATGTTGATAAGACATTTTGGAATTGAACCAGACAGATTATTGTGAGAGAGATCCAAAATACGCAAGTGGAGCAGTTTGCACATTTCATTGGGTATGGAACCCTCAAAGTTATTGTTGTGCATGGTAAGGACTTCCAGGTTTGGAAGAGATACAATCCAAGTGTGGAAGCTACCATGCAGGGAATTGCCAGAAATGTCTAGAACACGCAACGACGATGTGAAATAAGTTCTTGAATCCAAAGGCTCAATAATCCCATCTAGTCTATTATTGTCCAGCTTCAAAAACTCCACTGAATGACATTCAGTGAATAGAGTGTATGGAACATCACCTGTTAACTTGTTGTTCGATAGACCCAACAAGCTTAAAAATGACATGTTGCTGAAATGATTAGGAAGAATGTTGCCCTCTATTGCATTATTGGACAGGGAGAAGTTCACAAGGTGAGGGAAGAGGGAACTTATATTGGGAGGAATAGGTCCACTGATGTTGTTGTTTGAGAGGTATATTGCACGGATCATTGAGGAACTCGAGGAGATAGGAAAACCACCACTGAGCAAGTTATTACTTAGGTCTACATGCACTGTGTTATTCGTAGTCCCAAGTAGCCAAGACGGAATGGGCCCTCTCAGTTTGGTGAAAGAGAGATCAATCACCTGTAAGTTGTTTTGGGTAGCTAGGAATTTGGGAATGGCCCCACTAAGTGAATTGAGGATACAATTTGACAAGTTAAGATAGATTAGCTGAAATGATGGAACCCAAGGTGACAGTTCTGTTTCAACCTCTAACTGATGGTTGCTTGAGAGATCCACGACGGAAAGATTGACATGGTTTGCCCATATGGAGAAGGGAAAGACGCCTTTGAACCGACTGTTTGAAAGATAAACGTTCTCAAGAGAAATGAGATTTCTAAGAACATGTAAAGGAACTTCGCCTCCGAACCGATTATTTGACAGGTCCAAGTAGGTAAGTTGAGTCAAGTTAGTCAAGCATGGAGGGATGCTTCCATCAAGAAGTTGATTGCTATGGAGGTCCACGACTTCAACATTCGGTAATTTACAAAGACCTACATAAGATGATGGGACAAAAACAGATTTTAAACCCATAATCCACAGGAAATATATCAACATACAAAAGAAAAGGTTTTTATACCTTGAATATCAAGAGAGGTGCTGAATTGGTTCCCTTGCAACCTTAAAACTGTAAGGGATGATAGACGTTCTATGCATGGAGGAATGCTATTAAGCTGATTCTTTCCAAGATTCAAGGATTTGAGACCAGTCAACATGCACAGCCCTACAATAGGCAGATAAATGTATACAGTTACAATTCAAGTGAAAGATATATATGTTAAATGATGAGATGTTGAAAGCATGCGATATCTTACATGACAAATCGTGTTTGCTTTCATTCAGCTGATTATTTTCTAGACTCAAGGTCTCAAGGCTTTTGAACGGAGGAGAGGCTGCAAAAGCGAATAGGGATAGTTAGATACTGCAAATGAGAAGAGACATAATTAGCTAGTGTTCATATTTAGGGTGCCTTGCGTCCTCTCTTAGGAGGATTTGGCAAGTAGGAATCATCTAGTCATTAGACGCAGGTGATTATGGCTTCTTGATGAGAAATATCCTTACATCCAGGGTTGGTGGTGTTGTTTAATTCCACGGGACTAGATAATCTAGATTTTTTTTATTTTTTTATTTTTTTTGTTTTTTTTTGGTTTTTTGTAGGGAGTAATTGGTATTGAGTGTTGGATTAAGAGCTCAACTTTTCTTAAGGAGTCTTAAAAGTTGTAGTCAACCAAAGCATTCTCCATGTGAAGGGGTGATATTAGAAGAGAATGATCGAGCTAGGGGGACAAGTAGTTGAAGTTTTGTGCTTGGAGGATTGCTCCACCATCATAGAGAGAAGCTACTGCATTATAGAAACTGAAAGCTAAGAAGAGCTTCAGTCCCGACTCCAGAAGCTGGTTTGAGACGCATGAAGTATGGTTTCAGGAGTAATGAGATCTATCGATCAACCAAGGCTGACTGCCAGCCTTGGTTTTCCAAATTCCTACATTTTCAGTCAGCTTACTCAATATTGTATATTTCTACTGAAAAAAGAGTTATTATGGAATTTTCATTATTGAAAAGCTTTTAGTCATTTTTTATATGAAAGTACTCAATGCGCATAATATACAGTGTTTGTATATTTTCTACTGAAAAGGAGTTATTATGGAAAATTCATTTTAAAGGCTATTAGCCATTTTTGTTTAGGGATAATCTTCTCCTGCGCTCTACAATCCCGTTCATCCATACCAATCACCACATGATTCGGGGGTACTGGATCCCGCCTTACTGCAAATACTTGCACTTACTTTGCTGCAAAATACTTGCACTTGATGGGCTAGTCCCTGATTTAGAAGTCCAAGATTGGTGCTTGATCAGTGCATGTAGAATGTTAATGAGCCCCTGACCCAATCAAGTTTATCCTTCCCAATTGTCTCCAGGGTCCATAACTGTGAACTGATTGAGAAATGAGACTATACTCAGGGACTAAACCAGCTGTTCCCAGGTCAGTTCCCTAGGACCGCTGGGTAAATTGGGGCAATCATATCCATCCCTACTTACCATAAAAGGCAGAGACAATTAGGCCCAAGCCCTTTGATAATATATTAAGCTGAAAGATTTTGGATCTAATTTTAATTAACCGTGTTTTCTAATTTTGAACAAAAATTATTTTCAATTTTTACAATTGCAAACATAATCTTGTTTCACTTTCCACTAATATACTTTCCTCATTTATAAACTCCCATCTTTTCTGATTTCAAATATACATAGAATTCTACTTCATGTATACCCGTCATGCATGTATACCCGTGATTAGCATGGGTTTTTATGCTAGTTGAATATTAACCCACTCTCCCGTTCAGATATTCAGGTAATCTCAGGGTAGTGTCCTCCAAGGAAATGCCATTCTACAAAAGGGGCTAAAGAAAAATTAAAGGCGAATACCCACTAGGGGCCCCGGGAGCCTGTACCCAACCATAACCCTACTAAACCAAACTATCAAAGGGGCCTAGAGGGTATCTATGGATTTTTACTTATCTTTTGCCCAAATCTTCTTTATGCAAACATTAAAGAAAAAACTTTCACCTTACAAAATGAGAACCACAACTGTATTCACACAGAACATGAGAAACCACTCTCCCTAGTCCCTCCAATACCATTTCAATTTTCTGTAGAAAGTATCAGCACAAACATGCATGCCATGTGTTCCAAGTGTTGAGAAAACATCATACCTCGTGGAAAATCCCACCTGCTTATCTGATTTCCATCCAAAGTCAAGGAACTCAATTTCTCCAAGTCAGCAAACAGTCCTGCATCAGGATGCCACTGTCCAAGCCTGGCCTCTCTTTCGTTGGAGATGTAAATCCCAGTAACTCGACCCTCAGTGCAAACGATGCCAAGCCATGTGCAACAATCCTGAGCATCCACAAAACACGGACTGAGGCGATGGTCAGGGCATTCTTCTTTTCTGCCCCAAGTGAGGCCATTGCCATCTGGGTGGTTTATGGAGTCACGAATTTTTATCAGAGTACTTCTCTCCTGCTCCAAACAACCTTCACACCCAAAGAACACCTCGTAATTCACCAGTAGAGTCACTAGCACCAGAACCCAGTTGCCCAATCTCCTTGATCTCCCAAACAACTCCATTGTAGTAGCAAAAACTGAAAATCAACTTAACATCTCTGGGCATTCATTCATTCCTATATACTTTCCAAGCTATCATGTTGTGTACCCATGTTGCTGTTATCCGTGTGGGGCTGCAATGAAGTTTAACTTTTACGAGTCTTTCCTGTGTATTTTGAATATTCCACGCGTATGGAAGTAGGCTAGTTGCTGTTATCCGTGCCAGTGGGGAGCTGCAATGAAGTTTACCGTTTACAAGTCTTTCCTGTGTCTTTTGAATATTCCACACGCATCGAAGGAGACTAGGCTTTCAAGTCAATTCAAGTCAATAAAAGTCTTAAAAGAGTCACCAATTGCAGCAAACTACCAAACGGAGAAATCATGACTGGAACGTTTATAATTATAAACCCTCCCAACTCTCAATAAGGCCGGCCGACTGCAACACCTCATTGGAACTATTGATTTATTCTTCATTTAACGAAGTTAAATGGTACTATCAATCTGTGGGCAAGTAAAATCAGAACCGTCCACTACTGGAGATAACATGTATTGGTTGAACCCAAACTGGGTCCATCTCTTTATCAAGTTTAAATGTCGAACTTAAAATTAAAAGGTTCAACCTAAACCCTAAATTAGGACTCAGGAGACCCCTGGAGCCATTCAGGTTGGGTCAATTTCAGTCAGTGTTCAGCTGATGAGTTGAGTTAACAAGTGTGAACTCAATTAAAACAAGTGTGGATTCAACCCGTCTACCACGTAAGAGCGAGTCAGAGTTTCTTACCATGGGAGCATATATTATACCTAGGATGAAGCTTTTTAGTGGGAGTAGATATTATCTCATAGGGATATATTTTTTTTTAGGGTTCTTTTAATAGAGGAAAAGGACACCTCCAGGTGGGCCCCAAAAGGACTCCCAAGTCGTCTAGATGACAATATGAAATGCCTCCCACTGCTAAGAGTCTTAACAGTAACACCATAATAAACAGCCATTCAGTGGTCCTGAGGATTCTGACATCGGCAAAGGCTGTGATGAGCGGTCGGAGTCATGACATGAGAACATTGTTGCATGGGGCCCACGTTAGCTGTCACCTTACCAACCCCACCCCAGACCGCATCAATCAAAGAGATTGAAAGACACTCGATGTCT
Organism: Camphora micrantha; assembly: GCA_003546025.1. Taxonomy (NCBI): domain Eukaryota; kingdom Viridiplantae; phylum Streptophyta; class Magnoliopsida; order Laurales; family Lauraceae; genus Camphora; species Camphora micrantha. Next base: position 6,533,549 of record QPKB01000002.1, read on the forward strand.
AAAAAGATTCTTTTGTGGGTGGATTTGATTGCCCTGTTTGGACCAATAGGAGGGTGATGCCAATGGATCTGGATGACCCAACTACTCAAAAGGGAGCCAACCCAGAAAAAATGTGTCCAGGCCCATTTAATAATCCACTCCGGCCTTAGGCCCACAATTATGGACCAGGGGTTGGATGCAGGTGTAGGATACTGGCGTGGGTTTACTTTTGGGTTCATCAGAGACCCCAACTCCTTTACATCCCTGGATACTGTTGATTGATTGCTCAATAGCCATTTAAAAACAAACAAGCAGGCCAGGTGATTCTGGCCCCAACAGCAATTGGGCCTTCTTCCTTCAGTTTGTATACAAGTCCAGATGGGACTATCTGGCAGCAAAGTTTAAGGGGTTTGTGGGTTGGGCCCCCAACCTAAGATAATTAAAATCAACCGACAATAATTTATCATCGGTTGATTCACCACATAGGATAACCATTGATTTGCTTCCTGTGATCAATTTGATTGGAAGGACTGATGGAGAAGACGTTTTGACAATCGCTGTAAAAGAATCACAAATTCGCCATCTATTTAGTTGGGCCAACATATCTTGGCTATAAATGGGCTAATCACAATTGACTATGTGAATACTCAGCCCACCAGGCCCAGCTTTATATTCAGGAAGCTGGGTTTGAAGGTACTCCATGGCTCAGCCCTACAGTCCTATACGGATCATGCTTGCCACGCGATCGATACTGAATTTGAGGCATGAAGTCACCCAATTGCTCACTGTTGACAGGAAAGGATTCAAAACTCTACCTTTTGGCCAATTCACTGGTGGTTGGGTGAGTTTGTAAGACACCTTCTTTCCACATAAACAATAAATGATCAATCCATAGAGGGACTTGGGTGTGTTTGGGGCATGGGTGGCTGTGTGAGGATACCTTTCGAGCTTTTACTGGAAAACACAAACATGGGCTCCACCACTTCACCTGAGGTCTACTACCCTCTCCCGAGGGGGGTCCCAGCCCCCTATAGCTGGGGAAAAAAAAAAACAAAGGAATAACGAGAAATATGCAGCAGTTCTCACCTATCTATCCAAGGTTCTAACCTTGATATGAGACCTTTGGCCATTTGACGAAATTGTTTATATATATGTCATGATGGCCCAACATTATTGGGAACATGTTGTGATCACTAGACATTTTGCTAATAATTTGTGACACCAAAAGCCTTGTCTCCATGTTCTTTTCCCCACGTCGTCTTCTTCCTGCCTCTTCTGCCTGGCCTTAACGTTGGTTCTCCATCTCTTGGTCATTTTCTACTTTATTTCTCCTCCCCCATTTGTCATTTTCCTCTTTGCCGTTTCTTCACCATATATGTGGCCCATAGCATCCGCAATCTGATTTTCCTCCTTTCTACTCTTCAACATTTTTCCTGAACATTACAATTGCATGATGTTCCAAGAGAAATTAGTTTCTATTCCTTCTGTATGATGAAGAAAGTTTTTCATGTTCACATATTCTATAGTTGAAGTTGATATTAGTGTACATGTACTGTTAGAGGATATGCATTATGAATGGTTTTTAGTAGTGGACTTGGAAACTTCAATCCCGGTTGCTATCAATGTGATTAAGGCCTCACACTAGCTATACAATAAATCTAAAAACATGAGATAGCTAGGTTACAAAGATGCAAACAAAACTGGCCGAATCCACTACTACTTCAAGCATATTCCTCATTGCATTCATACCCCATTTTTATAATGTATGCTGAATAAGATGCAAATAAAACTAGCTCTTTTTAATGACTAACTCGGCAGATATAACTCCCTAGTTTCTTGGTAGAATTTTTTTTTTTTTTTTTCACTAGGTTGACATCAACAAAGATTTCTATGCTAGCCCTTTTAAGAAAAAATAGGTTAGATAAGGTATCTTAAGAGGGTGAACTAGGATTACATTTTGAATGCGTAACCGTTTTTTTTTTTTTTTTTTAACTTATAAGGGTGGATTACTAGTAAATAAAATGTAAATTCGTGCCACACTCAGGAGGGTGACTATGTTCTTGCTTAGGAGTGTTACTAGTTAATCTACCATTCTAACATATTCAAAAAAGTAGGTCAATGGGTCTCCCAAAGGCACAGGGCCAGTGACAACCATCTGTTTGTAAATACTATTAATTGTTGATAAAGGATGCAATTTACAACACTCCCCATACATTAGGCTCTCTGTTTTTTTTTTGGTAGAAGTATATTAAGCTCATGTGACTGCTTTGATAACAGCAAAACCCATGGTCGTCTGTTGCAGGTTGAAGACAAATCTCTCAGAAAATTTGGATGGTGTCACACAAGAAATCATGATTGTGTCTCCACCTTCTCCATGCTTCATTTATTAATGGCACCCTTTATGCAGCAGCAACAGCAGTACTCAGCATCTGCTATAGATTGCAAGTTTTCTGTCATAGTTCCAACTACCTTGGAGCATTTTGGATTGAAGGACTTTGGCATAATTTTGAACTTCATTCGAATAGAGAATCCCCTTGGAGCCCTTCTTTTCTATGTACTTGCCGGGATTGTGAATGATGAATAGGTGCAGAGGCAACATGGAAATTATATGTTTGGCTTGGCCAATTTGTAATTGGGTCCCAGCTGCTTTAGGCTCACTTTCTTGTTCTAGGTGGAGAGTGTGATTTGGGCTCTGTATTGTACACTATTCTATTTCTGACAGAATTATGAAGAAGGTAGCAATTGGGGTATAATCCTCTGCTCTTTCATTTGATTTCCATTTTCAAATTAGCATAAATTAAATAAGCTAATATACTCGAAATCTCAAGGAAATGGAGATCTTGGATTACTAAAAATATATATTATTTGGAATATTGGGTTACACAGATAGGGAATTAGGGAAGGAATGGGTTTTGCCCTGACAGGTTCAGAATGTTTCTGTTTTTGTTTTTATTTTTGTCATCATTCCTCTTTTATGTAGAATGAAAATTTAATATTTCAAGAGAAAATATGTTTTTAATATATATATACATATAGTTTTTCATTAATAAGAAAATAAATTGGTTGGAACAGGATGGAGAACCCAAAACCTAAACCTGCCTTAATCTGACTTGGGTTGAAATTTATAGACCATTGCCATCCTAAAAACCACCAACAAACCAACCATAATGTGACTCAAAAGAACAAATCCAAAATGATACGGAGGGCCTTTTTCTTTTCCTTTTCTTCTCTTTTCCTCTGCCGACACATACTCATCCAAGTCTCTCACCATCCCCGCTAAAGTTTGAAATTGATCCCTTGTTGTTTTGTGGAAGGGACGTGTCACGTGTCTCACGACAGAGCCCTGTGCCTGCTTCATATTGAAAATTATAAAAATTCCTAAGACAAGGGCTTTTCTCAAAGGGGCAAAGAAGTGACGAGTGAAGTATACTGTTGAATTTCTACTATCCCAAACTATATTAGTTTAAAAGGGTAGAAGGTGGAGATATAGAGGACCACTGAGTTTCTCAGGTGCAGTTTTCTGGAGTCAAAGTTGGGAACTAGTTCCTATGAAAGAGGGTATTTTGTTAGTCCCTTGAACATGTCAAATTTATATCCTTTACTGCCCCAACCCCACACCCAAGCAAAAAATCCGAAATCAAAGCAAATATTGGGTTATGCAATATGAATGCAATCACTGTAAAACTCTTCCCCAAAGTGTCTGTTATAAACCAAAGATAATCAAACACCCACTTCATTTATTGCTCAACTAAAATCAGATGCAGAAGAGTTTCAACACAACTACTTTCTGAGAACTTGGATACGGATATGAATAGACATTTTCTTTGACTTGAATACAAAACCATCCAATAGCTGAGAGGCGATTGAAAAGGAGAATTTTATAACATGTTCCATGCCATCAACACCAACCATGACACTGTAATTTTAAAGCCAAAGTGGGCTACACCTTTTTCTTATTATATTCATACATGCCTCACTGGCTAAGTTACAATCATTTCGGCCCAAGCCAAGCTTTTTCATTGCTTACTCAATAGTACAAAAAAAAAAAAAAGAGAGGGAAAACGCTGTAATAAGGTGGGCTCTTCATCAATCATGATTCAACACACATCATGAGAGAGAGAGAGAGGGAGAAGAAGAATTACCATAAATATGAAGGACCCACTACTGATGGAGATTGCCACCCCAAAAAGCTTCAGGACTAGAAGGTCCTAACCATCTCATCTCTTTTTACCTTAAACCATACTTGTATATGGTAAAGATGGGATGGTTAGCTTCTTAGGAACATGGTTCATCCAAAGTGGGGCGCACCAGATTAGTGATTGGGATCACAGATCTTGATCCAATAAGGCTATGACCCCTCCTAGTGACAAGACTCTAACCACCCACTCACAGACGAAAAAAAAAAAAAACTCACCACCCAAAAACCCAAAAATCTAATCAAACATTCTCAATCCAAAAGTAACTGATGAAAGAACAATAAAAAAAATCTATCTCTCACCATTCAGCAGAATCAAAGCAGAGGAATCCCTCAAGTGGGTTTCAAATCCTGGAACATTGAAGCCCACCTGATCTCCTCAACTCCTGCAGGCGTCCAACACTCATCTTCTTCAACCTTGCCGTCATCCTTATCATCAAGGACATCAGAAACAATTGGACTCCCACTATTTGCAACTCTCACACTCCCATCAGTGATCATCAATCTCCCTTGCTTGAGCATCATCAACCTCTTATTCCTCTTCAAAAGAGCCCCTCTCCATCTCTTCCCATATGGCTTTGTGGGCACAACAATCAGAGCTGAGTCATTTCTATGGACCCATGTATGGATACACTTAGCAAGACACCTCTTTGTCTTCTTGATGAGTGAAAGAAGCCTAGACATGGGGTGGGGTCTTCTTCCAGTCTCTTTCTCTGCAAGCTTGAGTATTTCTAGCCTGTGTTTGGCTATGGAAATTCCCATGCTTTGGAGGAATTCATGGTTGAAGTATGTGATGTCGTCTTCTTCTAGCTCGTTGTGTGCGAAGGCAAGGCCATATTCGTATACTAGAGAGGGCTCTAGGCCGGTTTTGGAGAGCCAAGAAAACCAGTCCATGAGTAGGGATTTGGGTTCATGGGGAAGGTGGAGATGGGTGGAGATGTATATTTATAAGAGGAAGATGAGGTGAAGGGGTGAGGAAAGGAGGTGAGAGGTGGTTGGGGCACTTTGATTTGTGTTTGGTCTCTTCTCTTTTTTGAAATGGAGGGTCGTTCAGGGTGAGAAAAGAAAAGGAGAGGTGTGGCCCAGTTGCTTTATTGATCATTACAATAGTCAAAATCAAACAAGTGGAGGTTTTCTCACATGGAGTGAGAGAGTTCAAGCCAAGTTTAGTGAAACTTTGGATGTGGGGTAGGAATGATCTAGGGTAGATTTACATGTTGCCTATGCTTGTTTCTTGGAGCTAGAGAACATCCATTGTGGGCATTGCTTGATGAAAGGCTGAGATCTTCCCCAAGTTGGCTCTTTTTAGGATTGCTGGCTAGGATTGTCCCATGGGAGAAAGTTCAACCTGAAGCAAATTATTCATTAAACAAAGGCTGCAAAAGCCTAGGCCTGTTTGTTTTAAAAAATTGAATTGCTAGGAATTGATGGTAAAATTGAGGTAACCATTGGAGGTTACAAGGTGAAAATGTAGATGTAAATGGAACTTTTGACTTTTCAAGGTTCTGATTTATCAACTCCTATATTCATTCTCCATCTCCCCCTTAAATCACTTTACATTAAAGGAAAGTTACTAATGAAAATTTATAGGTATTCATCATTCTTCAAAAGTCTCTCATGTTCACGTCCTTGTCTCTAACCAGTTCAGCTCCATAAAAAAGGGATTACGTGGTGTCATTTTGTAGATCTTCACCTTTGTTACTTCAAGTTTAGCCATTTTTAACGGTATTCAATTCCATGCAAACAAACGGCCTTAAAAAACAGGCATTAATTGTGCTGCATTACTCATATAACATATTGAAATAGTAAGTATTGAATAAAATCCATATGAGATCCTGATAATGAATTAGATTTTATGAATCAAATCCTTTGGGGGGTAATGGCCCGTCAATCAAGCCAATTTACAGCCTTAAATGGTACCCACTTGATGAGGGAGTCAAAATCTTAAGTAGGCTTCATGCATCTAAATCTGCTACGAGATTTAAGGAATTGGTAAACTGAAAGTACCACAGACAAAAATCTTTCAGCCATGACTCATGCACAAATAGGAGAGGCGTAAGCTTAAAGGTAAGGAATAAGGATTCATATTTCCTGCAATCACGGCATGGGAAAAGGAAAGGGAGAGTAGTGGGTAAGACCCACCTGCAATACTAACATGCCTCCAATGTAGACTCAAGTGGGCCTTCAATGGACTCAAATTTCAAACCAGCAATCCTTTCATGGAAGACTAACTAAAGTTTGGCTACCTCTCTCTCTCCTTTTTTTTTTTTTTTTTTTTCAGTTTTATGCAAACCCTGGTCAGTCACAGTCACATGCCTGGAGTTGTGGGGCCCATTTTTTCCTTCAGCTGTACAATTGGCACATGGGTATGGGAATTGATCAAAAGTGGATTGTGTGTTTGGTGGGCCACTAACCATCTTTGTCTGTAGGCCTAAAGGAGCACAGAGATGATCTTGATGGGCTACCTCACGATTTAGACTGCAATAACAATGGGGGAGGGAATCATAGGGCCAACTATACTTCTACTATAACTAATTTTGGGTCCACCCACTTGACTTGATAGGTGGCCCACTGGCTCAAGTCAACGAGTCTGGTTGCGAACCAGTTGGTGCCCAATCAGACTTAGCCGAGTAATTCGAGTCGATGACCTTCTGAATTAGTCATTGAATGTAGAAATTAAGATTAAAAAGGGAGGAAAATTGCACAATCTGTGCCCAATTTTATTCTTGTGGGGCCCTATGATCCAATATTCAGAGGCTACGATGAAAGAAAGGATGCTTCAAAGTGGCAATGTGTTGTATTTGTGTCATATCAAACTTCACAACTTACGAGTAACATCCATGTTTTTGCCCTATCCATGGCCTGTTGCATGTGTTATTAACATATCCATACCATATCTAAGCATCATAGTTTAGAGGGGAGTACAATGACAGTAGATGGTAGATGCTACAAAGTGCAATAGAGGGGAATATTCTCTTATGAGCAACTGCATTTGTACATGGGGTCCAGCGCGTAGGACGCAATTGGATGCATTTCTACCATTAGGTGTAGGGTGGATGGAAATCAGCCATATCAGATTATCACAGTTATTGATTAATTAACGACTTTAAAATTTAATAGTCTTTAACTATAGATTTTTTGAGATGGAATCAAACGGTGGGTAAAAGTTTCATGAGCAAAAAAATGAAGATGTGGTGAGATTGAGATCATAGGAGTAAGAGTGTGAAAAGGCCAGCCCTCATCAAAGGTGGGCTCAAGTGGACCTATGGAGCAATGTCAGGTGTAGTTTGGCAGTGGGAGAAAATTCTCTCAAAATCATGAGCAGCCCAAGTCGACTCACTTTCGCAATGTGGGTCACAAACATTGTACATAAGAAGATATTGGAATATTTAGAAAAATAAAAGGAAATTCGCCTTTCTACAGTTGTAGTTTGACAAATTCACAGAGTTGTTGGTGCGATAATTTAAAGTAATGCAATATTGTACATATCAAACTATGTGATATCTTAAGTCTATGCAATATCACTGTTAGCATAATATGTGAAATCCTACATCTATGAGATATCGCACCTTTGTCGTTCAAACAGCTCTACAGATTTGAAGGCAGCCTTTATGTCTACAATAGGAAAAAAAATATAATTGGCCATCTCTTTGTGAAGGACATGTAAAGCTGAACTGTTGAATGAGAAGTCTACATATGATCAATCATATGATTTTCCTACTAAAATTGGTCGGTGTACGAAATAATCTATCAGATTACAATACCCTTGAAAAGACATGGAAAACTTGTTGGCAACCTTTTTTTTTTTTTTTTTTTTTGGGCAAAATTGCCTGGGATGTTGCAAATATCCTTAGAGCTAGTTTAGCAACTCTACTAATAGAGTTAAGTGAAAGAAAGTTGATTTTGAAGAAAGAATAAAAAATAAATGGGTTATGATAGTATTTATTTTTAGTTGTTTATTATGGAATTATTTTAACTTTTTGTATAGGAAAGTGGAGTTTTTTGGTATTTTAGTGGATAAAGGTAGTTGCTTATTTATTTATTTATTTATTTTTTAAGATGGAGGGAGTTTTGAATTAAAGTACTTTTAATGTAACATCTTGTCTGAAAAATAGAGGCTTACTTGACTTTTACTATGTTAGTAAAATGTCAAACTAGCTCTGTGTAGATAAAATTGGTAGGAGAAAAAAAACGAAATAATTTCAAATTTTGTGATTTATTAGGATATTGTTGGAATATCATTAAAATAAGAAAGTTAAACAAGAAAATAAAAAATAAAAAAAAAGCACTGTATAAATTATATATATACTGAGATAGAAATAGAACAATGAAATCTAGTCCTTTAAAAAAGAAAAGGAGAAGATAAAAATCTATGTAAAAACTGTATCAGCAGCTGCTCCTTGACACTTTCCATTTGATCTTGCAGAGACAATCTGCTTTTATCATGTATACAATCGGAATTTTCTTTACCGACACTACGTTTGTTCTTTAGTTTGAAAGCCATAGGTTAAAAAGTTGGCCCACTGTGAAAGCAAATTGAGCAACTTCCTACTCTACATTCACAGGAGTCCAAGGGACTGAGACCCCAGAGAATCTAAACTTTAATAGCCTCCTGTGTGCACATGAACTAGTCTTGATCCAAAGGATTTTGAAGTGATGGCCATCCTATGGATGCAGGACAACAATATCAAGTATACTAGTGATTGAAATATTATATAGGCAGCCAATTGAATTCTCTTTGAGACTAGACTGTCCATGGATGCAGGACAAAAAAAAAAAAAACTACTTTTAGATAAATGATCCAGTTTGCAGTAAACTCATTAGTGTGTGGCTCAAATTCAATCATGTGTATCTAAGATGGACAGTTGGAAAAAAAGGCTTCTGGACATACCAAATTTCCTGGCCATAGATTTTAGAGGCTCTTCAAGATTTTAATAATAGAAATAAGTTTATATTTGATCCAGATATAACCCATATCACTATCATACTTCCCATCCAACCATATATATACCATATGTCTAAGCTCCTATAGTGTGATGTACACTTGCAGATGGGATTGATTGTTTCTCTTATTTTATGCTCATGTCAATAATTTATTGCCTCACAATGTGAGGTTTCTAGTTTTGGGATTCATTATGAGGGATCAGGGCCACATATTTTACTTTTTTCCATTTTTCTGATGTTGCAACCCAACCTACTTACAAAGATTACAAGCACCACCAGACATTTATTAAATCCTCTATTAAGTGAGGTATCTTCTCAGGGGCGGAACTAGGAAATTCGCCTTGCGGGCATTATGTGAAAAAAGAATCTTTTGGATTGGGGGTATATAAAAAAAAAATTCTAAAATTCTCTTTTAAAATTGGAGGGTAATTCAAACTTTTTGAGGGGCCCTCTAGAGTTTGACCCATGTATCATCATCATCATCATCATGTTCATAAAAACCTTATCTACTCCTATGTTGGGTCAGCTATATAAATTATGTTTTGTTATTCAAGTTTATATCTTAAACTAAACTCACAATTATATTACAAATTCCAGATCTACACTTACTATTTCTATCAGGGGCTTATCCCTTTTCCTTGAAGGTCCACCGACCTGCATGGAGGGAAAATTATCCTCTTTTAGATGCAAACGAATCTCTCTTAGTTTTTATATATCTTGTTGATGCTACCTTAATGCTACGAAATGCACTCATCTCGAGATTTGTCTTCATTAGTTTTACCACATATCCATCACAACATTTTCGTCTCTTTCTATACTTATTACATCTAAAAAAAAAAAAAGTTGCCCCTGCTATACCTAGCTCTTTAGGGCCAGAGTGTGAGAATGCTTGAGTTCGAATCTTTCATGTAGGAAAAGGAAAAGTGCTAATTAGAGCAACAATACAGTGACATGAAAAGTTAATTGACTGATGGAACTCACCCGACAGCTTGATCGGGGAGATTAGATTCTGATCTATCTAGAATCCTTTCTTTTTTATACTACCAATTTAAGCATTAAGAAGGCCACCTTCTGGCCTGTTTTTGTTGCATAGATCATCTTCTTCAGGAACCTCATTTGCCCTGCAAAGTACCTATGTTTCAAGCTTCCTTTTTGTCACACTCACTTCACCTTTCTTTTTGCTTAAAAATGTGGCTATTCAAGTATTTGTTCTTACCATTGCCCTCCACACCTGCTTCTAAGTTGACAACCATTTTCATGGTATCAATATTTTGATAATTAGATCATGAGCCCCACTTGCTAAACTGAAAATCAGTTTTAACTGGGGACACAGATTTGTGTACAAGCATTTCTTATTTCCTCTTGCATAAGATAACTAACATCATAACTTTTATTGTAATCTTTCCTCAAAACAAGTAAGTCTACTAAAAAAACATTACATCAAATCATTTTAAATTAACCTGAAGTAAAACACGCTTAACAAGTTAATGATGGTGTCTGGGTGACATCAAAGATTATAAGTTCAAGTGTAGGGACCATAACAGCTCACTTTGATGCTAAGAAACTAGCTTCTACCCATGTCCCTTCTTGACTTGCTTTTAAAATCACTTATTTACCCTATAATGCATTTAAACTGGGGGTGCAACTTGGACCAGTCTAAATTCTAGCCCACATGATCTGGCCCACATGAAAACGCAATATGGTCTAGTGTCGTTTGGACTTGGGGTTGGGCCTGGTGTTTGAACCTGGAGTGGAACTTGGGTCAGGATCAGACCAATTAAGGCCTTGGCTATTGACATTGGGCCCAGATACTCGAAGTCAATGTACCCCGGACTCATGCTTGATGATTTGGGCTTCATATGGACTAAAACTTATCTATATATAATCGGGCCGGGCTTGGATGCCTTACTGCTCAACCTGACCTGCCTGAGTTGCACTCACTAATTGGAACACACAATACAGGGGATTAAACTGAACTTTCAACTAAGCAGAAGCTTTGCTGGGGTACCCACCTCACTGTTTTCTCCATCAAGACAGGGACCATAAATAAATGAGTGCATGCGCATGCAAGTTATTAAAATCAATGCATATGTGTGTGGTGAGAAGCCTGAATCACTTGTTGTGATGAAAGCAATAAACAAAACAGAGTTGTTATCAATCATGGCTGAGATTGAGGTTAGGAAGTTTTCAAACACAATACAATACAAAGAAAAATGATTAGATACACAGTTGACGCATTTGTAGTTGAGAAATAGGTGAACAGAATCTGTACTGAAGGTTCACATCACTATCTTCAAGGTGGACCATTGGATAAATGTTCACCTTCTTCACCCAAATATTGTTAAGTTTAGATTATATAAGCATTAGGTTGGAATCATCATCTGCACATGGTGATCCCAAATCTCACTTTTGGGGAAGATTATGTCAATAAAATGGTGAATTTCATTTTGATCCTATTCAATGTTTTGAACATGGGCTGATATGTCCCAGGAATATTTTTGAGATTTCTGGTATGTGACAATTTGTGTATTCCATTTGCATTGCCCCAGTATGGTTGATTCTCTCCATTTTGGCTCAAAATTATATCACAACGGTAAGGCTGATTTGTGTTAGTTTTATGATACAACAATAGGACTATGGGAGTCTAGCTAAAACCAATATTTTAGTCTTTGGCAAATGGGTTACCCATAAAAGGTTATGTGGTATGTTTGTAATCATTTCTTGTATTTGAAACTGGCTGTTATAATATTTGAGCTAACATGGTTCTATGCTAAAAACAAGAAGATCCACATGGCTCAGACTCGACCCGCTGACCCAACCCGCAATATTTGTGTTGGTCGTGGATCAAGAAAATCTTGCCCACATTTAAATGGATCAGGTTAGGGTCAACCTACTCAAATTGCATGACTCTCGCATAAGCCATTGAAATGGGTTGGTTTAGGATCGGCCTGCATATCTAATTAATCTATTTAAATAATTCAGTTGTTTAATCTCTCAGTACTTAGAATTATAATATATTAAGCTAGAAGGTTTTAGATTCAATTTTAACTGTACTTACTATTTTGATTGGAAGTTATTTTCAATTTTTACAACTACTAATATACTCTTCCTCCGCTTTCCACTAATATACTTCTCCCACTTTTGAACTCTCAGCTCCCCCATTTCTAACAAACATAGAATTCTACCTCTTCATGCATACCTGTGATTAGCACGGGTTTTTGTACTAGTATATAGTTATATGAAACTAGTTGAGTTGGAATTTTTTTTCCTGGAAGTTAACTCAATTATATTTGAAATAGATTGGATTTTGGCTAAGTTTCTACAGATTGGGTTGGCTTAAATAGTTTGACTGAAATTGAAAACAGGATATGCAGGTCGGATTGGATTGACCCGCATTTGGTGCTGGTGGAAGTTACTAGACCCATTTTAAAAAATGGGTTAGACTTCAATTTGGATATACCAATTGTCAATATTCCGACCCATCTGCCACTATATCCACTGCAAAAGCACTATTCTACTTTTTAAATAGGACATGTAACTGAGTTCGTCAAGTTCACCAGCCGTTGGATGGAATTATCAAATGGACTCAATTTTGTCATAGATAGCTAATCAATTGAGAACATCAGATGAACTCGATTTTCTCCTTAGATGTGCCTAAATCCTAAAATTCTTTTGCATTGGTAGGTTAGCGGGCTCCATAAACTCTACCGCATGACTTATTTTAAAATTATCTTAATTCCGGTATGAAGTCATAATAGATCACATCAAACTTTATGGGTTTTTTAGGTAGATGCTAATTATATGTCTATAGCCCTTTTTTTTGTTTTTTTGGAAGTATTGATCTTCTGAGATCTCATATCTGCTCACGGTCATGTGGCGTGCCATCATTGTTGGATTTTAGTTTTATTATATTGTTGTGGTTTTTGGATACTTGCAAAAGTAAAATAAGCATATGGATGCATGATGAGGGAGGAAATTTAAAATGCTTGAATCCAGTGAAAATATAGGAAGGAACTTAGATCAGAATTTTCAAAATTAAACAACAACTCGCGAATAAATTTTTCAAGATAATTGGAATGGCGACTTGTTTAATTATGCTAGCTAGGAACAATTTTAATTAGGTGTGCTTCACGTATTCAATCTATAAACACTGGCTAAAATATTTATTTCAAATAATTTTAATAGAAATAGACCTGTCAGACGCTACCTAACTTTCGTCTCTAAAGGTATTATAATAAAGGACTTTTACAGATTGATACCTCCTAGATTTCATTTCATATCACCAAAATAAGTTTTATTTCTACAACTCAGGTTGATTAGTGCCAAAGTGTCTCCAGCGCGCTTCCTGTGGTGGTGCATGGAACTCCACCATGGGTCCACATGTTGATAGTTGGAAAACTAAAAATGAATATTATCCCCTTGAGTGTCGTATCCTCAAATTTTACTTTAATAAGAGTTGGTTTTGTGATAGAATTAAACACATGATTAGTGCATATGGTTAATAATGTATAAGATTATGCTAATTACATTATCCTGTGATCGATCTTAGGGTGAGGTCAACTCCTAATGTAATAACATTTCAGTATATATTATTATAGGGGATGACATTCATTTTGAAAGTCTTATCAATATGTGGGCTTTACGATAGAGTTTCACACATCCCACTCATGGTAAGCATGTGGGACACCTTCCTCGGAACTAGAGTCCAAGGGCCTTGCTTAGTTAGTGGTATTTCTCCTAAGAATGGGGTATGTTGAGAATCTTTGACAGCATTTCATGCCATTTTAGAACTCTTAGAATTTTGAATACTAACCCATATGAATTGTTACTTTTAGCCTTTTGGATTCTTAAAGTTCCGTGTTATGAATGCTTGAGTGGGCATTCCATTTGAAATTTCACGTGGTGGGACAATATTGAGAGAATTCTAAATTCTCCATACAAGAATTCTTACAACCAAACTAGCTTTAAGCGGGTTGCGCTTTAAACTTTTAGAGTAGTTTTACTTTTTCTTCTTTTTCTGCAATGGGGAGAAGAAAATCAAAGAAAAAAAGAGGTCCAAGAGTATGATATACATAAGATTTCCCCAAAAGGTGAATCAATAAACAAAACCCAAGAAGACGAAAAAGCCGCCCTTCTGCTTGGTATGACTCCTCCATTTTGGCCCTCTCTTGAACCTTTTCTGATTATAGATTGGGACACTGCAAAAAACCAGAAGTTCAGTTTGGAGAGATGATCAGCAACTTTGATGATGGGTTCACTTATAGTATTTGATCGTCCAATGGTCAAAATGGGTCAGGGTCCCATTGCCTTTTTCCATGAAATCATAAATTCATGAAGGGGTGGATGATCTTTGAATCGGTCTTACAAAAGAAAAAATGGGAATTTACAAGTTTGGGGCCTCTTTTCAAACGTGGCAGTTAAAAGAATGATGGTCCATTTTAAAGAAGGAAAGTTCCTTTCAACATCCAATGAACCAGTCAACACTTGGAATAATCAACTTGGAGTTTCCCTCTTATGGGACGAAATATAGTTCCAATGTATAGTGTTTTTTTTCCCCTTGGTAGAAGTCCCAATGTATGATATTGAACTACCTTTTGCCACTTGTATGAATATACAGTGCCTATATGTCTAGTCTGCAACAGCGTTGTCAATGGGCAGGCCTGAGTTCCACTAGGTTCAGATTTTGAAATTGTTGGAATTGCCTGATCAATTTATAAACCCTCTGGTCTTTACTATTCAATCTAAACTCAAACTATTTGCTTGGCGTATGTTAGAAGTGAACCCATAATCAATGGGCTCTCTTTCACTATCTTTATGTCTTAAGCACATGATGCAGGATCTTACATCCTCATTAAGGATGAATTCATTATTTTACTTTAAAAGTGCACTGCTGTTTGATGGGTGAGACCGCACCAACGTGCTTCCTCCTTGTCCAACCTGGCTATCTAATGTAAACATGTTAAGTAGGAGAGAGGCAAACAGATCTAATGTATGTTTAATCTAAATGGTGAGGGTCTGACCTTAAATTATCCTGTGTTTTGTCTGAAGGGCACTTGAAAGTCACGCTTGTCTCCTCGTGCAAATCGAGAGAACTGTTCTTTATCAAACAAGAAAGAAAAAAGACTAAAAAAACGAGAACTTGGCATTCTTAATTAAAAACCTTGTGTTTTGATCGATACAAGGACAATATCCTAACCGCTCAACAACAAAGAAACACTGGGCCATCATCCCCACAGGGATTCCCACTACATTGGGATGGGCACATCGCAAATTAATCATGTGGGTTTCATCTAAAGAAATCTTGAGTCAAAGGAGTGGGAGTCCATAGTGACACTTACGTATGGAAATCTGAACATATAGAAATAAACACCCTCTGGATATGGAGGGGTTAGCTTCAATTTTTATATTAATCTTAGTTCTTTTTCACCGTTACCGTTTGATAAATAATGTGGTTAAAACAATCGTATGCATGTATGTTAGTATAATTCTCATCAAACGGTGAATCCAATAGTGAGACAAATTTTGATTGATATTGAATTCGAAGATGCCCCTATTTTTTTTTTAAAGGGAGTTTATTTTGAATTGGTCGGATTTCAATTAGGTGGACCTGGCTGTAGAGTAATGGTCCTTCAACTCGGGATTTGATGCTCATGTCGCATATATGAGTCCCAATCCCCTTTGGCAAATGATATATGGGAACATGCTGGAATCTCTACGGCGGGTCCTATCTAGAGATAGTTTTGTCTGTTCAAGCTGAATCTCAAACCACTCCCACCTTGTATCTTTAAATTTCACCTCAATATGATGGAACCTATAATGGATTGAGCACATCACATATACGTGATTAATGTCACATTAGCAGTGATACCATACCATGCCATTGCCAGTACCATAGTTCAATCGGACGGTGGGATCGACTCCAAGTAAAGCATAAAGTGAGGATATATCATTGAAGTAGATGCGATTCATCTTGATATGTTTGAATTATCTCTATGCATACCCCATGATGTGAATCTCCTTGCAATATGTATCACAGTTAGGGTTCCAAATGGGTATTTGATTCTCCGATTACCCGAAAATTTCAACTCGAAAAAGCTCGAGTTTGAAACCTATTTTAAGTTCCGATTTATAAACGGGTTCGGGGCCGGAATGCAATTTAGGTTCCGATTAATAAATGGGTCCGGTTCTAGGTCCATATAGCCAGGTTCTAACCCGTGAACCAGATACCCAACATATGAGTGATTGATATTGCAAACTGTATCTCAAAATTAAACTTTTTTATTGACACTCTTATGTATAATATTAGAAGTAGTAGGAATGTCCTATAATAATATACTAATTTTAAAAAAAATAAAAAAATAAAAATATTTTAGAACCGATTTTGGAATTTGATTCCAGTCCTCCAAGTGAATTCCGATTCAGAACCAAATTCGAAAATTAATTTTCTTTCAAAATAAGGCCTCAAACCAACAAAAACAGATTTTTGAGCCGAAATCGAAATCAGAAACAGGGCCATTATTTAAAATTGGGTTCCGAATCAAGTAAGGTTCCCAACAGGAATCCCAGGGAAACCGTCCTGGGGATGGTGACTCACCATGCACTGACAAACACGTAATAAAGACCCAACGGTCCTATCTAAAACTCTGCCATCTTTCACGTACGAGTCAAAAACTGCCCTCCTTAAGAAAAGCCACGACAATTTTTTCTCATTCAAATCCCACACCACCTCTCATTTCCTCATTTTTACAACTCCTCTCCCATTCTCCTCTCTCTCTCTCTCTCTCTCTCTCTCTCTCTCAAAGAAAAGTCGCTATGTTCCCGTGGGCCTTGATCAAGAGATCTCCACCGTCGGTTCTTCTCAAAGCTGGAATCCAACGGCAGACCCTTCGTCCTTTATCACAAGCATCATCATCCGGATCTTCTCCCACCTTCCAAAACTCAAATTCCAATGAAAGAAGAGATTTTTCATCATCATCATCTTCTTCTTCTGCATTTCTCAAGTCAGTTTCTGGTGCAGTCGCGGCTTCAAGCCTTGGTTTATTGTTTTGGTGGTCTTCTTCTTCTCCTGCCGAATCTTCTCTCGCTTTTGCTGATCGTACTGTCGTTGACAAGGATACACCTGCAAGCGACGAGCAAGAGCAATCTTCTTCTCTGCCCGAGTCGCCGCCTCAGGAGAAGAAACCCAAGTATCTTTTCAGAGGTAAAAGATAATGAATGAGAATGCAATTTTTTTTTCAAACGGTTACAAGTCAATGTCTCACCATAAATCACATTATTCACACCATGTGACTTGACTCTTTCTTGCCTTCTTGTTTTAATTGGAACGTATGTGTCCGTGTAGCATGTGTCACATTGTCACGGTTGGTCCGTTTGAAATTTAGAATTCTAGCAAAGAAATATTATCTTAAACATGGATGCATGAAGATAAGAGTAGTTGGATAATAGCATACTAGTTTTTTTGACTTCTTGCTCATTGAATCTAAGCCTTTTGCCTATTTTCAATAATGCTTAGGATCACATGGTTTTGTCAAGGTGGGTCTCAAGTTGTTAGTACTGATTACAAATTAGGCCTACTTTTCTTAAACAAATGCAAATTGGCAATCCATCTTTAGTAATCTACTTGTTATGTTACCATAACAAAAATGTTTTTATACAATGACTCTACCACATGAAGATCACCAAAAATAATACTAGAGATATATACTGATTGGAGATCTTATTTGATGTTGCAGATTCATATAGAAGGAAGGTTTTCTTTAACTATGAAAAGCGGATAAGGATGCGAAGTCCTCCTGAAAAGGTAATGATCCTTATTAGATAGAAGAATGCCTGGTCATCTAATAATTAGTAACATACCAGAATAGATCCATGATGGGCCACAATAGCAAAGCCACAACATAAATATATTTAAAAAAAATTTGCCCTGTCCAATGGTCAGTGCTACTTTTGTATGATAGTAGCAGTCAACCTACCTACATTGTCACTGGAAAAAGTTTACAGTAGGTGAAAGAAACCTGCAAGCTTATATATTGGAACATATATGTAGCAGTTATCTACTAACAAGACGTTTGCATAAATTCTAAAGCAATGTTCATGACACAGCTTAATTTATTGATAGAGAGACTACACTACAGAGTATACTACATTAGCTTAAATCAGTGAACAGATTCATATATGTGCATAAATACAAGGAAAACTCCTTTCATATTTCTGAGGCTTGAGTGGAAAGAACTGAGCCATTTACAAATGGGAGTAAGAAAAATGTCTATTCTATTGTTAGTTAGTGTAAGTGGAAAAAATTTCACGGAGTTACTTAGATGATATAAAAACTTCTTTGGGAAGAATTAGTTGCCTGAAATCCTGAAAGGGGAGGAGAAGAGAGGGTCAGAAGACCCTGGTTGCTGTCAGCGCAAGGCCCTCCGATGCCTAAGTTAGTTCAACAACTCAACGAAGGATGAAGGAAGAAGAGAAAAGAGTATCTTTGTATATGTTTTTTTTTTTTTTTTACCTCCCTCCCTTTTGAGCGTACCTGGTTTGCTCTTTATATAGGCTGGGAGTTTAACTCGTGGATGTGAAGTCCCATCGGACCATACTTCTTTTATTGTAGTCCCATCGGATCCTTCTTGAGTGGAGGTAGGTGGAGACGAAAGTCCCATCAGCTAGTACAATCTTCCCTTAGTGGGGGTAGGTGAAGGCATTGTCCCATCGGACCTTACCCTGACGATTTGATGTAGACGTAACGACATGACAACTTTTTATCTCTATCTGATGCATGTCATCAATACTCAACACATTCTGTAACGTGGTTGAGTTGTCATAGAGGTACAACTATCTGCACTCGTCTCGATAAGCATTCTGACATTGCTGCCTAGGTGGGAGCATTTGGCCGAGGTGAAGAACCTGGCAGAGGTGAAGCATTTGGCCGAGGTGAAGAACCTGGCCGAGGTGGAGCAGTTGGTCGAGGTGAAGCATTTGGCCGAGGTGAAGCATTTGGCCGAGGTGAAGGATCTAGCTGAGGTGGAAGTGTCTGACACTATTGCTGAGACGAGATGCTGAGGTGCCTAACTCAGGTACTGAGGCCAGGACCGGTACCGAGCTCAGGTGCTGAGGCGAGGACCGAGATGGTGCTGACCGAGGTGAGATGGTGTTGATCGAGGTGGGATGACAATCTCGGTATCATGTAGGTATCCCCACAATTGCCCCCTAACTCGTAGCCTCTTAGAGTTCCCTAACTCTTGGAAGTCGGGAGCTAAGTATTATGATTGGGGAGCCCTTCTGTATATTGAGTTCGGGGCGTGTATGGTATTGCAAGCTTTGCCTTGGTGGAGAGAACTTTACAGCTGGTTCCGCAACCGAACTCGCTTCTCTGAGTTCCATAACTTGGTGCTTCGCGTAGTTAGTTCTGCAACCGAACTCGCTTCATCGGGATGGCTGCTGAGTCTTGTAACAAGTTGTTTTTGTATGGTTGGTTTTGCAACCGAATTGGGGAGATAACTAGTTCTGTAGCCGAGCTAGAATGATGACTAGTTCTATAACCGAGCCTGAATAGCGGCTGGTTCTGTAATAGAGCTGGAGTTGGTTCTCTAACAGAGCTCGAATAATGCCTGGTTTTGTAACCGAGCCTGAATTGAAGCTAATTCTGTAACCGAGCTGGAGATGGTTCTCTAACCGAGCTCGAATAATGGTTGGTTCTGTCACTGAGGCCACTACCGGAGTTGTCCGAGCTAGAGCTGTCCGAGCTAAGGCTGGTGCTGTGAGAACTTGGTCTGGGCTGCACCCTTAACCACGGGGCGTAGCGTGTCAACCACGGGCTTCAAACGGTGAGTCTCCGTTAGCCCACATTGGAAATATCCATATCCTGACCCTGGGCTTATAAGTCAAACCCCGTATTAACTTAGCATAAGGCCTTTTAAAACCGTGCGGCCCCGGAAACCGTAAGAACTCCGAAGTTAAGCGTGCTCGGGCGGGAGCAGTACTAGGATGGGTGACCTCCTGGAAAGTCCTCGCGCGTGCACGTGGGCCAAAGCGGACAATTTCATGCTGAGTTGGGTGGGGCTGTGACAGGTGCTGTCACCGAGGCCACTGCTGGAGCTATCCGAGCTGGAGCTGTCTGAACTGAGGCTAGTGTTATCACTGAGCTCGCGAAGTTGTTGAGATCGAGGCCGGTGCTATCACCGAGCCTACGAAGCTCTTCAGATCGAAGCTAGTGCTGTCACTGAGCCCGCGAAGCTCTTCAGATCGAAGCTTTTCAGCTCGGTTGCTTCTAGGGGGAGAAACCGGGGTTGCCCCCCTTTCTTGCCGCTGCTACTGTAGTTGACGAATCAACTCGTCTTTCTCTTGGATAATGAGGTCTTGGGCCTTGATATCCGCGAGGAGAGAGTCGTTTTCATCGTCTTTGCCATCAATCTACTGATGGGATCGATGAGACCTGGATTGCACTGGAGTTTTATCTCGCCGGGGACGCTCTAGTTGAGGATCGTTTTGCTGGGGATGCTTGATCAGAGTGTTATCTTGTCGGGAAGGTCTGTCACCTTCTTGAAGATGAACCTAACTGAATGACAGGCCCCTTGACACTCGCTGGATCAAGCCTTTCTTCAGATCTCTTCTTGCGATGGGCCGGCGGCTACTCTTGCTGTACCGGCGGCAGCTGCGCTGGCACCACCTCCTGTAGTATTGGCGGCAACGATATTAGCGATGGTGGTAAGGCCCTTGATGATTCTCTGCTAATCAGACCCCAAGTGTAGGGTGCGATTGTAGTAATAAAACTGGTGAGACCAGGTCGATCCACAGGGAGCAATGTAATCGAAGATTCCTTCTCAACTTGTACCTGCCCTAAATTAAAAATCTAATTTTAGCCTAAAATCTAAAAAAGTACATTTATTATTCCTATTTTAAATTAAAATTAAATACATTTCCAAAAATAAAAATTCTTAAAAATCTAAAAATTCTAAACTAAAAAAAACTAAAATTGCTACAAAAGAACACACAAGTTAGAACATCAATAATAAAAAGTACCAAAAATAAAACTAAGAAACTAAACTAGAAACAAAAAAAAAAAAAACACTTAAGTTAGAAAGTTAGTAATGCAATGCATGCCATGAGATGCTGAAATTTCTAAGTCTGAAAAACTAGTATGCATGGCTGTTTTTATGCATGATTTCTCCTAATCTAATGCAACCTAAAACTGAGTTTAATGGCTGGGTTTTGAACTACATAATGCATGAATCTAATGCACTTTCCAGCAATTAACAAATCTAAACAAAATTGTGTGACATAGTATTGTAAAAGGTGCAGGAATTAAAAGTGAGGTGCTGAAAATAAGGGTAGTGTGCATAAATCAAAGATGGTAAACAAAACTGAAATATAAAAGTAGTAAGTTGCTTCTTTTAATTCTTCTCAATTGAGAGTCCAAGAAAATTACCGGTGCAAACTTAGGGTCCTATTCTTCAACTTGGGTTGTCTATCCAAGTTGAGAATGATAAATCCTCACTTTTTAATAAATAAATTTCAGACTTGGATTCTTAAGCTTTTCTTGGTCAAACCTCTTTAACTTCACATTATATTGCCTCCAAAAATACCATGTATCCGTAGAAAACAAGGTATATTGTGAGGATGCTAAGGTGAGTTGTTAGTAATTATTCCAAGCCAATTAAAAATATTTAACCAAAAGTAAGAACTAACCCTATTGCAAAACTAATATCAAGATTCATAAGAAATCAATGCAAGAATTAAAAAGAAACAATTTTATTAATACTACTATGCAATTGAGTACATAAGATTAAGAATTAAAAACAAAAATACATACTAGGATGTTGAGAATCCCTCTTTCTAGTTGAAACCACAAGGTTGGTGGTATGGCCTTTGGAAAGAACCCCCTTGGTGAATTAAAATGGAAGGGCAAGAAAGGGAGAGATGGTATGAAATTCTCTAGAGTCAGGGGTGAGCAATTCTCAAGCATGAGAAGAAATTGATGCTCATGCCTTCAATTTATAGATTTTTGCTCTCTTTCTTTCTTTCTTTGCTCCAAGTTTGTAGTATGTAATCTTCTTTGTATGGCAAGTCACTTCCTTGACCAACAAGTCTTCAAAGAAATAGCAAGGTGAGTAAGTGATTTTTTTGTGCTTTCCATGTGCAAAATTGCAATCCCGAGTAGAAATTATAGCACCAACTTCCAGAGACCATATCTTCCTCGTTTTAGCTCCGATTGACACAATCTTAAGTTCTAAAATTCTAAAATATCTACTCGAAAAAAGCTTTCCAACGGTGTATAGATTGCACCAATCTAATGGCTAGAATAAGAGTTATGGCCATTTTAATCTTGCTGCCTTTGAAAAATCCGAAAATAAATATGCACATATGGAATGTTAATTGTGCAATGGGGTGTGTAGAACCCATGTGGACATCCACAGGGATCTTGGGATCTTTCTTTTCTTGTTTCTTGACTCCTCTTCCATTTTTGATTTGCTTCCAAACTTCTTTGATTGACTAGTCAACTCTTTTAACACACTTTCCTTTCTTGAATATCTTTCTTGATTTTTGAGTTTTCAAACTTAGTAAGAATTAGATCTTACCAAATCTGAATTTTCCTTTCTTGACTTTGAAATCACAAATTTAGCTTTCCATTGTTGACTTTTCAAACTTTCCAAAAATACCAAGATATGTGGGTCCACCATGAAAGATGTCATACTCTTGATCTCTCTCAAATTTCACCAATGTGGGTCCCATTCTTGATTTCTCCTACACAAATTAAAATAAATAAATTCAAGAATAATTCTATGTAAGGAATTTAAATGGACGATGCTTGGGACCCTACTTGATGCACCCATAATAACCGACTTTCCAAAAATAAATCTCCAAAAATGGCAGGTTTCATGAATTTATGCAAAAGTTGTGATTTTTGAGCAAATTATGCATGAATGCACTACAATGGACTCTAAATGCATAAAAACATGATTTGATATTAAATAAAACTCTTTAATATCAATAAGACCTTAAAATACTAAAATGTGTATGAAAATGTGTGCTTTTCGGGACTCATCATCTGCCTTTCTTAACTTTTGGAGGCATGACTTTTTTGAATCGTTCCCACAGACGGCGCCAATTGTAAGTGCAAAAAATCTCACGGAGTTACTTAGATGATATAAAAACTTCTTTGGAAATGATTAGTTACCTGAAAACCTAAAAGGGGAGGAGAAGAGAGGACCAGAAGACCCTGGCTGCTGTCAGCGCAAGGTCCTTCGATGCCTAAGTTAGTTCAACAACTCAACGAAGGATGAAGGAAGAAGAGAAAAAGAGTATCTCTGTATATTTTTTTTTTTTACTTCCCTCCCTTTTAAGCGTACCTAGTTTGCTCTTTATATAGGCTGGGAGTTTGACTCGTGGATGTGAAGTCCCATCGGACCATACTTCTGTAATTGCAGTCCCATCGAACCCTTCTTGAGTGGAGGTAGGTGGAGACGGAAGTCTCATCAGCCAGTACTATGTTCCCCTAGTGGGGGTAGGTGAAGGCATTGTCCCATCGAACCTTCCCTTGACGAATTGATGTAGACGTAGCGACATGACAACTTTTTATCTCTACACGATGCATGTCATCAATACTCAATACGTTCTGTAACGTGGTTGAGTTTCCATAGAAGTACAGCTATCTATACTCGTCTGGATAAGCATTCTGGCATTACTGCCTAGGTGGGAGCATTTGGCCTAGATGAAGCATTTGGCCGAGGTGAAGAACCTGGCTGAGGTGGAGCAATTGGCCGAGGTGAAGCATTTGGCCGAGGTGAAGCACTTGGTCGAGGTGGAAGTGTCTGGCACTATTGCTGAGATGAGATGCTGAGGCGCCTAGCTTGGGTGCTGAGGCCAGGACCAGTACCGGTACCGAGCTCAAGTGCTAAGGCAAGGACCGAGGTGGTGCTGACCGAGGTGAGATGGTGCTGATCGAGGTGGGATGGCAATCTCGGTATCATGTAGGTATCCCCATAGTTAGAATGATGAGTAAAAATTAAACATTATACTATTCTGCTTTTTTGTTATAAAAATGAGAATTTATTTGATTATAATTGAGATCTAGCTTCCAATATGATATGTTCTTCCAAACCATCCATGTTATTGCCTCGCAATATATCAACTTGTAACTTTGGTCTTTTGTGAGATAGATTTTCATTGTTGGAACCTAATGTTTGATAGATTTGAATTGCAATTTCATTTTTTTTTTCTTTTGGGAGGACTTGATTCTTCCGGTTTGCATTTTACTTTCCGAAATCTTGTTTCTTGTTTGCTCTTTGCGTCCAAACGACGCATAAATTATTGTTATGAAGCACATAACAGATACATGCATTTCATGTGATTACTTCAGATTTTAGTAGACCCTCCATGAAGAGTGGTTTGGGCGTAGGTCTGAATAACTCATCAATGTAATTCTAAATGTATTACTTTAGTTTCTATAGAGAGTATCTGTCTGAGTTCAAATGCAATTCTTAAGAATTCCCTATTATATCTGTTAGAATTACCCTTGTTTTACATTAAGCAAAATGCGGCATGTCCAATATTCAAATAGAAATTCTCAGAATTGAAATTGAAGAGAATGTGATTCCTTTTTCACAACTATTTTAAATGAATCAAGGCCTTGAGAAAAATCTTCACAATTGCCATGTTATGGACTCCTTAATTTAACCCTTTTTTTGTTAAATCTTTTGACACTTTCGGCTTTGTGCGAACAGTTATCATCGTTATTGCTATGTGTACGATTGCTATAGCAATAATGTGTACTACATTGTGTTTCTTTACCAGGTTTTTGAATACTTTGCATCATACCGGAGCCCAGACGGAGAGGTATTTATGACCCCCGCGGACTTGATGCGAGCAATTGTTCCTGTATTCCCTCCATCCGAATCAGATATTGTTAGAGAAGGTTCTTTGAGAGGGGAAAAGTTTCAGGGCAAGTTGCACTGTGCTGATTCATCTTTCTTTATGCTTTTTGATACCAACAGTGATGGACTTATATCTTTCTCAGAGTAAGTTTTCAATTTGTCTCAACATTTTCAAGTATATTCTTCTCAATTTAAAATCAAATATTAGTCTTCATTCTCAAGTTTTGGTGCACAAAGACATTTATGATATACCCTAAATCATTAGTGGAAACAATATTTCTCATAGGATATACTGATTATACATTCCACTGTGCATTTCAGATGGTAACATTATCCCACCTTTTTCTAACTATAGTTCAATATGGGTTGTTTGCTTCCTATAAAGGAGCATGGATTTAAAAATTACAATGCAGTTCAAATAATGTTAACTCATTTCAATTTTCATTGAAAATTGGAATGTTTGAGGTAAATGATTTAAGTAGAAGCAATGGAAACGTGGGAGAAGGAATGAGAAGAGTGAAGATAAGGAGAAAGGAGAATGAGGGAAGGACAACAGAATTAGTATAAAGTTTTAACTTAACTCAACCTACAACCTCAACCATTTTGATTCTATATTTAAGAAAAAAAATAGTGGCCAGCTTGTAAAAAGAGATTATTGGCAAGCGATTTGTATAGATTTTCAGGAAGGTTTCCGGTTTCCATTAAAAATCATTTTGCTTGTAGAGTGATTTTCGATGATAGAAAGTGTCCAATGTGATGGAAGGTGTGTAAAAGGATTTTAAACACTACAATTTTACATGAGGACATTATTCCCTGTATTCAATGAATTCCAAGCCCATGCAATGTATCCTTAATTTCTAGTGAAGTGTTGTTTTCAATTTACTTCAATGCAGGTACATCTTCTTTGTCACTCTGCTTAGCATCCCAGAATCAAGCTTCACAATTGCATTTAAAATGTTTGATCTTGACCACAATGGGTATGTATTCTCTTCTTTTCTAAACCTCAAATAATGAATTTGCATTCACAAATTACTTTCATTTATAGTATTTTCTTGTAATTACTCCAATGAACTGAAAGGCTTCTTTTGGGCATTTCATTGTTAAATATCACTTCTGGCATATAGTCACCAGCAACAATGGCTGTCCGGATAACTATCACTTATGTGGCTTTTAAATATTAACCTATATCATTTTCTTAGTGATTCATTTAAATGCCTTATTATGCTTCTTATTTCCTTACATAGATTCATTAATATTGATGACTTTTATTCTAAAACAGAGAGATAGAACTGGATGAGTTTAAGAAAGTGATGGCCTTTATGCGATCTTACAACAGGCAAGGATCTTCTCATAAGGATGGAAAGCGCCATGGACTTAAAGTTGGAACTTCTGTAGAAAATGGAGGCCTGCTGGAGTATTTCTTTGGAAAGGATGGAACTAAATGCCTTCAACATGGAAAATTTGTCGAGTTTTTGAAAGATTTGCATGACGAAGTATGCCTTTCTTTTTTTCTTCATGATTTGCTTTTATAAGCAATCTTCAATAAATGGCTCTGTATTTATGATTCATTTCTGGTATTACTATAATCTAATCAGTTATTCTTATTCCTAGCCCTATGAGCATGGTGACAAGATACCCTTATTGGATAAATTATGGTTGCATAGAATTGCCAAAATCCTGAAAATGCAAGAAAACATTTCCATCCTCTCATGATTTGGGGGAACAAACTAGTGATTAATATTATCTTATTCCTTTACATTTATTAAGATCAGATTTATTCAGATTTATCTTTTACTGGTGGTTGTATTACTATGTCATGATGCATTCCTTTTGTGATAAATTTATTGTCACCATTTGTGGTGCCTGTACAGCTATCAGATGCTAAAAGTCTCATAAATTTGTTTCAGATTTTGCGTTTAGAGTTTACTCACTATGACTTCAAGTTACAAGGAACTATATCAGCTAAAGATTTTGCTTTGTCCATGGTTGCTTCCGCCGACATAAACCAGATAAATAGATTTCTTGATCGTGTTGATGAATTAGACAATTATCCACATCTTCAAGATAAGCGCTTCACCCTAGAGGTTGGATGGGTTCTTCCAACTTATTCACTTTCCAGCTGCATGGATGATTTTCTTATTGATAAAGTATATTTTGTTGATCAAGCATTTACTTAAGTATGGGGCCACCGGCCACCTTCCAATGATCCAAATAATTTGTATAGTGACCCCCACAGCAGATGGGGATACTCCAAAATCACTGATGAGATGTCTCAACACTCCAGTAGGACACCTTATAAATGTGGGCATTGGTAATAAAGAAAAAAAGAAAGAGAATGCCTTTTCAAGACCATATATGATACTTCTTTCTAATTCACTCATTCTCATGATGCAATTTCAGGAATTCAAGGCATTCGCAGAGTTACGTAAAAGATTGCAACCGTTAGCACTGGCAATCTTTAGTTATGGGAAAGTAAATGGACTGTTGACAAAGAAGGATTTTCAACATGCTGCAACCCATGTACTATTACAACAATGTTATTGTTGGGTTTCAACTTTTTCCCATGTGTACAAGAAATTTTTATTCTCATAACTATGGTCTTTGGTGGCAGGTGTGTGGTATCTCCCTCACAGATGCCGTTGTCGACCTCATATTTCATGTTTTTGACACAAACCTTGATGGGAATCTAAGCTCGGAAGAGTTCTTGGGAGTTCTACAGAAACGGGAGAAGGATATTGCGCAGCCGACACAGGTGGGTATTGCAGGATTGATTTCATGTTGGTGGAATTGTGCAAAGACTTGTTCATTCACAAGATTGATTCATTAATCGGGATAACTATGCTGAATTACACCATTCATAGCTGCTTCACTCTACATGGTACTCGTTTTCTGAATTGTCCAAGAGAGAGAGCTTCAATAAGCTATGAAGTTCAGTATATCAATTCACAGTTCCTTCTCTTTGTATAAATCCTATCTTTTAAAGTCGAGATTAGAGAGCAGTCCATGGATCAGTAGCCCAGTTACTATGAAGTAATGAGTGGTCAGTTCTTTCAAACTTCAACCAGATGCAGTTGAAGGATGTTGATTCAAGGATTGAGTTAAGAGTTTCCACAGGTCATGATCGACACATTGGAGAGAAACACAGTTACCTAATGTCTTCCCTATGAGAACAAGGCAGTGGAATACACGAGGCATTAATATTCGATGCACAGTTCTTCCGTAGATAGGAAGAGATGATTTTGCCCTTCCTGACTCATTGAGGAAGCTGACATATTATCCAAAAGGATATTCTCTGCTGCAAGCACAGCTGTATAACTAACATGTTCATATGTACATATACTAGTTATTGGGTGCTTGTTAATTTCTTTATAACAAGCTATATCTACTACTATCGCTTGTTGGATATTAATCAAATGACTCTTTTATCACCCCATTTGTTATAACTTTCTATGATCTGATTCCTCCACAATCATAGCTGAAATGTGCAATCCTTTATTCTTTTTTTTTATTTTCTTTTCTGGGTAAGGCAACACCATCTCCATGATAATGATTATGCAAATAACAACTACTACAATAATAAGGAGTCAGCTACAAAGCAATAATCCATGTGTATGGTTTATTTAGAAACCTGAGGAGGGAAAGGGGAGGAAAGACTGGAAATCAATCCCCAAGCCAAAGCTTATGGCCCATTTGCCTAGTTAATATTAAGTTCTTAAATTTCCATGGTGAAGGGGTTTAATTGAAGAAACATTAATGAGGTGAGGAGTGAAGGGCTTGAGGTAGAGATGATGGCATCATCACTTTCCTAGGACTTGCTTTCCAAGGGTGATGGTCATGTAACCATTTATCACCCTTTTTACATTATAGGTGTTGCAATGCCTAGAATCTCAATTCTGACAAAACGAATGAGCCCTTCACATTTTCATCCATCATGGAATCACTACCAATGGAATCAAAACTAAATCCAAAGCAAACCTGTAAATTCAAAACATAACATTTTTGTTAAGTTTGGATCATTACTACTCCTCAAGACACCATAAAGCTACTGGAGCTGATTTAGGGTGGATTGACACATTAACTAAAAACATTTTGTATCCTATGAAAATAAAATGGCCATTGCTAGAAACAAAGAAGAGAGACTAGAGAGTCGTTTTCTTTGGGAAATCATGATCATGTACGGTCCCAAAAAAAATTGAAGAATCTTAATTTTGTTTGATTTTCACTATGGTTATTGGCCAAGTAACCAGAGGCAATTACTCATATCATATGGAAGGTGCATTTGTACTACAGGGTTATATTTGCAATATTTCAGTGAAGGAAAACTATTGTGAATTCTGGGCCAAATGTTCCAACATTGCACTACGTTCAAGAAATAGTAAAGCGTAGCTTTATGCAAACTGATGATAACACAGTTGAATCCTGCAATTTATCTGAAATTATGATGAATATGACTGTAAACTAAATAGAGTATTTAAGGTCTGTTTGGCAGCATTCTGGGAATGTTTTATTCAGAGAATGAATGAAAAAAAACTCATTCGGCAAGCATTTTGTAAGAGAGAAAATCTAGATAGACAGAGAGACGACAGAGACGGAGAGGGAGAGATTATATAGATGTGCAAAAGGGGAGAAACAAGGTTTTCTCCATTCATTCTCAGATTGAAACATTCCTAGAATGATGTCAAACTTGCCCAAATATCAAGTCTAGATTCTACCAAAAAATAAATAAATAAGTCTTTGATTCAAGAATAGAAACTTCCATCAATTCTTTCCAGGTTTCGCTGTTTGGAAGGCCCCTAATCACCAATTATAGGGTAGAATGGAAAGAGGTATTATTCGATCGAATGACTTTGTCTCTTTCATTTAGAGCTTTCATTTAAAGCAATATATTTTTTAAGAAACATATATGCTCTTTTAAGAAGAGGGATTGTCTCATAATTGGCGGAACCTTTTTTATAAAGAACAATTTTCACCATCCAAAAAGTAGGACCAATTTTTCAACAACACAAAATTTTCTTCATATGCTTGGATTCATTTTCAAACCACTTCCACCACCAGGAAAATGGAAAATGCAAATGAACCCTTGATATATGTTTTGGCGTGAAGCAACCATGAGAAGTAAAGCATAGAAATTTGGGCTCCAATCCATTCCACTGCCTCTAGAATAAGGTCAACTGCTTCCCACAAAATTAGATGGTGATGAGAATCATCATAGCTGATCTTCACTGCAAACAAAAGGGAGAATGAGCCAAATTGGTGCGAATTGGGACTGTCAATTTAGTCCAGCTTAGCTCAGACTATTCTGATTCAAATCTGAAGTAATTCAGACATTTCAAAAGCATATAATTTCCTTCATACTCAAATTCCAGCAAATTTAACAGAACTCTAGTAGATATCAATGTCCAATTTGGTTGGTTCAACAAGTCCCAAGTACATACAACGACCATGGGGGGATAATAGAAATACGGCTACAGTTGCAAATTCATATAAGGTTGCACGCATTTCAGGCAGCAAATTTAACAGAACTCTAGCAGATATCAATGTCCAATTTGGTTGGTTATACAAGTCCCAAGTTCAAATGACGACCATGGGGGATAATAGAAATTCGGCTACAGCTGCAAATTCATATAAGGTTGCACGCATTTCAGGACTCCAGAAACAGAGTCGAATACGTTCTGGAATACATGTAAAAACTGATCCAGTAAGGGAGCACATGCAAACCTGAACTTGGGTGATCAAACAAAGCATATTCAATGCAAGGCTGCAGTACCTCGTGAACAAAGAGCAAATCTGGCCTAACCATATACACCAATTTCATCAACCACACATTAATCCAAGAGGAAATGAATACTCATATATATCAAGCCTTGGAAGTGCAAGATCCACCCAAAGCAGAAGGATTGCACAATCTTAAAGGTGCAGAGACAAGGGAGCTTCCACAGAATACCCAATAGAAAAAACAAAAAATTTGCAACCATCCCATTACAAAAACCTCTTATAGAAGATAAAATAAATTAAGTTAAAATAAAAGGACCTACAAATCTAAACCATTGAAAGTAAACAAAGACCTAATCCCAAGGAAAACTATAACTTCCCATACCTAGGACTCCTAATATAGAGAGATTTAAGTTTGTGTAGGAGGAAATAGTATTTCCTAACATGAATGGAAATCTTTGTATCCTTTTCCCACATTGGGGTTTCAGCATGTAGTGTGTGACTATGGTTTCCACATACTACAGGATAGAATTAAACAGAGGATCATTCTCCACTCATTCTAGCACACGCACATAGTGATATCCATATCATTTTGAATTATTTTCGCTGCAAAAGGTAAGTTTGAAAAATATGCATCAAGATAACCCTGGAAATATATTCGTGGAATAATCGCTGCTTGCATTGTTTTGTAGGGAAGAGGGAAAAGAATATGAAGAAAAAAGTCGTGTTAGATGCAATTGTTCACAAAGATTCACGCAGTTAGAATGGGCTTCACAACGAAAAAGACCCTTTTTTTTTTTCATTTTCAGCTCGATTTGGACAGTGGTATAGTACTCATGTGATATAATCTACCTGTCCAGGGATCAATCCCTGGACGGCTGTGTGAGGCTGTGTGAGATGATCCCTGGATGGCTGTGTGAGGCTGTGTGAGATGAGACAGACTTACCACTGGGGTGTCTAGTGTTTCTCAAGGCTCAAGGCTTTACTAATTTAGATTTTGGAAGAAACTGAAGAATGCAATCAATCGCAATGTAACAGTCCATTTGGGGTTGTGGATTGCATCCACTTTGTAGTTTAGTTTTGTACTCTTGCTGCACTGTGCAACCACTTAAAGAATAGCATCCCTTGCCACTAGGATCCAAAGAAAAAGCTTCTTCTCAAAAAGTAAGGCCAAAGTAACAGAGAAAACGATAATGTCAGTCATAAAAATCAACCTCTACATTCTGTTATGTTTTTTCAACATCCATTGATTTTGGGTTGAGAACACCAGAAGGTATCCATTCTACCTTGCTCTCATTGAAGGTAAGAAGTTATAGGTTGCAACACTCATACCATTGACATATTTGAAACAAGTACGGGATGTGAAATAAAGAGTGCATAGTTCTGCTCTCATCAGCACTTAGTGGAAGTTCTTGAATACTTCAAAACCACAAGAACAGACTTATAAAGGGCCCATTTGTCTACATTAGAGTACAATTCTTGAATATAAAAAATGTCCAACAAATAACCTCCCTATTGATAGAAATTGAATCAAGGGAAGATGAGAAATGAATACCCAGTCATTACCCTGGTAAATCAAATACTTAAGAAACTCAAAGTCCCATCTACATCTCCACCTTATATCCTTCACCCCTCACCTCATATCATTCACACCTCATCTCTTCAATAATTTCTCAGTGGAGATCATTCCTATCTAATCTAATGCAAACAAATAGGCTCTAAAGGTCAAACAATGTAAATGGTGAGAAAACACACACATTCACATGAGCATGGAGTGTTGTTTTGCCATAGTTGTCAATATCATTTCAAACCCCATTTCAATCTAGCCCCCAAAATGAAAAGTTTTGGCTAATTCGGAATTTCGGTATAACTTTTCAGAATTACATTTCAGGGAAATATAAAATTATATATACGTAGAAAATAAAAAAATAAAACAATAAATATGGATTAAATCCATTCTAGTAAAACTTTTTGGAATTACATTTTGGGGAAATATAAGAAATACGAAGTATATATGTATAAAAATTTAAAAAATTAAAAATAATTGATTATGTAAAATATCATTTAGACCGAAATTTAAAATGAAAAAATTTTCTATGAAATTTCGATTTGGCCACTTGACCGAAACGCAAAAATTTTGGCTTTTTCGGCCGAAACGATATGAAAGTAATAACTATGTGTTCTACACATGCATTCAGTGCAATATGAATGGAAAAGTAATATAATACAGACCCGAACAAGGATAACACCAAATCAATACAGAGACCATGAACTCCAATAGGAAGGAAACTACTGAGTATATAACAAATGCATGCCCAATAAACAGCTGCAAAACAAGAACATATATTCTACACAAGATTACTCTGGGTTTTACAACACATGATGCTAAATTTAACAAGAAGAGTTCCAGCACTTCCAAATCAGTCAAAAGAAATCCAACAGAAAATCAACACAATGCAACCTAGTTGACAAGAATCTTGCACATAATTTCTTATTGGAGCAATCAATGAGTCTATCAACTACAAAAGTTCATTCGTGTGACAAGATCACAATACATGGTGAATCAGTATGCTCTCATCTGTTGCTTCATCAATGCATTTGCCTTGGGTACCCGGCTCCTGAGGAGCATTTATTGAAGCCACCATTGAAATCATTCACAGTAGTTCCCCAAAGAAATATTGGAAAATAAGTTTCGTGGACCTCAGGTAAAAGGAACTTTTTAGATCATCGTGTTAAATCTTAAGAAATATTCATATCTTCCAGCAGCAACATCACCACCTCAAAAGAATTTTGTACCAAAATCTGTTGAAAACCTGCTTCATAAGCATCTAATTAGAGCAACAATGCAATGGGAGAAACCTCTATTGCAGAACTCAAAACAGCATATGCCACTTCTTTCTCCCAAAAGACTTGTATCATTTAGCATTAAAAGTTCTCCCACACATGGGAGAAAACAAGATAAAACAAACAGAAGCACAGAGCACCACATGGCCAAGGTGCTTCGACAAAAAAGGCATCAGAAACTGTGACCTTCCACATCCATTCAAAAGGCCAATAACTGAATCATTCAGTCCGACTATTGAGGCTATAAATATTCCCAATAACTCCTATTATGCCAACCAATACTGCCAATACTAACATCAGCCATGACAAAATCTTCTCTCCAAGTTCCAAAGCATATCCTTTCTCATGCAACTTCAATGCAATAAGAGCGGGGAAAATGAAACCTAGTGAGACTGCTGTTGTAGCCCCCGTAAACTTGAAAGCTACCCAAATATTAGGTATCAGTGTTGAAACAAGATAAATAAGCACTAACAAGACCGCTGTCAAGAGCAACAGCCTCTTTCTACTCTCCGCAAGCGGTACCCATCCACTGAACACCAAGGCATCCACTGTTTGCCTCAGAGAGAAGTGGACGACTGGAAAAACAAGCACCAGGTGAAGAATATACCCAACACGAATGAGATAGTTCAAAGCTGTACTGTAACGGATGCCAAGGTCCCTATCAAAATTGGTCAGGATATCTGATTCTGTTGCATCCCCAAATAACAAATAACCCGAAATGGCGGTCAATGCATAGATAACAATGCACAGAACTGTGGTGATCCTCCCTACCTGGTTCATCTTCTGAGGAGATTTCCCATCAAGCTCATTATAAATTGGCTGGACATTGAAATGGCATACATACGCATTCGTCATAATTGGAATCACAACAAGCAAATCCAAAATGGCCTTCTTTGATCCAAAATCAGGACCAAACCTTGGATTCTCAATTCTACCTTCTGCGAGCTTAACAAATGCAATTCCACACGAAGCGACAACAAAGACAACGGCAAGAGCAACTGAAGCAGCAGAAGTCAAGCTCAACGAATCGATCTTCTCCAGCGCACAAAGGGGCGCCAGGAAGACGATCACAACAGCAAGAATCATGACGCGCCTATGATCCCAGAAACCGTTTCCAAGCCATTGATCCAAGACACCAATATGATGGGGTGAACCCGACATGACATCCCCCATTATGATCAAATAAACGACCAAAACGCCGGCATTATTGATAATTATACAGATTTCAGATAGAATTTTCGCGGGTCTGCCTAAGGCAGATTGAACTACATCCCCATAAGACAATGCATTCTGAAGGGCGGAAAATCTCACCAGCAATTCCACACTGATCTCAGAAAGAATACCAATCAGAACTATCAATACAATGCCAGGAAACAGACCCAACACTTTCATGGTGGCCGGAAGCGCCATAATGCCGGCGCCAATAATCGACGTTGTGAGGTTAAAGACGGCACCAGAGATACCTGACCCATCACTTTTCTGATCAGGAATGAGCGGAAAACCATCATCTTCATTCAAATTGACATCTTCTTCACCACTTTCTAACACAAAAAGCGGTTTTAGGGGGATGTTGGGGCTATCTAATGAGGTATTTGATGCTTTTCCATCTTGTAATTGCAATTCTGCATATGGGTTTCTTAAAGCAGAGTAATTGCTATCCATATCAAGTTTTTAGGATGAATTACCATAAAAAGGAAGGAGATTTTTCTTTACATGAGAATGGAAGAGAAACAAAGGAAAACAAACTATGGGTTTTGCAGATCCGAAGAAAACAAGATGGGAGGAAAAGACTTACAGGTGAATTGGAAGAAGGAGAGAGAATTCTGGGTGATTTTGTTTTTCCTCTTTTTTCTTGAATGGCAGATGGAAACCCTAGATCTGGGGGCCAATTGATTTGCTGGAGAGAGAAAAGATGGATATGGATATTTTGTAATTACTGTTTCTGACTTTTCTAGGATTGGTCCGTGTTGATTGGGCAAAGGAGTAGTCCTTGTTAGGTTCATTCTCAGCCGTTGATTGGTTTTGGAAAGTCAACAGTCAACCTTGAGGGATCTTGGAAGTCCTCACAAGAGCACTACATCTCTCACATCTAGAAGATTAGGGCACATGAGAGTCCTAATCCTTCATTATTGTTAATGTTCTATGTCATAAGCACTCTTCCTCTTTTTTTTATCTTTTCTTACTTTGCATCAGGTTGTGTAATGCTTGAAGTTTAAAAAAAGGTTAAAGCATCTTTGCCAAAACTAAACTCATGGTGATCTTGATGCTGCCCATTGAATCTAACCAGCATAGAAATTATTGTGAGCTGCTGCTTCTCAAGGTCAAGATTGCCAATCAGATGATGCTTAGGGATTTCTCACTGTTTTCATACAGTCTATAAGAACCATATTTGACAATTGTAAACTCACAAAGGTTTTTGCTAGTTAGAATTTTTGTTTTTGAGGACTTTCAGGTCCAAAATCTCCTACATTTGAAAATCTTCATTTTTACAATTTACATGCTGATAATAATTTTTTCTCAGCTATATGCGTTGTTAGTTGTTATGCGACAATATCTATATAAAATCCTCAGTGAGGAATATATACTTATAAAAAGTGAAGAATCCTAAAATCAGCAGTCTCCTCACCTATTATTACTGTTTGTGTGGAACCCTTGCTTGTAAAGAAAGGCCAGACATGTTTATGTAATGTCTATCCTTCCTTCTCCTTAGTCGGAAACACTTTCATGAGTATTTAGAGAAATACACTACTTTTGATTCTATTTCTAGTGAAAATTTGTTCACACTAAATCATAAGAAGGATTTTGCATGGAAAAATATTCTACTCTTAGTTTTCCTTTTAGCCAAAAAGAACTAATACTAAGTGCTTGTTGGTGTAACACCAATAGAAGAAGAAACACAATTACCCAAAACAATAGGTTTTCCATGGAGAGTCCAACAACCCCACATGACATGAAAAGTAGTTGTATAAATAGAGTCATCAATGATACTTTTCTACGGGCTTTTGTTTTTGGTAATCCAATCAAGGGGGCTGAACCCAAGTGAGACCCCGCATATACACTGGTAGATAGCATGCTTAAATGGAAAAGAAGTCCGCACATGTGGGAAGAAAGCTCATACAAGTGGGAAGGGGAGGCCGCACACGTAGAAAGAGATGGCGTACCCGGAATTTATCATAATTATCTAATTAGAGCAACAATGCAACTTTTATGCGGGCTTGCTGCTGCACAAATATGCCCAAAGGTGCCCTAGAACATGTTTCCACGAAATGCATGAGCTCCCTAATAGTAGTATCAATTTTGCATTTTGCTGAACAAACCAAATAATTCTAATTGATGCAATCTGAGCCTAACCCATTTATTTCAAAAGTATCAAACTCGATCAAAATTACCGAATTTGCCTTCAGGTCAAGTCAGAAAATGCCATCTCTGTCTATCTGTAGCATAGAAATAGGTAAGATTTCCAGCCCAATGACAATCATGAATACATCCTTCATATATAGACAATGAAAGAATGGAATGAAACTTCACCCATCCAAAGTCACATATCTAAACTGGAGGGCAGATTTCACCTACAAGACTCCACACGGCTGTTGTGTGACAATTTTGATCCACACCTTTAATTCAGAGGAGTCCCGCTTGTGAATGACATGGAAAGAAAATCTTACGACATTCATGGGTCCTGTAAAATGAGAAAAGTGGTCTAAACCGGTAGCCTTAATGAATGTAGAACCACCATGAAAAATAGAGGATCAATGTGTTCTTAGATTTTTGAATTAGGGATGGTAAAAATCTAATTCGACCTATATTTGACATGCCTAACCAAAGCTGCATCTCATACAGGTCAGTCACGGATCAAAAAAAAATTATATGACATGCGGTAGAATGGATTCGATTATGGTTGATCCTCATAGCCCATTTAAATTAGTCTGGTTATGGTCAACCCACATCGAATTGATTTAAATTAAATAGTGGTTTTATATTTTTGAGTTTTGGGCTTTGTTTGTAGCCTACAACTAAACTGAAATATCACCTTAACACTTGAAATAGACTGGGCTTGAGTTAAGCATCTAAAAGTTGGGTAGGGTTGCTTTGAGTTAAATGGGTTTGGAAGTCCTTTTTTGTTTTTTTTTTTCCATCTTCCTCAAGACTCATTTCCAGACAAAAGTAGAATCCGAGTCAAGGCCAGGCCCTGCAAAATTGTAATAGTCCAGGCCTATAAACACAGCAATCGGACCTTTTTCTAGAATTCAAACCATTCAAAACCCCTGGCCCCCATGTGACAAGCTGGACCAAATTTCACTCTTTTTGCGAGTTATGGCCAACATCAGACTGTTCATGCGTAAAACATCTAATTCCTTTTTTTCTTTTTTAATTCCACATTTTACTTATGAACACCCAAAAAACTTTATTTTTCTAGTGGTGGGGTGTTGAGTTTCCATGATTTTTGAGCGGTTTAAATTTTAAAAGTGCGTCCCATGCCATACCAATGGCTTTGATTCATAGGACTGGATTCTAAGGATCCAAATTCTGATAAAAATATATATATATATATATATATGAATACTAATGTTCGGAATAATATAGGTGGGAGACAATTTTAAGATAATTCCAGATTTATAATTTTTTTCAGAAACCGGAGTTCAACCCAGCTCGCGGGCGGGTTAAACAGTTTCAAAACTCATTTTGACTCGGTTGACCTCGGCCCAGTCAGATTGCCAGAAAACCCAACGCTAAGGATCCGTGAGAAGCTCGGTCCTTACAGAGTTGTGGCCAAACTCGGACCAACTAGTCAAGTCTCAGTTGACTCGGCAAAAGCTGATACTCAGTTGAGTGACTCAACCCAGACCGTCTCAAAATTCATACCATGAAAAAGATAAAGAGCTACCAAAACTACTCATCCACTTGAGAAAGATAAGAGCTTTGAAGAGAGCTGCAATGGCAACCTTTAGCTGCCCATTCCACCCCACAAACTACAAGAGAATTCAGAAAACCAGTGTCAAAGCTCTTATTTCTTGCTCATTTCAACCCTCCCAAAACAATATCAAGGTACCCCCACTCAATCTTTTTCACCTTTAATTTGAACTCCTGATAGAAACATCCTCTCACTTGGAGCAAAGCACCCAATATTGTTAAGAATCTAAGGTTATGTTTTATCTCTCTCTTTCCTCTTTTCTGGGTTTTTCTGTTGTGGGGAAGAGGTTGTGATCAATGGTGCAGCAAAGGAAATTGGAAAGGCTGCAATAGTGGCAGTAACTAAAGCAAGAGGAATGGAAGTAGCTGGTGCTGTGGATTCTGTTCTAGTAGGACAAGATGCTGGGAAGGTTCTTCTTTGATTAATTAACTTATTTGAGCTCACATGAAGGTCTCTCTGTTCATTACTACTGATGTTATACCCTTTTAAGTAGGTATGTGGTATGGAGGAGGCTTTGGAAATACCAATCATCAGTGATTTGACAATGGTTTTGGGTTCCATATCTCAGGTAGAGAGTGGTTTGATCAATCTGATTTGTTCTTCTTTCATGGGTTGTTTATATTTTCCATAATCAACTAATTGTTGGCTTTTCTGGTTGCTCAGTCGAAGGCCATGAGCGTCGTCATCGATTTCACTGACCCTTCTACTGTTTATGACAATGTGAAACAGGTTACTTCTCTTGCGACTTGAATTCTTTGGTTGCCCAGTGGTTTGTTATATCCATATTCACAGTGGAGGTATTCAGTTAAGGATACCCAGTTATCACATGTGGGGACAGCATTTCTTTGATCCAGACTGTTGATCATTTGAACCCAGTATGGATGGGGTACGCATGAACATATGCAGATTGGAAGATCATAGGCATCTGATCTTTAGGCCATTTTCTTGACCATTAATGCATTTTAAGTTATAAACATCTGAATAAAGGCCACTGGTTGAATTAGATACTGCTTGTTATAATTACCTATCTATTTGTGTTCAGCTGTTTCTGTCTAGCTGTTTCCATTTCCATTTTTACTCTGTGACAACGTAGTGTTTCTTTCTTTTTTTTTGGGTAAATCTGTAACAATCTGTTATTTCACAAATTAGGTCCTGCATTTCACAGTGTGTTTTTTCCATAGCACAGGTGACTTCACCTTTTCAGCAATCCAGCTTGTCTATCACATATTCACATCATCTAGTATGTCCCAACATGGATGGACAATACCACAAAAAATCCCTCAGAAAGACAATCAAATTAACTGATCATTACCTTTCAAACAAAACAATGAAATACATAGATAGCTGCCAATCCGCATCCTAGTGTGAAATTTAACTTTCTTGGATTGCTTGGATTATTTGTTTTGATATGGGTCAATGAAAGATGGTCCTAATCCATTGAAAATGCCTGTTGATGATTGTTATCATACCTTATTCTGTGATTTAATTGTGGTTGGAATCATTAAAAATGCTAATAATGTTCATTTGTGTATCTCTTCCATTGGTTCTTATCTTGTAGGCAACGGCCTTTGGAATGAGGAGTGTTGTCTATGTGCCTCGGATTAGTATAGATACAGTAGCAGCACTATCAGCATTCTGCGAGAAGGCCAGCATGGTGAGCTTGGGTGAGACATTGTTTCACATTTGTTCTCTCCATGGCACGATTAAGTCCTTAATCTGGTTACAGATTCATTCAACTGTTTGGTGCCATTTTCAGGGCTGTCTTGTTGCGCCAACGTTATCAGTTGGTTCTGTACTACTACAACAAGCTGCAATTTCAGCATCGTTCCACTACAATAATGTAGAGATAGTTGAATCGAGGCCAAATGCATCGGTAAATTGATACAATCAGCAACAGTTACATTCAAGTAAAAGCCTGATATGTTCAAATATACTTGGCTGTTCTTTACAATGTCAGTAACTAAATGTCTTGCTAAGAGGGTCTATTATGGAAAGTAAGCATTCTACATCAATGCTCTGTAATGCAAACTGGATAAACTTGAGTGTCGATTTTCGACAAGACAAATGATTGATTTTGGTCATGAAGAATGGGCAATTGATTAGCCACAATGCTTCAAAAGCTATTTCTCTTGCACAAAGTAGTTAATCAAAATTTTCTTCTGTTGACAGGACTTTCCATCACCAGATGCAATCCAAATTGCCAATAACTTGTCTAATCTTGGCCAGTTATACAATCGAGAAGATCTTTCTACTGATGTTGTGGTAAGGAGAGAATCAATAGGGAAGTCTGGTAGCTCCAGATCCATTCTTGCTAAGTTTTCATCTAGTCAATTTTATTTATTTTTAATTTTTTGGGAAAATATATAAAAATGCCATTTTGTCAAACTTCTTGTTTCATTTTCCTTTTTTTTTTTTTTTGGGTTAAAATTCTTATTCTTTTTTTATATAGTATAAATGTAGCCTAGTTTGAAGAATAAAAAAATATATACATATTCTTCATTCAGTGTAGCATGGAGACACTTTAAATCTAGTCTAACCTTGTCCATAAACATTTTGTTTCCTTCCCTATAAAAGGCAACAACAGTTCAAAATTGTAGCTACCATATAGACAGGCAGTCACATCTCTAAGTTCTAACTTAGTGTGCCCATTTAGACTCATCAGCATGATCATCACCAAGACGTTCCACCTTCCAACTATGTTGGGACAGCCCCATGAATTTTGTTTCTCTGTTCCTGTCTATTCATCCTTTCTCTTCATTGTATTCTATCGTGGGACAAAACCTTAGATATATTGCACTTCTTCAAATCCATCCTTACTACTTCCATCCATGTCCCTCTTTGGCCTACCCCTTTTCCCTAGGGTAACATCAACTTGCACAGAAAAACTCATCCCACTCTGGACCACATAATCTATAATCCCAAAAAACCTATCAAATCTTTCCTTTACTATTTATATTCATCATCTCCAACAGGCCACCCTGAAAAACGATGGGAGCGGGTCCAGGATCAAGCTCTTGAGGACTATGCATTGATCCCTATCTTGCCTAAAGAGATAATTGAATCAACGACAAACAATACATGCAAACTAGCATTGAATTATTCCACGATCTATATACCAGCAAGATGCATAAAAGCCACTTATATGCTTGTCACATGAAAATTGAGGAGATAAGTACAATGGTGAGAGACAATTCCAAAATGAAAGTGCAAGGTGCAGCACAGAAAAAGGGAGATGCAAATACCAGTACTGCTGCAAACTTGTGCGCACAGCTACAGCAACAAGCTTATAATCATAAAAGGAAAAATATTCTTCTCCTCTAACATCAACATAACCTCATAGACAAGCCCCTTCTTATTCACTGTTTGGCAGTGTCATTTCAAGTTTTTTTGTTCAAACAAAACTTCCTGAAACTGTTTTTATTTCAATGTTTTAAATGTGTTCTTATGTGAAAGTCCTTTGGGAAGCTGAAATTCCTTTGGAGGACATCATAAATGGAATCATAACGTCAACCTCCAGAAACGATAAAATATACCTCAAGGTAGGGTTGCAGCAAAACAGTGTTGGCTTGGGTAAGGCTTTTAAAGGGCTCTGCCATGCCCCGTAACCAAGAGACGTGCTAAATTAAGCCAAGTTGTAGGTGGCACAGCCTATGGTGCAATTACACAGTGATAACCTGGGAAAAAAAATGAGTCCAGACTGCATGCCTATAAATAAAGCTCTGAATCCATCCAGAAGCCAGGGCCTCACCTAATTCAGCTCAGTTTTTTTTTTTTTTTCTAGTGGTATTCAGCTCAGTTTTCTAAGACAGGAAACCCAAACTTTAAATAGAGTAATTAGCATTTGATCACGAATCATCATTCTTTCCAACAAGAAATTAATGAATGAAAATTTTACAATTATAGACTGAGAGAAATAACATGAGTTGCCAGTCAAAGAAATAGCAATACAACAGACAAATGGCATCTGTACTACATTCCCAGTTCAAAATCAAGTGTTACTGACAAGATTCATGGTCATTCTGTCTGCCAAGGCAAGGGGTCAAGTGCTCGGTGAGGATGGTGTTCGCGTTCACAGCTTGGTCCTTCCAGGGCTTCCCTCCAGTACAACAGTTCACTTCTCTGGTCCAGGGGAGGTATTCTCAAATTCACTTGCTTGATAATTTGGGTTAGAAGCGGCTTTCTTACAGTATTACAATCTGACAATCTTGGGAGAACAACTGATCCAGGTTTACACCCTCAGACATGACATTACAGATGTGCAGTGCCTCATGCCAGGCCTACTCATTGCTATTAGAAAGGTTGTGCGCCTGAAGGTAACCGGCCTTTGAGATTTCCCTTGTCTTTAAGGCTGCTTGATTTAATGTTCTTCTAACCTGCCTATACAAACTTCATGCAGAATCTGGTGTATGGTTTGGAGAAGCTTCTATAGAGACCCAGATGATCTTCAGCGAAGTGATGACAAACTAGTCCTTCAAGCTCTTCCATTGTCGTGTGGAGTGACAAAAACTAGTAGTGGAGGCATTTTTCAGACTGAAAAAAACTTGTGACATCAGAACCCATTCGAGGATATACCAAT
The DNA here is from genome assembly GCA_003546025.1 of Camphora micrantha. Classification (NCBI taxonomy): domain Eukaryota; kingdom Viridiplantae; phylum Streptophyta; class Magnoliopsida; order Laurales; family Lauraceae; genus Camphora; species Camphora micrantha. The sequence continues at coordinate 6,576,577 of QPKB01000002.1, forward strand.
CCATCCTGCAAACAATGTCATCAACAAACAAAGATTTAACCATCTGCAAATTGATCTGCTATACAGAGAAATGTCCAGCTCATACGGACCAAAATGAGATCTGTGCATGATGTGCCTGTGATGTAAATTTAATTTAATGATATCCCCTTTGACAAAATACCTAAGATTGATGGGATAAGGCTTATATGAATGATAATGATGATAACTCACTTGACTAATATAAACTTTTGACAATAAAGGTTTATTTTCCCAAGTCTTTTAACCTCTTTTCAAATACAAAGGTTAATGTGCATACCTTTTAAACAATGCCAGAAAAGGTTTTGATGTCCAGTTCCCCTTCTTCACAAAGAAATTAGAATGCATTTTGGAAAAGCAAGAGTTTTCTTTTCAGGTTGTCATTAGAGAAATGTGTTTATGGTATAAATACGAGCTGCAGTTGTGCATGGAATTCTAATTTTGGTAATTGAGACAAACCCAGTGAAAATTCATTGGAAATATAATGCTCATTCTATCCACTAATTAATATGCACCAGATTGGTAATGTCTGTGGTTCATGGCACAACGCATGGTGCATATTTTCCTCAAATTTTCTTCCACAAGGAAACAAAGCCCCATTAGATGCAGACATATAGGAGAGACAAGACCCCATCACCATTCAGGATGGGGGATCTTGCTTCCCTCTGATGGAGATATATGGTCAATTACAAACATTGGCTTAATCATACTTGTGTATTTTGATTTTGGTAAACCTTCATGATATTTGTTTGCTGCTAACTCAAGACCCAATCAAATTATTAAATTCCTTATCAATTTCTCACACTATTTCTAGCAACAGGAATACAATTGTAATTCCCAAGAAATTTGCAGATGGCCTCATTTTGAGCAGTAGTTACCTTCCTTCTATTTCTCAATATAAACAATAAGCCTATAAAGTATAAACACATTTTAATAACATATTTATTCATAGGACAGTTCTGTTCATTTCATATAATTTAATTCCTAGGAATTCTAAAGACTATTTCTATAAGTGGTAAAAAGGAAAGATGAAAGGTAAATACCCAAAAATGACCATCAAACAACCTCCTCATTGATGGAAATTGAATCAAGGTAAGCTGGGAAATGAATACCCAGACATCACCCTAATAATTCAAATTATAGGAAAGTCAAGGTCCCATCACCCTAATAATTCAAATTATAGGAAAGTCAATGTCCCATCTGTAGCTCCACCTTATATCCTTTGACCCTCACCTCTTTAATAGTCCTTTGTTGAAGTCCATTTGACCATGGATTCCTATGTATTCTATGCAAACAAACAAGTCCCAAAAATCTAATATTCTCTGGCAGCATTTTTCGAATTCTTACTAGTTTTGACTGAAAAGTGCAATAGCTCGGTTGAAAAAAAGGGTAATAAACATGTCCAACCATTTCTGAAAAATGGCTGAAGATTAAATCAAGCTGGAAGATTAATGTTTTCTTCAATATTCATCCTGATTCTTGTACAAAAAATGAAACCAGCCAATATTTTTTTAAATAACTAGCCCATAACTTATTCATTATATACAGAAAATGCATAACTTCTTTAGATATCCTTACACACATGCCTACCTAAAAACTTGCTAGCAACTACTCGTATCCATGCTCTGTCTTTGTCACTGTATGCATTGCTCACATTGGACACCAACAGGATAAACCCTCTAAGCTTTACCTCACAGGCACACAGATTAGGAGCTATAGGGAGTGGTTGTACCAAAAGTGAAAGAGTCCCCTTAGGCAGTATCTCCCAAGCCTGATACTCTGCAGAAAGCCAAATTTTTTCAGTGTTAAAATAAAAATAGAGAAGAGCTTATGAAAAAACAATGCCCGATAAGAAATCACACAAAGCCAAAAACTTTCACAGTGTTTTGATAAAATAGAGCAAAGATTTTAAGAAAAAATGCCCAATAAAAAAATCAGAGCAACATTGGTAAGTATTTGACATTTAGTGTTATTTCCAAGCAGAATAAATTGACATTTGAATAGATATTAATAGCATCCTAGTGAAAAGAAAAAGTTGACCACCAGAAGGGGAAATCTAGATTGTCAAAATAACTTTGACCCGCATCACTTAATAATTGAATAATCTCTTTTCGCATGTTGGTGAGTCAGAACCAAATCCACAGCCTCAAGGTTGACCAACAGAACACCTTTTGATGAGCTACCAGCATAAACATCTAGTTTTTTGCTATGATGCCTAGATATAGATACGGATACAAGGATACAAACATTGATACAGGGATCAGGGATACGACTCCTCACTTTTGAAAACCTAGGGCGCGGATACGGATATGGGTGTCCTAATTTTTCTTTAGATCACTTTTGAATCAATGAAATTATCATTGTTATCATCCCTTTCTAGCATTTTTTATGTTGAAAAGTAAGAAAATGAAAAGAACTATATGCAATAAAGGACTTGGTAAGTAGGATATGTTAAACTAGTTCCCTAGAAGTATCGGTGCAGTATTGGTTACCGATACAGGTGTCGTATTGGTCCGATATAGTATCCGGGTATTATAGGTTTTTTGTAACCTTCCAGTACAAGTTGGGAATTTGCCGATTGATCTAGGCCTTTGATTCTATGGCCCCCACCACAGGTAGGACATAACAGGGAAAAAAAATCGTAAGCGAAGATTCTAAACATATTATTTGGCCTTTTTCTTGGACTTTATTATTAGTAAACTTTCTTCATAAACTCCTTGGTCAACCCCAAAGAGATTGGATAAGGCTTCTATGATGAGCCATCTATTTATGAATCAGAACTATCTAATTCCTCTTAGCTGACATTATCTATAGCACCCTACATTACTTTATCATTTCAGTTTTGAAGCAATATTCCCTCAAATACACTGTGTAGTGCAGCTCACATGTCAAAGAAGAACATAGTCATACCTCAACAAAAACTGTGCGTGAATTTTAATTCCAATAGTAAACAAAATTATTAAGAGATATAAGGTATGATCAAGGACTTTTGGCCTCCAGAAAGAATGGATCAAACCAGATGAACTTTACCTGTGCCCAGGGGAAAATAGAGAGCATCCTTCAGGTCAGAAAACCCAATTTGTTGAATCTGTCTCTTGAACAATTCAAGTATGTCCACTTTTGACGCATCTTCTCGTATGTTCCAGCATCCACGTATGCATAATGCATCTTGAACTGATATAAGCTGGTAAAGAACAAAACATTCAAACAAGTAGTTAACTTCCAGAAAGCCTTCCAGACTAAACCACCAATGTTGTCCTAAAAAAACAATTCAGTATGTGCCTTCATATTTTCTTTTTTAGTTAATGAGTTCCAGGAGGCATACCACCGACATGGTGTTGGTATTACGCAAAAGGACGTACGATCCCCATGCCAATTCTTCCTTCTGAGTATTTGAGAGATCTTCTGGCATGACAAATATCTGCCTGTTGCCTTCGGGTAGAATTGAACGGTCAACTGGATCTGCACCCTACAATTGTATCCACACTGATCCAAAGGTTATTATAAAATATATTGCTGTATACTGGTGGAATTTTGAAATGAAGATTTTTTTAATGATTCGCAGAACTATCTAATAAAAAATTGATACAATTCATTTACACAATTTGCAGTAACCCTAGAGTCCACTTCTTCCATATAGTACAATCATCATCATCATCATCATCATCATCAAAGCCTTGTCCCAATTATGTTGGGGTCGGCTTTCTTCCACATAGTACAAGTGAAGGTTAAATGTAAAGATTACCAATAAAGCAGCCCGCCAAAGCAAGACTGACTTTGTCCATGTCAGTCATGTTGACTGATCCAATGGAGACATTTTTTTAGAAAATAACCAAGTTGCAAGAAAAACATTACATACAAAGGTGGGCCACTATCGAGAAGAGAAAGGAACCTGAATCTTAGTAATATATTACATTCAGACATTCAAAGCAAACAAATCATTCAGAAAGATGATAGCCATTCTTCGTACAGAGTATGTATGAAGGATCTTCAACATCTGCAGGCCTTGGCCAAAAATTTCAATTTGTATAGAAAAGAAAAAACAATTATAATCATCATCATTTGATTAGAAAATTAGGGCAAATGATCTCAGCTCATCAATAGGACTTAGTTATACACAAAAACCCTGATCATATCAGTGATGCCTATCCATAAATGATACCAAAAGAGAAAGGAAAGAAGATCGAAGCCAAATATGTGAATCCATAAAGAAAAACCTGCAAAAGTTCTGTAGTGAGATAAACTACTGAAGAGGCTAGAATTTTTTTTCTTCAAATGAAGAGAAAACTTCGTTGTCAAACAGTAATTGCAATCAAACTTTAAACAAAGACGAAATTATCAAAGATTACAGTAATTACATAAAAAAAATGGAAGATAAACTATCCTAGATAATTAATACCTAGAGGCAAGAAAATAGATATCAACACCAGCTAGAAACAATGTTCTGTTTTAAGTTAAAAATCTAGATACAAAAAGAAGAAATTGCAAAAAAATATAAGAAAACCTACCACAATTTATTGGTTAGCAGATTAATACAACTTCCTAATGTAACAACATCAAGCAACCAAAACCTTTCTGAATGAAACTGAAACTGAGAATTAGACCTTCCTAACCCCAACAACTAACCAATCTTAAATTTTAGATGACCAAAATTTTCTAACAGTTCAACACATGTTTCGACATTTGACTAACAAAACCAAAACAAAAACATGAATAAGCCAAAGTTGGCCTGGCACTTTGCAGTTTCTACATACCAAATGAACAAAACCAAAAAAAAAAGGAAATTTCGTACACCTCCCAGTGATCATGCAATCAAGGGCATTAGAGATTCAGATTATCCCAACATGGGGTGTTTAAAGGAATCATACATTGGTGGTTAGGTGAATCAGGAAATCAATCTGGATGAGCAAACAGCATTTTCGAGTTGTACAAGAACTGCAGCACATCTTGAACAATTTCCAATGAAAAAAAAATGCGATCTTATAATTTTTACGGGGTGAGAGGTTTTTGAAAATAGACAGAAATGCAGAATATTTGAGTCCCCTATGAAATCGGTTGCACCAACTTAAAGATTTTAGCATATAAAACCTATTTTTTACCCATCAGAAACCCAGAGCCATGTACCCTATAATTCATCATGAGTTTGGGTCAGTTTTAATTCTAGTTCAATCAAAGCAATTGCTTGAACAACTAAAAAGACTATATAAAATAAAATCAGATAAAAAGAAACTTCACAGACAGCTTGAAAGGGATAAGCTTATTACATGTTTTTCCCTTCCTTTTTGTTTCTTCCAATACATGAACATATTATCCTCTTCTCAACCGCTAATGGAAGGCGTAGAGCATATAAATTACCTTGAGAAACTTCCCAATGTAAGGAAGGCTAATAGAGAAAGCTCCCAAGCAAAGACCCAGAACCTCTGTTCTCTGCCACACACACAGAGAGAGAAGAAAACAGACACCACCCATCAAAACAAATCCAACAACAACCCAATTGCAATCAAGAAAAAAGAAAGTAATCAGTACATACAAGCTGGGCAGATGTGACGGAATTGGAACCCGCAACGTGATTCAAGAGAAGAAGGGACCCAAAAGCGAAGCCAATGTATCTGGGTAAGTAAGACTCGTCCAGCCCAGGTATTCCTAATGCCCCACACAACAAGAAACAAGCAAATATCAATGGACAGAGTATGAAAGATGAAAAAGAAATAGACGATTAGAGAAAGATGGGTTTTTTTTTTGTTTTTTGTTTTTTTTCTTGTTTTTTCAAGAACTGACCGAAAGTAAAGCGTAAAACTGAGAGATTGAGCTGTTGTTGTTGCTGTGGATTGGGTTCTTGAGAGGTGTCGAGACGAGCTGAGATTTGGGGTGGTCTTGATTTTGCTCTGATGCTTGTTGTTTTAGAGAGATTGGGAAAAGAAAGGCCTTTGTTAGAGTTTGAGCTGCGAAAATGTAGCAGAAGAAGCTGCTGCTGGTGGTGGAATGGCCTTACGGTTGCAAATTCCATCTTTGAATGAAAAGTACATGTGGTGGTGAAGTAAAGGATACAGTGGCTTCGACTCGTCAAAGGCAGCCCCAGATCAGTCCCGTATACCATCATAGTCCACAGGGCCTGTGTATTTTGTGAATTCTGACAAAAAAATTTAGCTGTCTCATAATTTGAGAGTTTTTATCATAATTTTGTAGAATTTAGCCCATTTTTGCTCTTTGCTCACCACACATGGGTTTTATTATTCATGGAAACCCAATTCTAATTCTCACTTTTTATGCGAAAAACCGACTACATAAATGTACCATAAAGAGGCGTTTGTTAAATGAGGCCAGCTTCGATACAACGTTGTTGTAGCATCTACAACAACTCCCTCCATCTAAATAGTAGGAGATTGACATGTCCTTTTAAATTTCAAAATGTAAGGAAACTATAAAACAATTTATGTCTTCATATTTTCCATCTTTACCCTTTTCAAAACATAAAAACCGTTTGCCCAGCCTTAATTGTATATTTTCTTTCTCACCCTTCTCCTCAACGTCTTTGCCATGAAAATATATCAATAGCCCATCATGTCTCTAATGCAAACCATTCAAATTAAAGTTTTTCTACTCTAGCTCTAGCATATTGAATTGAAGTAGGACTCACTTTTAAATTGATTATATATAAATATTATTAAAATTAAAAAAATAAAATAAGAAAGTGCATCACATCAAATACTAGCATGACGACGCGGAACCAAGATTATTTTTGTTAGGGGGCACCTAGGGACCCACTGATCATGAGATTTGTGAGAGATAGAAATATACATATTATATGAGAACTAGTGTAATCCCTTCATCCGTGGCCCACAAATTTACAGAATTTATACTAAAGGAACAGATTTGACCCTCGATGCAACAGTACAATCCATTTGGATAGGCAAAAATTCAATGGGTCTAATTTAGTAAGGGGGTCCCATGTGTGTGAATGGTTCGGATGTATTATAACATCAATCCTATTATGTTGTCCCTTAGCATAACATAGTGAGGGATGAATGAGCATTAAATTTCTCATATATATATATATATATATATGATGGTTATCAGGTGCGTCTAGTGCACATCTTGCGCAACGAAGGTGGGGCCCACCTGATGGTCTATCCAAATGGACCACCCCCCCCCCCCCCTCCCCCTCCCCTGAATTTCACATGGCGCCCACCATTACATACATCCAATGTATTGTATCGACTACACACCCATTTGAATGGACTGTACACCATTGAACTTGTGGCACCCAAATGAAGATGATAGGGGTAAGCGATGGGGCTAATTTTTTGCAAAGATAAAAGGTCAAGGGAGGTCTTTTGATTCCCCTAGTCCCAGTCCTAGGTGGGGCCCATGCGGGCCTCATGTTAAGGCGCGCACTGGCTGTTGGAATTAGATATGGATGTTATGAGTTAATTTCTTAGATTTTGATTTAATTTTTTTTTAAATAAGAGTCATGCAATAGAAATCATAATCATGAGCATTTATGCATTGTAATTTGTTTATGTTATAATAAATAACCCTCTTTTTATTAGCCTTTGCAAAATCCTACTTGATAGAAGATGGGAGACTATTGATTAAATTGAACAATTAAATATTCATGAATTTCACATGACTCCACTAGGCGTCTTCATGAATTTCTCATAAGTCCATTCTTAAATGACATAGACTATTTTTTTTAACAAGGTATTCTTACCACCCACCAAGGTTGCACCTTAAAGCTGATTGATCTTGGAAAAATGATCAAAAGTTGATTGCACCTTTAAGAAATAAATAATCAAATTTTAAAATTTAGAGGTCAATACAATATCATCTATTGATTCTTACTCTATATCTCATGAACCACAATATTTACATCCTTCAAAATCTCCAACTTCAATAAAATATCATCTTAACCTTTGATTTAACAGACTTAAAGTTCTATTGCATCTTAACCATCAATTTTTTTTTGTGCAACCTTAATGGCGGGTAAAGGTAAATTGGGTTCTAATACCAAATCATTAGAAAAAAAAGAGGTGCAAGGGGCTAAACTGATAAAAGATGGGCCCAAGTAGGACCTATATCATATGAGAATATTATCCTCTCTTTTTTTTTCGGAAAGTACATTGAGGAGAATACATTGAGGGGAGAGAGAGTGAGAGAGAGATAGATAAGGGTGAGATGTTTTGCAATTTTTTTGAAGTAAGTTACTGCTAGAGAAGTTGAGATGACTTGTGTAGTTGAAAAGGGCAAAGATGGAATAAAATGAAGTGATTATTAATGTGGAAGAGTCTTGAAATAAGGGACTAACATTTTGAATGACTCAGCAACATCTTATTGGAAGGAGGATGCTACAGCGACGATGTACCCAGCCCCGCCCTAGGGGGTAATGGGTAAACCATGTGGGGTCTATCATGCCCCACACCCAAAAAAAATGAACAATAAAGAAGATGCTTTATGTTTGATGCCGGTTTTATTTTCTTTTTCCAAGAATGCAGGTGTGAATTTGACAAGTTAAGAATCACTCGTTGGAAGTGGTTTACATTAGATCAGCAAGTGGATCATTGAGCCATTATTAGCTTATGAGATAAACCATATGATAGACAGAAAAAGCACTGTGTATATTGTAATATATTGTATGCAATAGGAATGAAAAAAAAAAATGGAACGGTTAGAATTTTTATGTGTTGGCTAATTTTTGAGTTGGACAAGATTCTGATCCACTGAGTTGTAATTTTCTATTTGTTTTAGAATGGACTATAGTTGTGTCATCAGAAGATCTGAAGCGAAGAAAAGAAGAAAAACAAAAGAAATTTGAAAGACAAGAGACCTGATCGATCAGATGTAAAGAGGAGTCTCTCAGTTAACAAGCGCTGAGAGAAAAAAATTTGGGAGACAGTGGTTTACCCGATCGATCGGATGGCTGAAAATTTTCAATTCAAGACTTTGCGAATTTTTTCCTCTTCCAACTAGAGTTTCCAATTTGAGTCCTATTTAAGCTAAAACCCTAAGGCACGAATCTTTGGCTATTTCAAGGTGTTTCTCTCAACCCGAAGTGAAGAATCAAGTTATTCTCTCATTGTTTTGAATAAAGAGACCTCCTTCTTCTCTAGAGCCATCATTGAGAGATTGTGCTGAAGAATCGCTCTAAAAAGTTTTTTGCTTCTACTTCTTTGTAGAAGATTTGATCATATTAAGATGTTGCTGGATCAAGTACAGGAAGCGCTGCGCGGAGGGGAGTCGTGGCAACGGAGAGTTGTGCGATAACAACTACAGCCCTTATGTCAATGAAATTGCTGGGAAAGGGAGCTGTGAGTATATCTTGTTACTGTTGAATAGTACTTGATTTCACATTATGTTTTTTCTCCCTAGATAAGATTTCCATGTAAAAAGATTGCGCACATTTTCAATGTGTGATTGGTAGCTTCATTTACTAGTTTATATTGAGTTGATTCCGCTGTGCATTGGTTTGAGTACTCGTAGCCATTCTATTAACAAAAAGGTACAGGAAGACTGATTGCATCCCCACATTCACAAATTATCGGTCTCCCTCATGCACATGAGATCACCTAGAGGTACATAAATTGAGGAACTCACTAGCGAAAAAGATAGCATTTTGGTAATGGAAAGTCACCTTCTTCTGTGGTAGTATTTTATACATCAAACAAAGCAACCAGTAAGGAACCAAAAGATTGTACCCTTTTTATAACAGCACAAATAGGAACAGCTTCATAGTGGTAAAGCTCCTCTGTTCTTTCAGAATGTTATACATGTAGTATAAAGTTTTTCAAAAAGAACTTGCTTAGAAGTGCAACCATGAATCTATTTTTTTGAAGTATACTTGCCTCCACTCTTTTTTGAAGAAGAGAAGAGCAATGAAACCCCAAAATCCTATGGCATAAGAAACCACGACACAAACATAGAAAATCACATCCAAGCCTTCTTCATTGTTATTCACTTTCGCTTCTGTCGGATGAAGAATGCAATCCGCCTCCAAAGGCTTCCCACATAAAAGAGGGTTCCCTATGTAGCTTCGATTGTCGAATGTGTCCAAATGAGGACTCTGAGGGATCTTCTGTGAGAACCCAAGGTTCTCCGTCCCACATCGCCTATGAGGCTGCCCAGAGACTGGGCTAAAAGGTGCGATGCTGGCCTTATGGATTGGACGCGTTTTGGTACCGGTGAGCCGGGCTCCATCAAGTAAAACCGTGCGGGCCGAGGCCCAAAGCGGACAATATCCGATTCATAGTTCTGGGCTGGGTCGTTACAAATTGGTATCAGAGCCGAGGGCGGCTCTCCTCTAAGTGGGTGGGAGTGTGAGAACCCAAGGTTCTCCGTCCCACATCGCCTATGAGGCTGCCCAGAGACTGGGCTAAAAGGTGCGATGCTGGCCTTATGGATTGGACGCGTTTTGGTACCGGTGAGCCGGGCTCCATCAAGTAAAACCGTGCGGGCCGAGGCCCAAAGCGGACAATATCCGATTCATAGTTCTGGGCTGGGTCGTTACAAATGTGTGAGAACCCAAGGTTCTCCGTCCCACATCGCCTATGAGGCTGCCCAGAGACTGGGCTAAAAGGTGCGATGCTGGCCTTATGGATTGGACGCGTGTTAAAGGCAACAAAACCTTGAGGGATTGGTCATTGAATGGTGCGCCCTTCCGCCAATACCCAAAGAGGACAATATCTTCCGCTGTGCACTCTGAGGAGGACGCGTTTTGGTACCGGTGAGCCGGGCTCCATCAAGTAAAACCGTGCGGGCCGAGGCCCAAAGCGGACAATATCCGATTCATAGTTCTGGGCTGGGTCGTTACATCTTCCCAGAAAAATTATTAAAGGACAGAGATAGAACAGTCAATCGATCAAGTTTTTCTAACTCTAAAGGAATTGACCCATTCAGTTGGTTGTGAGAAAGGTCCAAACTTTCTAATTCATGGAGCTGTTGGAAAGTTGTAGGAATGCCGTCCCTTAAATAATTGTAGGACAAATTTAAAGAATGAAGCCCTTGGAGAAACCCCATCTGCGGAGGAATAACACCATTCAATGCATTCTTTGAGAGGTCAATGGAGGTCATCTTAGAGAGAGGAGCTCTAGAGAACGAATATGTTCTTCCTTTGGTTGTTAGGTCCACAACAACCCCATCCAACGAACTTTTCTTGCGTTCCATATCACTTTCCGTCCAAGGGTCAATGTGGATGAAACATTCAGGAATCAAACCAGACAGATTATTGTGAGAGAGATCCAGAATACGTAAGTTGGGCATGTCGCAGGTTTCATTGGGTATGGAACCCTCAAGGCGATTGTTGTGCATGATAAGGACTTCCAAGTTTGGAAGAGATACAATCCAAGCCTTGATGCTACCATAAAAGAAGTTCTCAGAAATGTCTAGAACACGCAATGATGATGCGATGTATATTCCTGGACTCCCATGTAGTCTATTATTGGCCAGCTTCAAAGTTTTCAATGAAGGATATTCAATGAACTGAGTGAATGAAACATCACCTGTTAACTTGTTGTTTGATAGATCCAACAAGCTCAGTGATGCCATATCCCCAAAATGATTAGGAAGAATGTTGCCCTCTATTGCATTGTTGGACATGGAGAAGTTCACTAGGTAAGGGAAGAGGGCACTTATATTAGGAGGAAGAGGCCCACTGATGTTGTTGTAAGAAAGGTAAATCCCACGGATCGCTAAGGGACTCGAGGGGATTGGAAAACCACCACTAAGCAAGTTATGACTAAGGTCAACATACTCTCTGTAACTTGAATTTCCAAATAGCCAAGATGGAATGGAACCTCTGAGTTTGGTAGAAGAGAGATCAACCATTTCTAAGTTGTTTTGGGTGGCTAGGAACTTGGGAATGGCTCCAATTTTTGAATTGAGACTACAATTTGACAACTTAAGATGCCTTAGTTGAAATGAGGGAACCCATGGTGGGAATTCTGTTTCAACCTTCAACTGATGGTTACTTGAGAGATCGATAAAAGAAAGATTGACATGGTTTGCCCATATGGAGAAGGGAAAGACAACACTTAGCTGACTATTCGAAAGATCAACATGCTCAAGAGAATTGAGATCTCTAAGCACATTCAAAGGAAATTGATCCCCGAATCGATTATTTGAAAGGTCTAAGTGGGTAAGTTGAGTCAAGTTTGTCAGGCATGGAGGGATGCTTCCATCAAGAAGTTGATTGCTGTGGAGGTCCAAGACTTGAATTTTTGGTAATTTACAGAGACCTGCATAAAATGACAGTACAAAATTAAACTGATTTGAAACCCATTCCATAGGAAATATATCAACAAAGAAGAGAAAAGGTTTATACCTTGTATAGCAAGAGAGGTGCTGAATTTGTTCTCTTGCAACCTTAAACCTGTAAGGTAAGGTAAATGTTCGAGGCATGGAGGAATGCTATTGAGTTGATTCTTTCCAAGATTCAAGACATTGAGTCTTGTGAACAAGCACAAACCCTACACCATATGCAGATAAATGTAACTTCATTCAAAAGGAAATACATATGTTAAAATGATTGGATGTAGAAAGCATGTTGTTATTAAGTTTCCATTGCTAATCATTCCTACTAAAACTTCAAGGTATTAGTAGCCATATATACTTTTCAATACTCCTTCTCGGATGGGGCCCATTCCTCAACACTCCTTCCTTCAGCTAGAATCTAGTATGGCGTGCTTTTGATGACATGCATTTTTTTCTCTTGTGCCCAACATTTTGGTAGGAATGACTAGTATAGGAAACTTAATATGATATCAAAGTTAGTTGGTCGCAAGTTCGAGAAAAAATTCATGTCAGCAAACGTGCGCCGATTGGGTTCCGACTTAAAGGGGAGTGGGTTCCACTCAAGGGGGAGTATTAACACGTTCCCTTAGGCGAAACCCATTTCTCAACACTTCCTCTAGGTGGAACCTGGTCCGCCCGTATTTTATGACATACATATTTTAGCGCCAAGTTGTTTCTCCTAAGATTCAAACTCGCGGCTGATTGACTCTAATACCATATTAAATTTCCTTAGCTAACCATTCTTGCCGAAAAACATCAAAGCATAAGCAGAGGCAACAAAAATACTTATCAATAGTAACTTACATGACAAATCGGGTTTACTTTCATTCAGGAAGTTATTTTCTAGACTCAGGCTTTGAAGGCTTTCGAATTGAGGACAGCCTGCAAAAGGGAATGGAGAAAGTTAGAAAGTGTGAGTAGGAAGAGAGATAGTTAGCTTTTCTATTCATATGAGGTGTATTATGTCCTCTCTTAGGAGGATTTGGCAGCAAGGAATTATCTAGTCATGAGCTTCTGGTAATAATGAAATTCAAAATGAGCAATTTCCTTACATGCATTGCTTGTTAGTGTTGTTTAAAGTCCATTGGACTTGCTGATCTAGCTTTCTAAGGCGATTGGGATCTGGTGTTGGATTAAGAGCTCAACTTCTCTTTCTTAGAGTAGTAAGTCTACCGAAGCCTTTGTGTATGTCCCATTTTATGAAAGGGCTAACTACAAAAAAGTGGTCTTTAGTGGTGAAAAAATTCCTTACGTTTTTTTCCATACACTAAAAGGTAGCTGACTCTCATTTTAAGCGGCGGAAATTGTATAGTGTAGCTGCCGCAAAAGGCTTTTTTCTCCACCGCTGAAAGTCTCTTTTTTGTAGTGGGGATATATGAGGAGGCATGGGGAAGTGTTTAAACTTTAAAATTTTTGTGCTTAGAGGATTTCTCTGCCATCATAGTTGGGGAGCTGATGCATTGTATGCTGTTAAAACTTCCAAAGGAAAAGAAAAATAGCTTCAATCCAGAAGTTGTTTTGAGTTATATGATATATCGACAATAACCTGTGCTAAGCAAGAGCGTGTTCACCAACAATTAAAAAATATATTCTATGATCCATTAAAAAATTTTAGATCGCGCAAAATCACCCTCAAGCACTTACTAACAATGATTTGGTTTAGATAGAGTATAAAATTTTCAAATGATAATAAAAGAAGAGAAAATTATGAGACTACCACTTTTCTCAGTTCAAAAGTTAGTAGAGTTGAAATGAGCTTGGAGAAGTGGAGTAGAAAGAAAAATGGAAAATGAAATTTGGGATGGAAATGAAGTTATTGCAAGTAGGGAGAAGTAGAAAGAAAAGTTGAGTGGTTACAATTAAATATTAAAAGTACAAGGAGAAAGTGAGTTAGTTGTAAAACATGAATATAATTTCTTTAAAAATCAGAAGTTATGGTCAAAATTAATTTCAAAACTCTCGGCTGTAATATAGTATAATGGTTTTTAGCACAGAATGATAAGATGTATCCAATGAAATAAGCCAAGGGTGATTGCCAGCCTTCAATCTTTTGAATGCCTACGACTTTAGTCGGGTTATTGTATTGTTTTGCTGAAAAACGTATTGTGAGATTTTCATTGTAATGGTTTGGGCCATTTTTTCACTCCTTCTGAAAAGATGGCATCATGGCAATCAATATACAATAGTACTTTGTATTGAATTACCAAAAAAAAAGGAACTTTGTATTGGATTCTGAAAGAATTGAGGAGTCATATGAGCTGATAACTCCATAAATGGTTCTTTAGAGTGACTGTAAGAATGACAATTGTTCTATATCACCCTCCAAAAATCAAACTGTGTCTTAAATCACAACTCATACTTCTACTCTGGCCGACTCATACTTGCACTTGATGGGCTAGCTCCTGATTTAGCTCTCCATCAACTCTTATAAATCATGGATTAGCCATAGCCTAAACATTACATACTAATTGAAGACTCTGTATGTTTTCAATCACTACTATTGTTTCAAACTATCCACTTTCCAGAAACCAATAAAATATCAGTGGTGGTCCTTTGGTGGCATATGACAAGTGAGGTTAACAAGATGGATGCTACCATATAAAATTTTAAGAATCACATATTCCCATAATTCCAACGTAAGTTTTATTAAATAATGAAAACATTACATTTATAAGCAAATACGAACTAATCTTATCCTTGAGGATAAGGATAACCTACTAATATTACTAACACCCCTCTCAATCACATGTTACTTTCGTTACTTTCAAAGAAAGCATCTGTGATGATAAACATGAAAAAATTAGAACCCTTTAATCTCTACAAAATAGATGGTAAAATATTTTAATAGAAATGTTCTTCATATCTTCTTGGTGATCACTGTCTGTCTGTGGAGATCCGTCACCGTCGCAACTCACTCCTTTTTTAGCCTATCAGTGCCGGTAGCCCAATTTCTTCCAAAAGCTTCACTTGATCATGCAAAATCGTAGGACATAGAAAAATGGATAGGGAAAGATGCTCTTCCCATAATTCCACTGTAAGTTTCATTAATTGAAAATAAGCAGATACGAACTAATCTTATCCTTGAGGATAGGAATAACCTACTAATATTACTAACATCCTAACAAGCTGATCATCTCCAACAAACGTCACATGTGTTTTATTGTTAGGTACGTTGAAAAGAAAATCTTTTTCCCTTGAATTGGAAAAGAGACCATCTTCGTGCTGCTTTCGCGTGATTGAATATTCCTTAAATATTATAATATCAGGGCCCATTTTCCTACTTTATATTGATTTATGATGAATCCATAATAAAGTGCATATTCACGCTTCTAAAAACTAGTATTAAATGGTAAGAAGGGAAGGATATAACATAGAGGAGTAGACCAGACACTCATTTTCCTACGATTTGACTTAGTGTAGTCAATTATAGTTGGATAATCATTTCTACCAAAGGTGAGAGTCGTGGGACATTGATGCGGTGAACAATTTTCACAATGAAATGTGTTTCTACCTCTTATATACTACATATCCCAGGAGTTGACAAAAGTGATTAGGACCACGGTTCCTTCCTTTTCCGGAACTAGAGGTCTTGGTATCAACCCCCGATTCCCCCTTCGTTAGGAATCGAAGGTTGAGTCCACTAGTGCTACCTTGGAGCAACAGGGTGTTTACCGGGCTTCCCTCTTGGCCCGGTGGGATTAATTAGCCCAAAGGGCTGAAACCCTCCGAGAGAGAGAGAAAAAAAAAAAGAAAAGAAAAAAAAACTCTTACATACTACATAGGACTGCAGAAAATGTTTCTCTCATTTTTTTTTTTTTTCGAATTTGTTTTCCTTGAAAACTACAGCAATAATTCCACCACAACAAATGAAAACTGTTGAGACGGAACAAAGGAAAATAATTTCAATCTCTGCTGAAAATGCTCCACACAAAGTGTTGTGTATCATTCTTTTTTTTTTTTTTTTTTTTTTTTGAGACAGTATCCATGATATTTTGTATTGACAATTGATTTCATTTTCTACAGTTCAGTTTCTACTAATCACTGCAGCAAAACATTTTAAGAAGAAAATCTTCTTCCTTCCTCTTTGGCCCAAATCTTCTTTAAGCAAAAATTATATAAAAATGCTCTCCCCTTACAAAATGAGAAGCACAAAAATACTAACATAGAATATGAGAAACCTCTCTCTCTCTCTCTCTCTCTCTCTCTCTCTCTCTCTCTCTCTCTCTCTCTCTCTCTCTAATACCATTTCAGTTTTCTATGGAAAGTGGTCAATACAAACATACCTGGCTGAAAATCCCACCTGCTTATCTGATTCCCATCCAAAGTCAAGGAACTCAATTTCTCCAAATAAGCGAAGAGTCCTGCATCAGGATGCCACTTTCCAAGCCTGGCCTCCCTTGTATTTGGGATGTGAATGGCAGTCACTCGACTCTCATCATTGCAAATGATCCCAGGCCCATGTGCAACAATCCAGATCCTCCACTAACCCTTCACCGAGCTTGTATTTTTCTTTACCCCAAGTGAGGCCATGGCCATCTGGGTGGTTTACAGAATCACGGATTTTTATCAGAGTACTTCTCTCCTGCTCCAAACAACCTTCACACCCAAACAACACCTTGTGATTCACCAGTAGAGTCACTAGCACCAGAACCCAGTTGCACAAACTCCTTGATCTCCCCAACAACTCCATTGCAGTAGCAGAATCACAAAATCATCTTAACATCTCTGGCCATTGCATTCATTCCTGATTACTATATGCTATCAAGTATATGTTTTATTTGTCATTATCCTGATGTGTACCCAACGACCCAAGTCGCTTGTATGCATGTGGGTGTGCAAGGAGACAAACAGTTCTTTTTATTTGTATGTTGAATCGTCCACACGTACGGAGGTGGACAAGGCTTTTAATACATTAAAAACTATTCACTAACAGCAGCGAACTAAAACTCGGTTGAACAAGGTGATGGGGCTAATAAGGGAAAGAGACCGGATCTTCTCTCTCTCTCTCTCTCTCTCTCTCTCTCTCAGCTATCACACAATATAGTTCCTAGTTACTACACAAAAATGTATAACAACTTCTTAAAACTCTACTTTGGGGCTCACGTAGAAGTAATTCGAACAGTTCAAAATGAATCACATCCCCCTCTGTATCTAGATCCTCAAGTTTCGGTTCAAAATGTGTGGCTCCTTTTAGAGGAGCTTGCTAGTAATCCATGGGGCATTTTTATCATATGTGGTTTCGAACCCGGGACTTGTTGGCTCTGTTATCATCTCAGAGTTGCCACCATCCGATTGAGCACAAGACAAAAATGTAACTAGGTGTTGGCGTAGTTTTAATAAAGTTTTTTCTTGTGATTAATGGTATGGTGGGACCCTCTTCATTTGAATCAAAACTTGAGGATCTCGATATGGAGGAGATGGGGTTTATCTTGACGAGTCCGGATTATCTCTTTGTAGACTCTACAATGGAGTTTCATACATGAAAACGAGGGAAAATGTTCACCGACGAACGTCCTAAAGGTGGGGCCTACCTCTGAATTTGAAGCATTATATGTGCCATGTGTAATGTGTTCCAGATGCACAGTGCTCCTGCACACAATGCGTGGGTAAATATTTTTCAGCTTATAAGTGCAAATTAGGTTTGTGAATTAGCTATCTAACAAATGTTCGATTTAACGGTCTATTTTCTAAGAAGATATTCTCCTATGCGCAATGGTACAGACGTGATCCAACTTTTTCCACTTGCAGGAGTGCATCTTTCCTATTTTTTATGGTTAGCTCGTGGGGCTTAACTGCAGATGCAGTGTTTAGCTGATGAGTTTAATTAACAAGTGTGAACCCAATTAAAACTAAGAGTTTAATTACCAAGTGTGAACCCAGTTAAAACTAAGAGTTTACTTACCAAGTGTGAACCCAGTTAAAACTAGGGTAGAAATGTCAAAACGAATCATAAGCTCGACTTGATTCTTTCCGTGCAGTGTGGGAAAGGCAACTGGGTAGGACCAGGAGTCTAGGAGCCAAAAAAAGACTTGCTTTCTCTCCTGTTCCACAGCTGGACTCCATGGCATTTGTCAGAGTCATCCTTTTCAGAAATAAACATGAGAAAATGCTTTGGAATTTGAACTAGTCAAAATAAAATTGAGGCAATTTTTCTAAAATTAAGTTAACCTTTGAGTAACGCAAAATAATAGATAAAGACTATACTGTAAAAAATAAAAATAAAAATTGGTTTTGTAGACATCTCTTGATTGGTTCACTTTAGTTGGATTTTTCTTGTGATTTTTTTTTTTCATTTTTTTGGCTATATTTTGATATTTAGAATATTGTTGATATTTATGAGACCAGAATGAAAATTGGACATGTCCAAGAACTCTTACAACCCATGACCTTGTTTTTGAGAGAGAGTTTATAATTCTAACATATTCTCTTCTAATCGACTACTTTAAGTTAAGATAAACTTCAAAAATTAGAAATGATGGGAATCTTACACCTTCACTAGGATTTGCTCTACTAGTAATTGAAATATATTCTTCTTCTTCTCCTTCTCCTCTTTTTTTTTTTTTTTTACAATATCCAATCCAAAAGCCTTCTTTCTCCGGTGTTACAATAGACCCCATCAACTTCTCCCTCTATGACTGTCTTTTTGTCTGTTACTTCTCCCACTAGGAGTACCAAGAACCCCAATAGGTAGCACACTTGGCTAGAGCCATTACACTGTAACCGGTAACCGAAGGTTGTGGTTTCAAACTCGCGCTCCCTTCAGGGCCACTTGTGTTGGCAAAAGCCTGACTTACCCGGTACTTGAAAGAAACAGGACTTCACATGGGAAATAGTTTCTTATACACACCCCTACGAGAAAACTTCCACCACATGAGGATAACTCCTACATTTACTTTCTTGTATGAATGACATTACAAGGTCAACCATCCTCAACAGAAATTTTTGCATTACCTGGGCCCATAGCATGACAAATAATGGGGCATACTATAGCTTGTCTAGGTCAGTCCAGGGCCCAGAGGCAAAGCCAAATTATATGCCTAGTGGGGGCCACTGAGAAAAAAATCTTTTCATTTTTGGTTGGGTTATATGGCTGTCTTAGGCGCAGGTAAATATTTTCAGCTTATAAGTACAAATTAGGTTTGTGAATTAGCTATCTAATGAATGTTCGATTTAACGGCCTATTTTTTAAAAAATATTCTCCTACACGCAATGGTACAGACTTTGATCCAACTTTTTCCACTCGGAGGAGCTCAGCTTTCCTATTTTTTATGGTTAGCGCGTGGGGCTTATAATTAAAACTTTGTTAGAAAAATCAAACCGAATCATAAACTTTACTTGATTCTTTCCACCAGGTAATGGGGCAAAACGTGAGTGGCTAGGACTAGGAGCCCAAAAAGGCTGCTTTCTCTCTTTTGAGGTCGATTGGCCGACGACTTCCCTCAGGTATCTTGTGACATCAATTTCCACGGCTGGACTCCATGGCATTTGTCACAATCATCTTTTTAAGAAACAAATATGAGGAATGCTTTTTGAATTTGAACGAGTCAAAATAAAATTAAAACATTTTTTCTAAAATAAGTTAACCTTTGAGTAATGAAAATAGTAAATAAATAAATAATGACTATACTGTAAATAAAATAAAATAAAATAAATTGTTTTTGTAGATATCTCTTGATTTGTTCACTTTTGTTGGATTTTTCTTGTGATTTTTTTTTCATTTTTTTGGCTATATTTTGATATTTAGAATATTGTTGATATTATGACAGTGCTTTGTGAGAACAAAAGGCAAAGATGTGTCAAAAAAAGCAACGACCAGGATGAAAATTGGACATGTCCAAGAACTCTTACAACCCATGACCTTGTTTTTGAGAGAGAGTTTATAATTCTAGACATACTCTCTTCTAATCGACGACGTTAAGTTAAGATAAAATTCGAAAATTAGAGATTATGGGAATCTTACGCCTTCACTAGGATTTGTTGTACTAGTAATTGAAATATATTCTTCTTCTTCTCCTTCTCCTCCTTTTTTTTTTTTTAGTTTGTCTAGGGCCACTTCTAAGCAATCGAAGATTGCGGTTTCAAAGTCATGCTCCCTCTCTGGGCCACTTGAGTCGGCAAAAGCCTAACTTACCCAAGTACTTGGAAGAGGCAGGACTTCACGTGGGAAATAGTTTCTTATACACACCCGTACGAGAAAACTTCCACCACATGAGGATAACTAGTCCTACATTATCTTTCAGCTTTCACCTCTCTCCAACCGTTTACTTTCTTGGATGAATGACATTAAAATGTCAACCATCCTCAACAGAAACTTTTGCATTACCTGGGCCCATAGCATGACAAATACTGGGGCCGACTATAGCTTGTCTAGGTCAGTCCAGGGCCCAGAGGCAGAGCCAAATTATATGCCTCGTGGGGGACACTGAGAAAAAAATCTTTTCATTTTTGGTTGGGTTATAGGGCTGTCTTAGGCACTAGAACTCAAATGATTAAGGCTAACCTGAACTGGTAATTCGAAGGCAGCAACTAGGGACACAAATGCACATAGGTTAGCAATGTGGCATGTGATTCTGGCTTTCAGTTAGATGATGATTAACATGGAAATAACATGATGACATCAAAGATGAGATTTCCTATTTGCAGTAAGTTACAAATGGAGGTGCAGAAAACCACCCACAGTACAAAGTGAAAATTTCTGCAATGAAAACTTAAAAAAGTATGAACCTAAAAAATACTCTCTGGGACTTAAACGCTTTATGTCGCATATTGGTCTGAGTCAAATCGGTCCCCATTTTCCATGTCTGTGATCATGGTTATCTGTTTGTCTTTGAAGCTGTCAGCTTTGCTGCCTCTATCTTCAGCCGGCATCTCGTTGCAGTTGATGGTGTGCCATATCGGTCTCTCTTCTTGAAATGTCCTGGCATGGAAATTGTGCAAGACAGATCATCAGGATAAATGATGATCCATAAGAATTGTGGTGAATGTATCTAATTTTAGGTTACCACTGAGAAGAAAGAATTAAGAAAGATTTGTATGTTTTGTGGGCAATAAAAATAATAATAATAGATAAAAGAAACTATTTGTTATATGCCCAAATAAAGAGAGCTTGAGCTTGATGCCAGAACAACATATTTTCATTTGTTCTAGCATAAGTAGCAGATGTTTTAATAACTACTTCGGGGTCATTAGTTTGAGCTCATTGACATGTTGCACATGCATCACATCGATGCATGGTCGCATTTGTTTATGCTTAGGTATGAAAATTGTGTAAACAGGGCCATTTTCAGCCCCAAACTAACACATATGAAAAGGTGGAGACTATCGCACACCTCCCACGTGAACAAGCAACACTATAACCCTCATTTCCACCTGAAATGGGTCTCGGGTTCAAATCCCATCAACCTACTTTCATTTTGCAGTCTAAAGTCCTATGGGCCCCAAATTCATGATCCGAACCATTCAAGATGATTATCTAAACAATAAAAATTAGGGGATCTGACAATTCAATGTCTAAAAGACAATTCAATGCCAAATTCATGACTAAAAGACATTAAATGTCACTATAGTCGTTTGACCTTGGATCCCATGATATCATGGGATCCGAGTAGCTTTTCAACTTTTAACATGTAGATCCCATGATATCATGAGTTTTTAAAAACCCATGATATCATGGGATCCAAGGCAAAAAAGAAAAAAGAAAAAGGGAGACCAGAGTCAAAGGACTCTGGTGACATTAGCTTACTTTCAATTATGAATTTGGGGATTACGTGTCTAAGGGGTATTGAATTGTCAAATCCCCTAAAAATTATGACATGTGCCATATCAAAAATCTTCGCAGATTTTGAGAAACATATGAAAAACACAAATGCATCTAAAACATTTCAATATTCTCATTTACGCAATGTGAAAATAGTGCTTCCAAAAAAATTCAAATCTGTAGACTTTACATAAGATACGAACCATTTATATACATAAAACCCATTTTCGTATCCCATGCAAATGGCAAACTGCCCCTTAGGCTTCTATCATTTTGTTTACCTTTTTGTTGGTCTTTTTATCCGGCATTTAATTGGAAAATTCTTCAAATCTTCAGAAAGGAAAAAGGGAAGGGTGTCATTTGGAGCTTACGGATGCTTGCAGAGCATAGGGCAATGCATGATGATTGCATACTTGCAAGTGGATATTTCTTTGATAGAGCTTATCATAACTCTAGGTTCTGAGCATACAAATCTGACCTGTGATAGGAAAAACGTTTAAGACAACAAAGCAATATGAAAAGCAGTCAAATATACTTGAATAACCATTCATTTCTTTATACCTCGGTCTCTCTGGGCTGATTTGTAAGGTCACACATAGTTCCATTTGTAAACTGATGAGCATGATACCTGGGGTAAGTTTAAAGTTGTCAGCATTATGCTAAACAAAAACATATACATTTAGAGGCATAAAATGTACCGTTGAGCTGCATCTTTTGAGCGGGGATCTTTCAATGTAGAAATATCAGAATGATTTTCATTGAAGGCAGCTGTGGCTTCAGTATCATAAACACCCAATATAAACTCTTGCACAACCTGCCAGAAACACAATAGCAGTAACCATGTTTTTCTAGCTTCCGATGACCACGATCCCAGACCCATACACAGACATGTTTTCTTTTTCTACTAGTAACAGAAAAAATTGAAAACCCATAACTCGATAAAAATATGTTGAATTAGAATTAGAAAATTACTTTCTCATCCTCCACATGAAATTGTCGTAAATGTTTCTTATAGCAAAATTCATAAGACCACCAACCTTCTTGCTGCACAGTAGTCAGTATGTAAGGATCATTTAACAACAACAATATGAAGCCAAAAAAGCTATAACTACAGTCCTCTGTGTATTAAGTTCTCACTCTAAGCAAGCATTGTTCAATCAGCACTTCCATCAGCTCGTCAGGAGTTTTCGGTTTGATCCGCCTGTCAGATTCCACAATCATGCTGCTCATGTTTTGCTGAGCAATTGGCTTACCAGTTTTAGTTTCTTCTACCATTGGCAAGTAACACAAAAATCTTTGACCATTTTTATTGGTCATCAACATTGACTCCTGGTCCTCATCCTGCAAAAAAGTATCATTCCTAGCCATGTCAGAAACCCTTAATTGTATCTCCAAGACAAACTCTGCATAAGTAATTCAGGGTCAACTACAAAAGAATCGCTTAACCAGAAAAGCTGAATGAGGTGGGCAATAAAGCCTCTTGTGAAAAGAAAACAAAAAAAACTTTCAGTAATGTTTTTTGTTAACTTTTTTTTTCTAGCATTCTTGAAACCTAACAGAAAATTTAAATGAGCTAGATTGTAAATGTGAAATAGTAGTGGCACATAGGCAGTCTATGCATTTTGAGTAAGCCTGGCACGACAAGCACAGTCCAGTCAGTTCAAAATTCCAGTTAAACCTTTTAAAGAGCCTACCGGCAATGAATAAGTTTTAAATGAACAGGATGAGGCAAAAGCAAAGATATAGATAGTCAGAACCAAATCAAAGCTAGTTTGACTCAGCAAAACATGTCTGTCAATTGAAAATTATGTTCACAATTTTCACTTTTTCACTTCTGAAAAATACAAGTGGAAAAAACTGACTCAAAAGGATAAGAGAAAAATGAAAGAAAGATAAAAAAAAGAAAATAACCTAGCAAAAAAATGGTTTTCTGTTCCAGTTGAATGTAACTACAGTACTCTGCTTAGGATAGAGTAAGAGAGGAAGACTGATTGATCCATAAATGTAACGAGTAATGGGTCAACAAAGAACAGAATAAAGACAGGTCACGATGGTCCTCCTATTGTTGGGACAAGAGGTCCTGTCGATTGCTAAATTGAAGCGATCCTAAGGTTATGATCGCAAGTGCCGAAGCACACGATGAAGACAATCACACGATGAAGACAGTCCAACGATAAACCCACAAGGGAAATTCTATTAATTCCAAAATCTGAGATTAAGATCTCTACAATGAAATATATATATATATATATATATAATAAAAGAAACTTAGGGCCTAAGAAACAATCCTAATCAAACTAGGAAACAAAAATAAGAATCCTATCCAAATTAGAAACCTAATCCTAATTACATCTTATTAAATAAAAATCAGAAACTAATAACAATTAATAAAGAAATTCCTAAACTTCCTTGGGTCCCACATGTGGACCATGATCCTTGTTCCAACGGTTTGATAGTGCTACTGCATCATAAATATTTCGAGAAACCCAGGCAGAAGAGATTATCTCAAAAGTATAACTATGGTATTCAACCAGGCACACTGAGGAAATGAACCAATAAATTCCATGCAAGTTTTCACTCAATCGCACACATATAGAATTGGACATGAAGAATGAAATTCCTTTTTTTTCATGAACTACAATACTGAAAATTGCATCACATAGACTATCCAGAAATAACTACCTAAAAGTGGTAAATTACTGCCAAATGACAAAGACTGGCAGAGAAATCAACACATGACATGACACAACACATGAGCACATTCTTTATAAATAAAATTCTAACATAATTAACCAATGTTGAGCGTCATATGTGACCATAAAATGGGAAATATTCACCTGTGCACCCATAGCAAGTGAATTTCAGAGGCGGGTTCCGCCTCTGTAACAGCCAGGATGCTTGGTCCATGTGCAGGAGAAAGTTTTCCATATATACATACATATATATATATATATATGTAAAATGTACTAATTTTTACATAGATGCACCAAAACAAAGAACGAGGAACGAGGTCAGTTGCAAGCCAAAAACGAAGGAAGATTCTTAGCATTCACCATTCATGAACTCGATCAAGTTCAAGAAAGGACTGCTATTTGATTGATTTATGAAATAGCAGCCAATTGCAATTTTGTTGAAAAAGAAAAAACTTGGGCATTTATCATAAAGTAGTGCCTTTTCCAGTCAACCAGAACTCTCTTGGATGGCCGGTTCAAACAGAGGAGCTGTTTGGATCCATCAGAAGTGGAATAGTGCAGAACATGAATTATTTGGAATCTGTATTGCTTTGCATAAAGTAACCAGGCACAAATAAACAAGAGGCAGCCTACGAGGTGTTTTACAAGAAGAGGAAATTAAGCAAAGTCACTTGCGATGGTCTAGGCATGTAATGAGAATGCCAAGGACAACTCTTACATGAAATGTTTGAGGGTTACGAGTTCAAGGAACTAGGAGAAGGGTTAGACCAATAAAGACCACAAGAGGTAGAGAGTAAAAACTCATTAGACTATAGACTAACAGAGAGCATGGCCCCAGATAAGTCAAGTAGAAAAGCAAAACTCACATAGACGATCCTAAATAGATGGGATAAAGCTGCCAAGTTAGTAATGTTATTTATCACATGGTGGGGAGTTGATAACTCTGAAGGGAAAATAACCAGTGCTTAATGTATATAATTTAGAGAGGTCATATCTTTTCGTGCTTTGTAGGGTATGCACATTGTAGAATTTGTAATTATGTATGCACAAACACATGCAGAAGTGTGATATGCGGAAAATCTTCTCCTACGCTCTGTGCACATGTGCACTACACATCCAAATCATCAGGATGGTAGGATCCACCACTGAATCTCATGCATAGAAGCTCTGAAGTCTGAATACACCATGCTCACGTGAGTATTTTCCATCATATACATATATATATGGAGATGCTCCTATAAAAGCATCTCTCACCTTACTATGAGAGATAAAGTGAGGGCCCTCACATTTAAGTTGTTGGCATTGGATATGGATGTGAGGGCCCCCATATTTAAGCGGATTTGCTGTAATGGCTCTTTGGAAGCTATGGTTTTTTTAATTGAACTAAAAAGCAATGAGGTTTCTTTGGAATAGATATAAAAGGACTTTGAAAGAAATCATTTATGGATGAAATGTGATCTTCACTTAAAGAAGTCATTTTGCATGGAATCCTTCCCAGCCAAACAAGGGGATATATTTATTTCCTTAGAATTTGGATCCAATGTGAAAATTCCAAGGAACCCAAAGGCCCTAAGAGAATAGCTTTCAAGCAATTGATGACTTGACTGGAGAGATTAATTAGTTTTATTGGTGGATATTGGTAGAATTGGCCTGAGATAAAGATCAATATGAAACACTTCCAAATGAATCCTCCAAGAACCCGCACATGAAGCATAGAAGTCATAGCACCAGCACATTAAATAAGGTTAAGTTCTAAGAATGCAGTTCAAGTGTGAGCATTTAATAATTAAATCTAAAGAAACTGCATGCAGCAATCTTGTGAAACCTATCTAATCATATGAAGTGCACCTGCTGCACTAGAAAGATACAATAAGAGCATATCCAACAAAGGCTTTATTTGTCCAACTCAGCTTCCAATGGCTGTAATTGGCATATGGCTTTGCCTCCAAGAGAATGGTCAAATCCCACATGGCATTTAAAGGTTGTGTTGGTATGCCAAGTTTGGCATACCATAAAGTGAGATGCCTTTTCTTTCTTTTAAATAAAATAATGGTGATGAGGGTAAATGTATTTAAAGGCATAACATTATAACAAAACTAGCACACAGATAAAGGAGATTTCGCAGCGAAGGGGATTTGGAAGTCGCAAGTTTACTTACAGGATGAAAAGGCGAGTCTAATGGATGAAACTCAATCTTGTATTTTGGCTCACGAGAGCTGCGACCAAATGACCCCCCTACTGATCACAAGGAACAGGAACAGCCAAAACCGTGCTGATTATATTGAATTAGAAAATTCTACTGAACAATCAAATAGAAAAATTCATGAAATCTCTAAGTTCTAAAAAAGAAAAAAAAAAAGGAAAGAAATATCAAGTGTTTATTATTCATTACTCTCAGAGGACAAGCCAAAAAACAAAAATAAAAAGTCGCGCCATTTAGTAGGACAGAATCTAAATAAAAATGTTGAAAATGCATACATTAGAATAACAAACATATTTTATTTTTCCTGTAAAGTATCCCTAATATTTAACTGGTCAGCAATCTGTTAGTTTTGGTGTTTAAGCCAAATATCTACAGCAATTGAAGTGATTCAAATAGCCCTAATTGCTCATTTTCTTTGGTTATCTCAACCTCCAAAATTTCTCACTATTTTGGTTTCTGATTTTTAGCCTCATTTAGCATTCAAAATGATAGAATGTTGGAAGGGGAAGAAGAAGAAAAAGATAACAGAAGCAGTCATCATAAAAGAAAAAGAAAACACATGCATAGACAAAAAATCCCTGTGAACATTCCTAAGACTAACAAAGTAGTGCCCTGAGCATAGTTGGCTTTCCCTGATTCTGGGGTCAATCTAATACATACATAATTTTTATGTTCTGGGTCAAAACAAAAACAAAAAATCTGATGCTCTCGTCGAGATTTAAACCATATTAAGCTAAATTGGAATTTGAACTTTTTTAAGCTAAATCATAGATGCCCAAACTACATGATATCCAGCTATGGTTTCATTGCTTACAATCATAAGCACACTACAAGAAGAGAAACCCTTTAAATAAACCATATTAAGCTAAATTGGAATTTGAACTTTTTTAAGCTAAATCATAGATGCCCAAACTACATGATATCCAGCTATGGTTTCATTGCTTACAATCATAAGCACACTACAAGAAGAGAAACCCTTTAAAGCAAATGCTTTTCAAGTGCCTCTTTTCAAAACAACAATGTTCTATGCCAAAAACATAACTATTTCTATGAAAAGAGAAAAACCCACAAACAGAACATGTACTACAACAATCGAATCAATGCCCCCATGGACGAAACAGCCATCAATCGAAGGTCTCCCATTAAAATTGGCCAAAAACAGAAAACCCCATTTCTTCTATTATGATCATAGATCGATTGACATCTAGAATTTGCAAGACATGCAAAGAAAAAGCAATGGCGATTGGGAATTGAAAGGGAAGAGAGGGGTACCTGTGTGAGCAGAGAAGATCTGCTCGGCCGAGTATTTTCTGAAGAGATTGAGAGAGAGGAGAAGAAAGAAGAAGAGGAAGGATCTCATCTTGCTCTTGCTACTTCTTCTCGAGAGAGTCAAAGAAGATTGGGAGTCGATTTGCAGGAGTCGGCTTCGATTGCATCAACTGAGGAACGGAATCGGGCCGTATATAAGTATGACCCGATGTATCGGATTACATACTTTCGTAGCGTAACAGCTATAACTTTTTTTTTTTTGGAGAATTTCAAAACCGTCCTAAGGTTTTTGAGGATTTTCAAAAAGGTATTTTGATTTAATCATTTCAAAAAAGTTACGTAGGTTTTTGTAATTCGTTCAAGAAAGTCCTCCAGGGTCCTCATCAATTGCCCTCTCCATGAGAGCTTTTAAATGCAACCCCACTTTGTCTTTGCACACCCACCATTTTAAAAAGAAATTATTACTAATATACCTTGGTAGTAGATCCCCAAATTACCTCTTCTCCACCTCCTTATCGAACTAATCTCCATCTCCAGCAACACCTCGGTTATACCCTCTACCGTCATGCCCTCTACTGCATCCCCTTCTCCATCTCCATCTCCATCTCCCATCTCTTTGCCTTCATCTCTCACTCCCTCTCTCTCTCTCTCTCACGCTCCATCTCCCTCACTCTCCCCCTCCCTCCCTTTCGTGCTCCCTCCCCATCTCACAGTGGTGCTGGATGGGGTGGGGGTGGGGTTTAAGGTGAGGTTAGTTTAGGTATTATAGGGGATATGCAAAGAAAAAGGTTTAGTACTATGGGGTGTGCAAAGAAAACTTTTCAAATTTTCAAATTCAATGGTGGGTGTAGAGAGAGAGGGTGTGCAATAAAAAATGGGGGTGCATTTAGAAGTTCTCCTTTTTTAGGTAATTTTTCAAATTAGGCCTTAAGTTTTGCCTTATTTCAAAAAATGACACAAGTTTCAAAAGTTTTTAAATTAATCACAAAGTTTTGTTATAAGGTTTCAATTAAGGACATCCGGTCATTTAAAAGTATTTTCTAGTTACTTTTTCCTCAATATTTTGAAAATATCCAAATTACCCTTCATTTAAAGCATGCACTCAATCGCTGTGAGAACACCTATTGTCCAAGACATCAGTGAAGGAAATCAAGATAATATAGAGGAAGTGAATGAGAGTTTTATATCAATGAAGGGTAAATTTGGTGTTTTTTAGAACTTTGGAAACAAAGTTATCATAAAATAATTCTACATGGACCGGTGTCCTTAATTGAAAACTTCCTAAATGACTTATGGACTAATTTGAGAAGTTTTGAAACTTGTGTCCTGTTTTGAAATAAGGTAGAAATTTAAGGGTTTTTTTGAAATCTTCCCTTCTGTTTATAAAGAAGTTTTTTATAATGACAAATGTTCCCCTTGAAGCATCCTACTGTCAGGAAAAAAAAAGAGCAGATAAAAGTTTGTCATTTTTTTATTATGAGATTTTTCATGTTTGGCGCAACAGTTTTTCTCGTGGTGAATAAAAAGGAGTTTTTTTTTTTTTTTTTACGATAACAAAGATTTTGATAATAGCGAAAGGAAATACAAAACACAACAAAATAGAAGAAAACAGAATAGAGAAGGGAGAGATGTAACAACCAACAATCCCAATTACGTGATCACACGGTTCACACCCACCCAAGGAAGCAACATATCAAACTCCTGGCTTGGTTAACAAATCCACCAATGAGCTAATTTTTTTTATGATTGTGCGCATAAAAGCGTTTTCAATGCGGGGTAATAAAAGATTTATAAAAGAGAAGTAGCGTAGGGAACTAACTTTCCACATATACACAAATCTTCCCTTAGAAATTAAGTGCATGATTGATATTAGGTATGGAATCCATGAGGAATTAGCAAATCTAAGGATTCTTTACTACCATTAGGAGAGGGATTCCTTGCTGATGATTTAATATTAAAATTTGTATGTATCAAATGCACATAGATGAGAAAAATTGATCCGGTGCGCAAATCTGGGAAAGTGAGGATGTCAAGTCCTATAGGGAGGTTGTATCTTAAAATCCTCAAAAATAAGGATTTTCAATTGTTCAAGTTTTTGGAAATTTACAATTGCTAAACATGAGTTGACCTAGGACCACGGTTTACACCCGGACATTGTTGATTCAAAATTACACTATACTGGGGCTACAGAAGAGTTTATCCAGCTTCTTTCTGGGCCAGGAGGGATTAGTCTAGCTCAAAAGGTTGGATACCCTCTGATAAGAAAAAAAAAAAAAAATGAAGATTTTCATGACTACATAGAAAGTGAAAACCTATTCTCTGAGGATTTAGTTGCCCAAAATAACGTCGTTTTTTCCTTTCCTTTCTACGCTATTTTTCTTTCTTCCAACCCAACTTTCCCTCCTTCCCCATGACATATTATCAGCCAAGGAAGAGCAACTCGCCAAGGCGCCCAGTTAGAGAGAACTATCGCATTATCTCTTTCTCCATTCCAAATTACTTTTTCCCTACTTACCGAGTTCTCTGAAACTTGGAAACAAACATTACATGAAAGTTTTGGACATGGAAACAACCGAGACTATTATCAAATGTTCATCCCAGCAGTTGGAAGTCTCCAGATCTAAAGCTCTTATCTCCCTTAAATAGATGGTCCAACAAACCATGTTGGTCGAGACTTATCCACCACAAACCCCCGTCCCTTAACGAGTCCGGATTTAAAGAAAATCACCTAAATTTTTTGATGATGTGGCGGACTGTTATTAGTTCACTCACGGTGAAGATGTAACAACTGCGATAGGGGATCCGCGCTCGACAAAGAAAGTTGAAAAAGACAAAGATGTTGACCATTCATGTCACAAAATGTCAAGCAGTCCAAAATTCATTTTTTTTCTCCTAACTTACCTAGTTTTCCTACACTTGGAAAAACACATTACAGCATTTACAGCATGACGAAGGGCAAAAGTAGAGAGATAAAGATGTCGACCATGCATGCCGAAACGTCAAGAAGTCCAAAGTTCACCAATACAGTGTCTCTTTTAACATTCCCCCCCCCCAAACACACACACACACACCAAAAAAAAAAACCAAAAGGGAAAAAACAGAACAGGTGTGTAATATCTGGGACACAGTTATTGTTGAGCGGTGTTGGCACTTACCATCACAGATAGGCACCGATTTCTAAATCTTTCAGTTTAAAGTATCACTCTAGACCAATAGCCCAAGTGCCCAACTCAGCGCAGAGAGAGAGAGAGAGAGAGAGAGAGAGAGAGGACTCATCTAATAAAGGAGTCAGATGCGTTCTGTATCTATCTAATGGAGCTCCAAACTCGATCTCATTATACTATTTTTTGTAATGGGTTTCAAGAACTGTGGATTAGTGAAAGGAAAGAAAAAAAGAGTCATGTCCTCACTGTGTTTTGCTTGGTTAATACCAGTTCACGTTAGATAAAGACTAGCTGTGAATTTGATCTCACCAGATTAACAATCTTGCTGATAGGAATCCTTACCTCTCTTTGGCTGAGTATTTTCACTGCTGTGGTTGGAAGTTGGAACAGAAACAGTGAGGAAGTAAAGTTTACATGAGGATACTTCTACAAAGTTCTAAATTCATGTCAACTTCTTGCTCCTTGCCAGTAGTACATGAATGTAAATGAGGAGAAGGGAAGCTAGGTTGGGAGGAAGATAAAAAGGTAGTAAGAAAATAAAAAAGAAAGAAAGAAAGGTGGATGCTTGGAAGGACATTTTCGATCTCATAAGATATTTTTGGGGCACGCTTGTGAATACGCTGCGGAAAACTGTTTTCACGGAAATTTTCCTCTCCGTAAGGAAAATTTCTTTTAGGGATATATTTTTCGAGAAATCGTAAAAACCTTTATACTCTTTTTAAAGAAAAAGCGGCTGCACCAAATTATTTTCGAAATCCTCACTTTTCTGCATAAAACTAACTACAAATGTTTGTGCAGCTACTTCCTATTTCCTCTTCCTCGGCAGCACGCTTTCTACCACTCAGTGAGAACTTAGCTTTCTTGGTTGGAACAGAAATTAAATAAATTTCATTCCAATTCTGCGTAAAGGTTCTTGCACAAACATGGCCGAAAGAACTAACTAAAATTCAGCATATTCCACTGTATAAAACTTTCAAAAGCCATTGTCAGATGATCATGAGATATCAATGAAATTTTGACACAGGCCTAATCATCCAATCACAATGGTAATGCACAGGATGCCAGTAATTCCTTTCTAAATAAGTGGGCCCACAAGAAATATACTACATGGCGTGCACAGTTGCACTTTATTGTAATACAAAGCAGCCAGATTGGAGTTATCTCAAGTAGGCATTTTGGCATCTCAGGGTGACCACTGCTAAGAATGGTAATGAAGTATTTCTTTCTTCTTACACTGTTCATTGAATCAGTTAATTGTCTGTAGAAATCCATTGAGCTTATGGCTCAAGTTCAAATCTCATTGGGGAATGGAGTAAAAAGGTTACTTTGCAGTTGTCAGTCAGAGCACAAAAGAGCATCACCACACACTCCAGGCCCACGCCAAATCCATCCAACATGTGGTATGTGCACTGTACCTGACATAAACAGAAACCAATAATGCAGATTGGAATTGTACAAAAATATCATGGGTTGTTGTTATTTTGATTTTATGGGAGGAAGAATGCACATGACATTCTATGATATTATGTAGTAAGGGTAAAATTACCAAACAAAAAAAAAATTAATAATAAGAAGAAGGATAAAGAAATGTGGGTGGAGGCCTTTTAATGTAAATAGTAAGTGTTTGGGTCCTCCACCCTTTTTATAAGGGTTTAAGCAATCTTTCCCATAAAAATTCTTTTAATAAAATTATAAGACGGACAAAAACCTCAAGGGGTAGTTCAATTGGCTTAGGACCACAGTTTGCATTTAAATTTGTAAGTTCAAAACTGCACTATCACTGGGGCTACAAGGGAGTTAACCCGGCTTCCCTCTGGGCCCGGAGAGATTAGTCCAGCTCAAAGGATTGAGAACCCACCGAAAGAAATAATAATAATAATAATAAGGACAAAAGTTTTATGGTGGTTTTTGAAAATCTCACCATTGACATAACTTACCAACAAATGCCTTTGAAGGTCAGCCTCTTGATATCATTAAGAAAAACTTAAAAAATGAATATTATACAATTTTTGTAAATGTAAAGGTAATATATACGCGTCTGTTTCAGTATAACCACCCTCCAAAATGTCAGAGAAAAGGATCCAACCCTATTGACACTCATCCAAATGAAATTGATCATTGTGTTGAAACCATTAAAAATTAGAGTTACATACCCAAGGGTTAGGATGATCTAATTGAATTGAAATTTCAGACATAGGTAAGGTAGGCTCCATCTATATCTTTTAATTTAATAAATTTTCATGATCATCATGCTCAGAAAATGCTTGGGCATTTTCGTGTGGGGTGTTGGGTTTGGGCAATGTCACTCTTAGTAGAGCCCACGTAATGCATGCAAGTCATGTGAAGTTGGGTATGAAAACATTTGAATACCTACTAAGAATATGAGATATCAACCCAATTTGGGGATCCCAACCCTTGGCTTCAAGTCCTAAAAATATAATAACAATTTTATGTCATGAGAGATTCAATGGTGAATAACGTTAGAACATTGTTAAATTTGGCCTTACGCAAAATCATGGAAGGGCTGTGAAAGGATTAATTGATTGGCCGAAGTCGGGCTAATACCCTAAAAAATATAGGGAGAATAGAAATGTTTTTAATAAAAAGTTCTATTATCATCATTAAAGTTTTGTCCCAACTATATTGATGTCGGTTATCTAATTTTTGCTCTCCGTTTCAAGCTATCCTGAGTAGAATCCTACAAGTTGCATATCTTCAAATCTAATTTTACTACTTCCATCCACATCCTTTTCGGCCTACCCTTTTTCCTTGGTGAGGCCATCAACTTGTATAGAAAAATCTTTTCTCAACAACGTCATTCCTAGCCTCTACCTTGGACTTATCGAAACCATCTCAAAGGGGAATTCTCTTATGAGAGTTCCCACAGCTTTTGTGCAAAATCCCTAGTAGGTTCCTTTTTTTTTTGGGTGTGTTACCTTTTGTGAACAACCTGGATTGAATATTCTGCATCATTCTCATGCCAGACTCCTGTAGGTAAAAATTACATATAACCAACAGGCCTGAAGCTAAGCCCCAAGTTTGGCCTGATAGAAAATCGGACCCTAAGTATAGGTCTAGGCCCAGCCCATTGGGCCCACGGGACAGTCCAGATCCCTAACTATTGGACTTGGGCTCTTGCAATATTTTCAGGCCAAAATTGAGTCCATATGCAGCCCTAAATAGGTGATTTTGTTGGTTGCCCACTTCCATGCATGATGACAGAGCCCAATACATGTGAAAAATAATTAACTCAAAGACCATCAATCCTACTTGATAAATGGGTCATCCAATTCATTAGGTAGAATTTAATTGATAGGTCTGGTTTCACTTAATTGGAAAGCTCCATCATTATCAAATATGAACTTGTGGCCCCTTGAACTTCAGGCCCAGTATATGCTGGGCCCACGCGATGGGCTCAATGCTGAAATGTTGGACTTTGACGACAAGGTGACATATTTGTTTTTTTCTTGAAACGGCTTGCAGTGGAAACTCCTTAACCATTAAGTTTCCAATGCCATCACGTTAAGACACAAGTTTACTTGTTGGATTAGAAGTCTTTATTCCACATCTCCATGTCAAAATCAAATAACCCCTCAAGAGCCAGGTGTTGGCACGTGGATGCGGTCGCATCCGTGAGATTCGAGAAATCCTTTATATAAGATTTTAAAAAATTCAATTTTATTATGTAACTTCTTCTCTTGATTATTTTCTGTAGCACCCAAAAGAAAATCTTGGACCCGCCATTGCCCCCAATTGAGAGGAGAATGAAGAGACAGCACTATAGTTCACTACTACCCCTGTGTACAAGAAAAAAGAAAAATAAGATAGAGATGTGAAGAAGCCCAGTAAAGTAAGGTATAGGATCTGGTGAACGTGTAAAATTCCTTTCTTCACACCACCTTCAGGGGACTGGCCAAACACCAAGGCACTTTTGTGTGACGGTTTCTCCATGGAAATGAAACAATGCAAAAAATTTCATACTAAAATCTTTCTATTGTTTGTTGTGAATACTTTTTTGTCAAAGAAAATATCAAATAGAGTACTTTGTTTTCTCGCAAATCTATAGATAAGAATTTTCCATGAGAGGTAGGAAAAAGATTCTACGGAAAAAAAATGTCTGTAATCTTTTTTTTTTTACAGAGGCCACACAAATGTATCCAAGTGTCAATGGATCAAGTGGGATTAACCTTTTAAAGCAAAGACTTACAGTCACAGGTTCAGGGTTAATATTGGAGCCCATACTACTTTGTAAAAAAAAAATTAATACATCTTGGACAAATGGTTGATACTAATTGCATGCATTGATGTCATTGTGCTTTAAATTAAAATACATACAAGAATAATAAAAGGTCTATATTGACTCTATAAGTTTGTACAGGGGATATGTGTTGTCATATACTTCAGAATCGTACATCCAACTATTTCTTATACATAAGCCATTACAATATTGACATTAAAAACCATTAAATCTGACCCATACATGCTTCACATCAATGTGCCATAATTTAATACTCTTGTTAGGTTTGCATTGGGTTGCTTGCTTCTTTCTCCTTATCTTTGTTTTTTTTTTTTTTTCAACCTAGGGGCTGGAAGCATGATAGCACCTGCATAGGCCCGGGAAAGAATGCTTATAATAGAAGAGGTTTGCTGCACTCATGAAAAAGAAAGCATGGCCAAAACTCTATTATAGACGGCTGAAGGAGAGGCGGGGTTTTATACCAACCGGAAGTGAACGATAATGAGCCGGTTGGCTAGTTAGTGGCAGGCATGGAACAAAAAAAAAACAAGTCCAGTCCAGTACTTCAAACCTCTGGTAAAACCCCATGGTAGAGTTGATGAGTACTCTGGTCAAGAGTCACCACCAGGCATTGAGATGGAAGTGGGTCATGATGTTTTAGCGTGTGGGTCACACCTGGAGATGTTTTCAAGACACGTTTTAAGACAGGAGAGTATAATATGGCTGGGCTAATATTCGGATTCCCCTGGTATCTTTCAAGCCCTTTTACTTGGAAGATCTTCTCCAAGGATATCGACATAATGTGCTTCTTCTTCCACATGGGTTGTGGTATAAAATAAAACAAGAGTACAGGTCACATTAGTGGTGCCCACAATTTTCATGGTGGACTGACCACCTGACCTCTTCCAACTTCACAAATATACAATAGCTGCACCACCACCATTTTACCTCACCTAATTGTGGGTCTACAACAAATCTTTTTGTTTGGCCAGTTTTTTCTTTCTTACTTACTTTCTTCGTTTTTTGGTAAACTGTCAACAGTTACCCACACACAACTTTCACACCATCAGCCCTACACTGAGCTACTAGTAGATTATTTCCTGGCTATTGGTCAGTTTTTTGATGTGTGTTCTTTTTTTTTTTTTGAAAAGAAGAAGAAATGAATTATTTTTCTCCTATGCAGACGATTTTGATTTTCCATTAAAATTTGTTTTTAAGAAAAGAATATTATTTATTCTGCTAATTTCTATTTCCAAAAGAGAGAGAGGAATCTGAAATTGAAAGCTTATTGCAGAGAGAAATCAATTCATTGTTTTTCGTTTTTTCATGAGAAAAATGTGTCGTACCAAACAATACAATAGTAGATATCACGGAAAAGCAGTATAATTTTTTCCATCCACCCCATCATCCTGCTGTGCACAATGAGAGGGGTATGAATTTATGATTCTTCTCTCATGTGGCAACAGAAATATGCAGAGAGCAAAATTCTCATGCTGTACAAACAAGTTCTTCAAAAGTGTGTATCATTCCATGGATGGCCCATCTAGACTACCTGATTGCCTGATAGTCCATGATCTTAAAACCCATCAGAGAATCCCACCATTTCAAGGACCGCTGATCACAGATGGGATAAATTGGTGGTCCTAAAATCCTAAATTTGCAATTGAGATAACACTTTTTTTCCCAGTTCTTTTCTACCTTTCTGTAGTATAGTGGCTTGATCATTTGTACATGCAGTTTCTGATCAGTATAATTTTTTTCACCAAAAGGATGACAGATCCAAAGTGAGCCACACCCTAACCATTTGATCATCGAGCCACATCAATCCAAAGCCTGGGACTTGTCTTTTTCTATTAAAAGCCTGGGACAATTCAGTCATTCTCAACCTAAATAGCAACAACGGTCGGCAATCACTGTTAGTTGTCAACCATCCAAACATCACCCAAATCTCCAAAAACTTGAAAAAATAAAATAAAATCTAAACAAGAACAGTGAAAAGAAGGTGTGAAAAATCAGATTTTGATTAGATATCTTAGGTGTGTTTGGCTTGTTTCAACGGATTTCTCCGACTTTTTTTCAAAAGAAGGCGAAGTAGAAATTCCCAAACAACCCCCCCTCCCCAACAAAAGCTTCCATCTTTTTTTGGCCTTTATTCGCTGTACTTTCCTTCTTTTCCATTGCAGCCAGAAACTTGGAGTTGGAGGCAGCGAAATGGGTCTTGTGGGACCCATTTCTCCTCTAGTAAAATGGCTTCAAAAGAGGAAGAAAGATTAGATTTTGCAGCAATTTGTGGCGTTTACAATAAGTTGCCCAATTCCAAGAGAAAGAATATAATATATTTATATAAAATACAAACGGTTGGTCTTCTCGTGTTTCGTTTGTTTTAAGGCTCCAGAGGCGGTGGAAAAAGTCCTTTTGAAGTCTTATTGGACGGTTTGGCAGGGATTTCCTTGCAATCTGCAATTTAAGAAGAACCCCAGGTTTCAGATAAGTCTCCTGAATCCTTTTCTGTGATATTTTTCACTTGTGGTGATTTTGGTGAAGTTTTGATTGGATTTGGAGCATCTTGCTTGGGATACTAAGATTTTAAGGAGGACCCATATTCTTTCCAGGTGAGTTTCTTGAATCCTGTTCTGTGAGTTTTTTAAGGTGTTTCTTGTGAATTCAGGAAGAAAAAAATAGAGTTTTTTCAGGTGGAGAGATGGGAGTTCTTTTAGTTGAATTTGGGCTTTGAGTTTTTACTTGCATTTCAAGGAAAACCCATCTTTCAGATAAGCTTCTCAATTCCATTCTGGGATTTTTGGGGGCTTATTTTGCAATTCTATGAGAAAAAAAAAGGGTAGAGTTTTAGATGCTGAACTTGAGCTCTCTCTTTGCTGAATAGGGGATGAAAATTTAATTGAGTTTGAATAGGAAAAAAGACCCCATTTTTATATAAGCTTCTTCTATCTCAGTTTGTGATTTTGAGGTCTTTTGAGCAAATCCGTAAACAAGACAGAAACTTGAGATGCATAACTTGGTTATTTGATGAACTGAGGCTGGCAATTGCTGGAACTCACATTCAAAGAGATCGATCAGATCCTAAAGTACACTGACAATTTTTGCATTTTCTGAGGCATTTTTGGTGATTATTGAAGAAGTAGAATATTAGATGCAGAACTGGGGTTTTCCTTTTCTAGCTTAATTTGGGTTCTTTTAATGGTTTTGTTTGAGAATCTGGCTAGTAGTTACTGAAAATTTCATTTTGAGGGTGGCCCATTTTTCAGAAGTCTCTTGATTCAGCTTTGTGTTTTGAATTCTATACTCTAGAAATTGAAAGTTTCTGTTTTGTGAAGGACCCGTTTTCAGGAAAATTTGGTTTTACGATGGGCAAGCCCAGTGGAAATGCAAAGAAACAGTCAGAATCAAAAGCCAATGGCCTCAATGCAAAGCCGAAGAAATCTAAAGAGCCAAATTCTAAAGGCATGGACGAGGACATGACCGTCTTTATCAACATGTCTCAAGAGTTGAAGGAGGAGGGAAACACACTGTTCCAAAAGAGGGATTATGATGGTGCCATGTTCAAGTATGGGAAGGCCCTTAAGCTGCTTCCCAAAAAACCATATTGACATCGCATACCTCCACAGTAACATGGCCGCTTGCTATATGCAGAGGGGCCCCAGTGAGTACAAAGAGGCTATTGAGGAATGCAATATGGCTCTTGATGTTTCTCCAAAGTACAGTAAAGCGCTGTTGAAGAGGGCTCGGTGTTACGAAGCTTTGAATCGGCTGGATTTTGCCTTGAATGATGTGGGGACGGTTCTGAGGTTTGAGCCGAATAATCTCATGGCACAAGAGATTGCAGAGAGGGTTAGGAAAGAGCTTGAGAGAAAAGGCATTCAGATTGATGATAAACAGTTCCTGGCTCTTGAATGCAAAGAACCTGCTTGTCATTCACCAACGTCAACAGTTGTGAAAGAGAAAACTAAAAAGAAGAAGAAGCAGAGCAGCAAAACAGAGGATAAGGCAGTTGTAGAGGAACAACCCATGTCTAATGAGAAGCAAAGCAGCAAAGCCGAGGATAAGACAGTTGTAGAGGAGCAGGCCGAGTCTAATGGGAAGAAGCAAAGTAGCAGAGCCGAGGATAAGGCAGTTGTAGAAGAGCAGCCCAAATCTAAGGGGAAGAAGCAAAGTAGCAAATCTGAGGATAAGGCAGTTGTAGAGGAGCAGCCCAAGGCTAAGGAAGAAGTCACGAGGACTATAAAATTGGTTTTTGGGGAGGATATAAGATGGGCTCAGATGCCAGCCAATTGTAGTCTTTCAGAGCTGAGGGAGATAGTAAAAAACCGATTCCCCAGCTTAAAAGCTGTTCTTATCAAATACAAAGACCAAGAGGGTGATTTGGTAACAATCACCACAACAGAAGAGCTAAGATTGGCTGA
Organism: Camphora micrantha; assembly: GCA_003546025.1. Taxonomy (NCBI): domain Eukaryota; kingdom Viridiplantae; phylum Streptophyta; class Magnoliopsida; order Laurales; family Lauraceae; genus Camphora; species Camphora micrantha. The sequence goes on from QPKB01000002.1 coordinate 6,616,618, forward strand.
AGCATGTGCTAATGTGCAAGCTGCTCGGTTCTCCATTGTAGAAGTTGATCCTGAGCTAGATCCTTTGTTTCTTCATAAATCAGAAAATGGGATAGAACCAAAAAAGCTTAATGGCGGTTCTCCTTATATTGATGATTGGATCATTGAATTTGCTCAACTTTTCAAGAACCATGTGGGCTTTGATTCTGATGGGTATTTAGAACTTCACGATGTTGGAATGAAGCTCTATTCAGAAGCAATAGAGGATACCATTACCTGTGATGATGCTCAGTACCTTTTTGAAATTGCTGCAGATAAGTTTCAAGAGATGGCAGCTCTGGCACTCTTCAATTGGGGTAATGTTCACATGTCGAGGGCAAGGAAGAGAGTGCCTTTGACAGAAGATGCTTCAGCAGAATCGGTACTTGCTGAGGTTAGAAAAGCATATGAATGGGCAAAAACAGAATATGAGAAAGCTGGAAAGAAATACAGGGAAGCTCTAGATATCAAACCAGACTTCTATGAGGGGCTTCTTGCACTGGGGCTGCAGGAGTTTGAGCTAGCAAAACTTACTTGGCATTTTGCAGTGGGAAGCAAAGCAAATTTAGATGAAGTGAGCTCTGTGGGGGTTATTGATCTTTTTGAACATGCTCATAAGAACATTGCAAAGGGCACAAATATGTGGGAGGAGATGGAAGAGCTGCGTTTGAGTCAACTCTCCAATCCAGACAATGGGGAAAATCAATTAAAGAAGATGGGGTTGGATGGACTTTTCAAAGAGTTAACGACAGATGAAGCTGCAGAGCTAGCCGCTAACATGAGATCTCAGATCAACATTTTATGGGGCACTATGCTATATGAACGTTCAATCATAGAATTCAAGCTGGGAAATGATTTATGGGAAGATTATTTGGAAGCCTCCATTGATAGGTTCAAACATGCTGGAGCTTCACAAATAGACATTGCGGTGATGATAAAGAGCCATTGTTCAAATGAAACTGCTCAAGAAGGTGAAATGTGCCGATCCATTTGAGAAAAAGTTCTATATCTTGCTAATTACAATAGTTATAAGAGGCAATTCATGATCCACGGGGTGGGCACTGTTATGGGGCACTAGGGCACAGGCTACCATCATGAATTGGCATGATCAGTACAGTGCACTTCTTTCACTGGAAAGATCATAATCATTTGAGAATGGACTCAAGTACAAACCATACCCAAAATATGGTTTTAATTTTTAGAGTGTTTATTGTTACTTGTTAAAGTTCATTCTTGGAGAAAAAGGTGCCCAGACATGTCCTATTCATGATGATTTCATTCACTACTACACAACTACATGACCCATTCCATGGAACAAGATTAAACTGGTGGTCCTGCATGCCATTGCCTTTTTACCTAAGCTATAAATGGTTATTTTTAAAAGCCTACTGACCTTTGTGGTATATTTGCAGGGATAGTTTTCAAGATAGATGAGATAGTACAGGCATGGAATGAAATGTATGATGCTAAAAAGTGGAAGTGTGGTGTACCATCATTCCGACTAGAGCCTTTATTGCGACTTCGGGTCCCAAAGTTGCATCATATCCTGGAACATCTATGATCTGTCACTCCATCAGCCAAGCACTCAAATGCTACTGAGGCACTGTTGTAGCAGTAAATGATTCACTTCGTGCTGCACCATTGCCCATGAGCATCACCTGTTGTTGACTGAAGTAGGTAAGTTGTTTATTAATTTTGGTAGTTTACACTGAAGACATCTTTTCACATTCATGAATTCTTTCCCTACAACCTGATTGGCCTCTGTCCAGAGTAAGATTGACTTTATTTTCTGGATGCCATGAGGATCTCAATTTGAGGCACTTGCTTGGCAATTGACTTAGTTTTGAACAATTTAAGGCACTTGCTTTGCAATTGGCATAATTTGGAACAATTTAAGGCACTTGCTTGGCAATTGACATGATTTTGAACCTTAAACGCAGTAGTTAATCCTTTATGCTGCTATCGTTTGAGGTTATAACCATTCGAGAGAACAAATCATTTGAGGACTTGCAGTTGCATTCCACGAGAAATCACAAATGCAATGGGAGTAAAAAGAAAAACAGATCAGTCTCTTTATATGTATTCATGATTTTTAGCCCTGCAACAGCTCACTGGGAGATCTTATAGATGTTCTTCAACTTAATGTTGATTAATTAGTAAAGTTTGGTGGAAAACCATGTTTTGGAGTGATTCAAATTTCAAATATTACAACCACAACATTCTTCAAATGTATTTTGATAAAGATATTTCAGAAGAAAGTAACAAGAAAGCCTTGAGGATTGTTAAATCAAATTTGAAGTTCAGATAGATGAAATTCACAACCCAAAACATAGCGGTTCCAGAGTCTTATTTAAAACTGACATACAGCTCTGCGGTTTTTTATGAAAATGACATGGGTAGTATATAATGCACAAAATGTTGATGTAATGCTGTGAAGTAAAATGGGGTTTCTTTTTTCTTTTTATTCTTGTCCTTCTGTTGCCCTTCTTGTATGGGTTACTATGGATAATAATCCTCTGAGTTTTAGAGGTAAGGGAGTTAAAGGGCTTTTTCACTTATGGGACAAATGGGAAACCTTTGATCTAAGCAGGGCCATAGCGGGTGAAGATTATTTCCTGAAATGCAAAAACTACACTTTTATGCTATTTTCACGGAATTATCCAATCAAGTAAACAAAACTTTGGTCTTTCTACTTTAGATGTGAAAAAACAAATTGGCAATTACTCCGAATAAGCTGCAAACACAGATTTTTTGTGTCATTTTATTTTATATTGTCAGGCACAAATGATAATGGCATCAGATTAGAAGGTGTAAATTTAGATTTTCATGCTCACCTGAAAATTTTCATCGCTCATTTTTCATGTCTTTCTAAAAGAAGTGCTAAGCCATGTCCCATTTGCTAAGATGTCTGGAGTCACACTAGGGAATTGGACCAAGGGAAGTATAGTCACACCAAACCAGGAGGAGATGATCCTCATTTGTAGTATGCAAAACCTAGATATAAATGTTCGACATGCGTAGTTGGAGAACCTTCGTGTTTGCCCACATCATAGGGGTAGGTCTCCCTTTTACAATAATATTTATCAAATCTTCTAATTTTAGGAAAATAGGACAACATGCTCCAAATAACTTGATCAACCTACACACCTTGGATAATAGACTTGAGAATTCCTTACACGACTTGGATTCTGCAGGAAACTTATAAACAAATAACTACGCTCTTAACTGTAAGGAGACTCTTGACTCCACATAAAATGAAAAAGAAAGGACTTGACTCATCCCTTTTGTGCCAAGCAAGAACCCCTATTCTCCTTGGAACATGTAGGACCCTTGTTGGATATGGGTCCACTGGATCATCCAATCAGTTATACCAATGTACCTGTGACAAGGAGCAACATGATTGTTTTATTACCCTTTGAGTCAATTTTCTGTTTTTAAGTAATTGGACTGTCATATGTTGTAGCATAACATGTTGATTTATCCCCTTAAATAATAACTTGTTATATTTAAACAATTTTTTACTGGAAATGGTTCTTTTCCCTAAGAAATGCTGCACTATTGAAGAATTACCCATAACTTGGCTTTTTTTTTTTTTTTTTCCTTATTTGTTTTCCACTTTGCTGATTTTAGAAATTTGGATGTACCCAGAATTCGAGTGTAATGGATATCCCATTTGAAATGGATGGCTCTGATTTCCAATTCATTTAGGACATTGAATGGCAGGTTTCCATGAAAATGGCCATGGGTACATCAAACCCACCCTCAATATTGTGTGTTAACTTTTCTTCTGCATACATGGCCTGATGAGATATATTTTTATTTGGGACCTCACTGGAATATGTTGATTTGTATCTGTTTGCAGGTTTGTTTCTTTTTAAGAGTGTTGCCTTCATATTTCAGCATGTGTTCATAGGGGAAAAAAAGTGTTTCTATTCAAGTCTGGGTGTTCTTAGCTGCTGATAGGAATTATTCTTTACACGTGGGGTATGAATTTCAATATGTGATGAACCTTGTAGCAGAAAATTCTTTTTACTGGTTTCTGCCTGTGCCCCCTTCATTTATGTAATAGAAGATTGGATTTGTCATTTGATTTTTGGCTTCTCTTGGATTTAATACCTGTAATGATTTTTATTTCATCCTTTGAAGTTTGTAGTCCACTGTCACTGTCGGCGTGCTTGCTTGAAATAGTTTTGAGTTATGTAGAAAACCATATTATTTATTTCTTCTAGTGTGATTTTCTTGTGCCAGAGTATGATCACTTGTTGAAAGGACATCATGTTATTGTTAGATTCAAGTAGAGGCTTTTAGTGAATTTACACATTTATTTCACTCCTTTATGTAACAACTGTACCTATTTGCACTGTTATTTTATAACCCACAAAATAATCCTAGGTGTACATGTATAATCCTAGGTGTACATGCATTCACAAATTGCATTTAAAGATTTGGGAATCAGCCTCCTTGTACCTGTGTGGATTTTGACATACTGTGTAGATTTTGACATATGTGCCTGTACTGATGCAACTTAGCATAATGCTATCATTGTTTTTAGAAGGGAGTCCTGTTTAAAGTGGTGATTTCATAATTAAAGTGTGGTAACGTTAGGAATCCAACAATAGTGAAAGTGACTCCAACATCAATTTGTATGGCAAATGATAAAAATAAGAACTTTTACAGCTTCAATGAACCACGAATTCCAAGTACCAAAAGTGACATGGACTACTCAAATTCTGTCTACTCAACAGGATGCAAGTCTTAATAGCCACTTGCCATTTCATGATTATCACAACTTTAACTTTAGATATGAACATGGAGAACAAACTTTTATCATCCTCTGATTGATTCACTATTCACAAATTGATTTCAAATAACATGGAGGATCAACTTTTACTATTCTAGCTAATCAAGAATTGTTAGGAATGGTCCAGCCCCACCCTACTTTTTTTTTTTTTTTTTATCCATGACCCATGAAGGAAAAGTTCCTAATTTTGCCTTTATCTAAGTCCTTCGCATTCCTTGACTTATGGATTTGCACTGGCCCAAATTTGATATTCATTATGTAGGTGTGAAGGCACTTCATATGATCATGTATAATTTGGCTGGAATCTGAGTTTACCCGTGTTTAGAATTTGGATGACTTTAAGGCTCTCAAATCAAAATTTTTATGTATTATCGGATGGTTCTTAATTCTCCCACAAAAGCATGTTTCTAGGTGGGTGCCACATGATGGACCATTCCTTGCAAAAGAACAGCCAACTTTCCGTGAAGGCTATTTAGTAGGCATTTTTTGGACACTTTTTGGATGGAACTTTTATATAAAAATCTTATGTGGTGCCATGGATAGAGTACAGCTTTTACTTCAAGAAGTGAGAGCATTCCTAATGACTATCAAAATTGATAGAAAATTTAGAGATGAAAATTGCAATTGGGGATGGTTACAATTGAAATTGAAAGGTCAAAAGCGTATTGGGATGGTTAAAATAAAAACTGAGAGGTCAAAATAGCAATTAGGATGCTCAACAAGGAAACTCAAATCTCTTAACCACTATTATATTAAAGTACCTCATTGGTTGGATTGTGTAAATTATAAAACATAAATACTTCCATAGTACTTGTATTAAAGTACTTTAATCTAAGTACTTATATTAATGTACTTACCAATTACATATTTAAAGTGGGAGGAAAATGTGAATTAGCTGTAGAACACATGTATAACTTACCGTCGAAATAAAAAATTACGATCAAAATTAACTTCAAAACCCAACGCTTTAATATAGTATTGGTATTAAAGTATTTTACGATTGCATATTGGAAGTGAGAGGACAATGTGAATTACTTGTAAAATACAGGTATAACTTCCAATCAAAATAAAAAAGTTATGGTCAAAATTAATTTCAAAACCCACCTACCCATTGAAATAAAAACATTAAACAGAGCTTTTTGCCGTTTACAGATGTCAGGTACTGTTTTTTGGTCCAGTGGGAAGAGAATCTAAACGGTCAGAGGCGGTGCGGCCCACGTCATGTTTTAAATTCTCACGCGTGCAGATTACGCAAGATCACGTGTAATGGCATGAAGCAAAACCGGATCCAGCCCAACGACAAGTGGGAGTTATTTCCATCTGTCCAGACCATGAACTAATGGGCCCCACTCACCCAAAACATTTGTTTTCAGACTGCAAAGTCATTTGCCTTTCACCCATGTCACGGGAAAAAAAATGAAAATTTATATATGTAAATGCTATACATGCAAATGTAAATTTTGTATAGATAAATTTAAAATACATTATTTTTATTTTTGTTAAAATCACTATTTTCACATAAATAAATATAAAAGACATGTAATGATTTTAGTTTTGTTTGGAGTTTTTGGACCTTTTTGTTTTTTTATTTATTTATAAATTTTTAAAATTTATGAGAATTAAGATACGAAACTAAACATCCAGATATTTACTGTTTATACAAGAAAAGCCAAAAGGTTTTGGTCATGAATTGGGGAGTTACTAGTTTAATAGACAAAGTGAATGGTTTAGATTACAAATATGAGACATACAAAAATGAGAAAAATGTAAAGGTGGTAGATTGGCATGATAAGAATGTAATCAACATGAAACAATTGAGTGGTAGCTCAATTGGCCAAAAACTCTGCGCCCAGAAAATAAAGATGTCTTCTATTCAATATCTACTTTTTTTTACTGTCTCCCCTAGTCTTACTCGTTGCGCGTGCACCTAGGGATTAGTTTTTAGCTATCCAAAATCAAGTGTCCCTCATATTTAGGGCCAAAGGTTCCTAGGTTGGATTGGACAGGAGATACCATTATATTATATATATATATATATATATGTTAAAGAATGCAATCACCGTATATGAGGTGTAAAGAATGCAATCACCGTATAGGAAGTGTATATGCAGTGTTTTTGCACTAAGGATGTGAATCACTTTCATAACTATTATAGTGCAAAGATTTGACCTAATCAAATGGCTAAGCTACTATCTAACAATTTCTTTAATCCATTGGACTTAAAAACCTTTAATCTAATTTAGTATTTTTATCTTAAATAATCAAAATGAAAAGATTTGACCATATGAAACGACCCCTCGAATCAAACTCCAAAAGTAACTATGGGTTAGAATGAAAATTGATGTAGAGTCTAGATCCCCTATCACAACTATTACACAGCCATCCAACACATGCCCGAAACTCCATCGAGGAGCTCACATGATGATAATTTGAACTATTCATCTTAAATGACATCCCTAACCTCAAATCCCATTTTCAACAGTAGTGGGTTCCATTTAGCACATGATGAATAATGTAATTTGTGCCACATCAGTGCCCAATCACATTTTCAACCTTATGCTCAATCTTACGGTGATGCCTATTCATTTAAAGGGTGTAGTTGGTGTTGGTCGCGCGTTTTCTCTTTTGCATATTCACGAATCCCACTTAAATAGGTCAGATTCTTAAATCCCTTCTACCGCAGATTTATAAACTAAAATATTCATTTCGAAATCATACGCACCTAAATGGGAGTGGGAAGGCACCGAACTACCTCTTTCCATGTACATGGGCTCTAAACATCATCTTCATCACTTGTCCTAACTATAGTTGAGTCGGCTATACGAATTTTGTTTTTCCACGATCTATTTTGAGCCAAATTCTCAAATAAGTTATACAAATTACATGGGAACAACACAAATGACCCCTAAAAGTGAAATTTGAGGACATATCAGGAGAGAGAATAATTCCTCTTGAAAGATCCAAATTATCTCTATGCAGGTCCCATAACGGAGTTTCCCAAATCCTGTAAAATATCTACAAGGCATAGGAGGAGAGCGTTTCACACGTGGGAGGTGGGCCCTAGTGATGATTAATATTTGGTCGCATGAGAGATGGTAGAGCACTCTGAGTCCAAATCGAAAGCAGAAGAAAGCGAAAAAAACACTACTCCAATGTAACGTGCGCTTTCGTGCTCTCTCTCTTTGGTAAAGAGCGAAAAAGAAAGAGAAAGTTAGGGTTTTTATATCCTGATCTTTGATCATCATCATCATCTTCTCTGCATTCTCTCTGGATTTTGATATGGAGAGAGTCAGAAGAGCAGCGCATGCGGGATCATGGTACACTGACAACCGTAAGTCTTATTCTTCACACCCAATCGCTGCCTTTTCTTCTCAGATCTTCTAAAAGCTTAAAGGTCTCTTTTTTATGGTTGAACTGTTTTCTTATTCTCTTCTTTGCTTGTTGAAGATTACTGTTGATGTGTTTGGATGGGAATTCATGAAACTATTGCGGAATCTGTTAGTTTTGGTGTTTTGATTAGAAGAGATTTGAGAGCGACGAGAGGAGACTTAGAAAAGAAGGAACTTTGATGGTGTTTTGTGCAATTTTTGATCTTTTCTGCCTAAATTGGCACTTGGGGATGATTTCATGTGGAGATTTAGGGCCGTTTATTGGGTGGGACACTCAATGAATGTCTACTGAAGCAAGATTTGGGGCTGTTGGGTTGATAAGTGGGCCACTCGTGCTAAGAGAATGGATGGTTAGGATGGGTTTGACCAACGATTGGGATTCAACTTGCTTTTGTGGCCCTCTTGATGATGGGGCTGTTGGTGTGGTTGTTTGGGCAGGGCAATTCATTGGGTCTGCCTGATGAAAGATTGGGACCGTACATGCCTAAATTTAGTAGTTTTTTTCTTCTTCTACCATGTTAAGCAGGAGTCGTTTTTAGGAATGGCAAAAAAAAAAAAAAAAAAAAAGGCTTTGTTTGTGAGGCCCACTTGGAAGCATGACAATCACGGGGAGCGGCTATGAAAATTCTTCATTGGATTTGAGGTAATATTTGGGTGAGTGATAGTCCGCGGGAGGTGGTGGGGTGGGCTTGGGTTGGGTTTTAAATGTTTAATGCAAGGTTTTCCAAAGTCGTGATTTGGACTCAACTCATCTAATGCAAAAAAAATTGATTCGGATAGAGTCAGAGCTGTGACTCCGGAGAGTGATGTTCTTCTAAAAATGAATCTATTACTTATAAAACTTATAAAATATAGAAATACATTTATTTACATGCATTCATAATAATCAATTTAATTTAATAAATTTGTATATGCAAGAAAAGTACTACAATTAGGAAAATAAAAGAAAAATATTGCATATTACACAATTTGTAAGTTCAAATATCGAATGTAAAAGATCAAACATGAGTTTAAAATTACATTCCATTCATCATTTTTAAATTACTAACCCTAAACCTCATGCATAATTACTTATAAAATAGAAATAAACTTTAATTGTTTAAAAATTAGATCGCCCTATTAAATGGTGCATTCGCAAACAAATTATTAAAATGAGATGACTCAGCCGGTTCTCCTCTATTTTTGACTCGGCCCTTTGTCAAGACGACTCGGGAGAGTCAAGAGTCGACTCGGTGCTAAGCAGCAACTTAAACAAAGGATTTTGTTAGGGGCTTGCCTTTTATGCATGGGAATGAAAATAGGGTTTAAATATATAAAATTTGCATGTGTAAAATTTGTGCATGTGTAACACAGTACTATGTTTTTTTTTTTTTTATTTTTTTTATTTTATTTTATTTTATTTTATGACCTAGGGTATCTCCTGCCCATCCCAGGAGCCTTTGGCCTTGAGCCCGAGGGACACTCGATTCACATGCACCGGGTGAAACTATGGGAGGTGGCCAAACACAATACTATGTTTGGAAGCACTATTTTCACACAAGTAAATGTTGTTGTACGGTTCAGATTAAGGCATCATTAGGGCTTATTTGTTTGCATTAGAATATATAGGAATTGAATACATAGGGTGGTTAAAAATGAAGATTAAAGGTGAATTTTCCAAAATGAATTCCAAATAACATTTTCTTTTAGGGAAATAGAATAAAAAGAAGAAGCTATTAGATGCCCATTTTTTTAAAATTCACCTTTGATCTTCATTTTTAACTACCTTATATATGTTCGATTCCTATATATTTTAATGCAAACAAAAAGGGCCTGAAGGTTTTTGGGTTTAATGGCTCAATAAAAAACTTGAACGGTTTGGATTAAAATTTTGAAGCTCACTGGCGTTGCAAAAAAAAAAAAAAAAGGGTGCTGAAAGGATTTGATCCCACGACCTGTACTAAATGTCTTTTCTAGTGGCACCTTCTTAACCAAGGAGGCGCGTAGTAGTAGTTTCAAACCTTTTTAGGTATGAGAGTTTTTATATGAAAATGACCTCATTTACACACTATTATGCATATTATATAAATAAGTCCAAACAAATGACCCCTTAATGTATTTTTTTAGACATGCTCATGGGTTTCACCGGCACCAACGTGTGTTATCGATGCACATAAGGACCAAATCCAAGCAATGCAAATCTGGAACCCACCATAAAGGTGACCTGGTCTACAACCTTTTTGGTTTTTCCCCCCTACTGGTGCCTTTTTGTGATTCATCATCATCACTATAGTCTTATCCCATCAATCACTGGTTGGCGAAAAGAGTTTCTACTCTAAAATTCTAGCATTCTAATCAAACTTTGATCACGATACCTGTCTAAGGAGGCACACAAGTACATTCTCTCTCTCTCTCTCTCTCTCTCTCTCTCTCTCTCTCTCTCTCTCTCCCTCGTGCGTACGTGCTTGTGTGTGAGTTTGACACTGCAAAGTTCTATTCTTTCTTTGATTTTGTACCTACATGTAAAACTAGACACAATATGTTCATGATTATTATAAAATATGTGTTTGGCAAACATTTTAGAGGCTATTTTACCATTTTCAAATCTTAATTTTGGAGTATAATAATTTATTGCTTATTGTTATGGGGATAAGTTCTGAAATTTTATGAACTCAAAACGCTAGTGCTAACATTGTGAAGCTACGGAAAATTGGAAATTCCTTTTCTCAATTTATTTTTGAAACTTGAGAAGATACTTGTTGGAAGCACGTTATGTTTGGCGAGTTTATGTATGAGTGTTTGTAAAAGGCTAGAATTGCTCTTGAATTTTCCATGTTGTAAAGTGATGTGTTAGCAAACAATGTTGATTGCCCGGAGATGCTATTGGAGCATTTCAATGGTGATTGTCCGAACATGATGAGGAAGCATATTCTTGAGTTACAATGATAATTTACACATTACCCCTAATGCACTTAATGCTAATAATTACTGATTTTGTTATCCTGTTATCAGCCACCAAACTGGGAGAAGAACTGGATGGATGGCTTAGAGCATGTGGTCTTGCTAAATCTTCAGATATAAGAGGTGTAATTGCCCCGTAAGTTAGTTTTATCCCCATTAAAAGTTTTAATTTCATGAGTATTAAGGTCAACTGAGCTTTGTAATTTAATGATGTTTATTGCTGTCCAAATTTCAGGCATGCTGGTTACTCATACTCAGGTCGTGCTGCAGCCTTTGCATTTGCTAATATAGACCCGGAGAACATGTGAGTTGATTTTCTTTTGGTTTGATATCTCTCTCTCTCTCTCTCGTGCGCACCCGTGGGGCCTTGGATGACCAATTCTATGGTTACCATGGGTGCTTTTTAAACCTTTACTGTTCATCAATGTTTATCAATCACTTTTTTGGAAGAAGCCATCTGTGATTAGCCATTTACGTATTTTCAATGTAATAACCGCGAAGATGACCATAGTTTTGTGCCTATTACTTTATCGTTTTGGTTTTAGATTTAAAAAGATCGAGTACATGCGGTTTAGACGAGCATAGGGATAAGTACATAAGAGGATGCCTACAAGTAGCTCTGAATGAAGAGAAAATCAAGGAATGTTGCTTGAGATGGTTTGGGCATATACCTGTTTATAAATAATTCTTTCAAAGGTAATAGAGTTTAAAAAACTAGGAGTTAGGGAAGACCGACAAGCTTTTTTAATGGTAAAAAAAGGGTCATGTAGTAAGGAAAGACAATGGATTGGAACTATAGAGAGTGTTTTCATAAAAAGGGGTCAAGTGACCCAACCGGGTGTTGGCTCGGTGGTTAGGACACTGGGTTTGCTCCCCAGAGTTCCTGGCATCGATTCCCCCGGGCGTTAACTGTCCCCCGTCTATTTGGGTGCGGGCGTGGGGCCCCGGGATTAGTCCTACCAAAGGTGGGGATACCCCGAGATGTCAAAAAAAAAAAAGTTTTTTGGGGGGGGGGGGGGGGGGGGGGGGGTGGTGGTCAAGTTTAAATTTGAACTTACAGATCAGACCATTGATAGATGGGACAAAGCTACTAGGCTACTAAGACGATGATGATTGTGATTATGTTGTTGATGATGATGATGTTACGATTTCAGTTGCATGCTCATGTGATGGGATTTCTGCCATTCAATATAAAGACCCTGATTCTCAAATCAAGCGATGCCAATATAGTGCAAAGTTGGTCTCATTTGAAAGGTGATTGGATTGGTGAACTATGACAAAAAAAAGACATGTTGGATTATAAGGGATAATGCAAGTTATAGGCTTTATCAAAGTTTCTAATTTTAGTCTTGACTTGTATTTGTTGCCTGCTTTTTGAAAGGTTTGTTTTGATGAAATTAATCCTCAGAAATTTGTTTTGCATCAAAATAATTTTATGTTGGTTTCTTCTCATACTTTTAATCTCTGCGATGGAATAGTGAACTAAGTAAACTTGTATGTGCTACATCATTCTATTCAGTGTATGTCATATAAAGGACAAAAATAATATTTGCTGCTCACTTACTATTGTTATTATGTGATCAAATGTAACATTTCAGTTCACGGGTATTCCTTCTTGGTCCATCACATCATTATTACACTCCAAAATGTGCTCTTTCAAGAGCTACTGTTTACAAGACGCCTCTCGGAGACCTGCCAATTGATTTGGAAGGTATTGCTGTTTTATTTGGAGACAAATCAATGTTGTCATTAGTCCATTTTTTTATTATTAAATTTCATTTTCTTTCTTCCCATATATAGAGTAGAGAATGTTTGGAGATCAGCTTTATCTCTTGTCTCCATGATATTCCTTTTCTAGGAAATTAGTCCACCCTAGCCAATGCTATGCTTCGGCCAATAATGTACAAGCATGACCATGTTTTCATTATTTGAGTTATTGATGTTGTGTGGGTCTCATTGTGGATGGTAGGTTGAAGAATTCTCTCTTCAATCAATGGTCCGCTAATGTCTGGTTAAGAAAATAATAGAGCAGCATCCCAACAAGGTCAAAGAAGGTATGGCTCAGATCTACCTACCTGGGAGGGATTTTGGGTCATCCTTACAAGATGGGATCAACACATCAATGGTTTGGATCATTGAGCACTAAGTTGTACATTTGCTGCAGTTCAGGATCTTGTTTTTCCTCCTAGGCTTGTACTTCTGAAGAGCTGGCTCTAGTTGAATGAAAAGATACAAATTTGTTGAAACCAAACAATTTCCCTTTTAGTTTTGGGCAAAAATATCTGTTAATTTTATGTTATATTGCATGCTCAACAAACTCACTAGCATCTGTTTTTTGTTTTGGGGCGCATTGATGTACCGTGGTGCCAGTCAATGAAGAGTTAAGGGCAACAGGAAAATTTGAACTAATGGATCTTCATGTAGATGAAGCAGAACATAGCATGGAGATGCACTTGCCATATCTTGCCAAAGTATTTCATGGGTAAATTTATACTGTAGATTAAGTTTCTTTCTACATTTCTTTCGCAAAGATTTGACTTATATTGTGCTATGCAGGTGGCCCGTAAAAATTGTACCTATTTTGGTTGGCGCTCTTAATTCGGAAAATGAGGCCATGTATGGACGACTGCTGGCCAAATATGTGGATGACCCAAAGAATTTCTTTTCTGTCTCATCTGACTTCTGCCACTGGGGATCACGGTATGCTATCTACTGATTGTTTCTTAATCTTTTTTTTTTTTTTTTTTTTGGGACATAGAATTCAATCTCTGATGGCTTCTTTCTTTTCATATTCTTTAAGCACCTTATTTTAAACATATGTGGTATTTAACAATTAATACAAAAAGAGAGAGAGAGTATGATGGCGGTTGCTTGCGAAGTTGGTTGATCAGCGTTAGCAATGTTACATATCACACATATTAGTCTCATTTTGCTGTGACATCTATGGTATCATTAGCATTCTAAAATCATTTTATCCTTTTTTTTTTTTTTACTGAGTTGGCCCAGTGGCCAGGAGAGGAAAGTATAAACCACCCAGCCAAGGACAGGGGCTATGGGAGCGGGAGTAAGTGGCGGAGCCAGGATTTTCTTTCGAAGGGGGCAAGCAACAGCCAATACTGACAAAAAAAGGAAGGAATATCTGGCAGTGGCCCTGAATTATATTGGATCGAAATTTCTCAAAAAGGGCATTTCTTTCATGACATGCTAACGATTTCAAGGTCATTTACACTTTAGACACAAGGAAAAAAAATAAAATGCAAAATTACATAAGATCACCACCAGGATTTTAGGAGACCACTTCGTGGGCCCAACCATAAAAAGTCTAAATTAACGAGTATTCCTCATCAGATTTCACTCAAATGGCCCTATGTGAGTGATAACTTTTAAAATACTTAAAAAAAATATTATAAAAAATTAGTATTTTGTATAGATATATCTGGTGTTGGGACTAAGTTGTTTTAAAGTTAAAATTTTCATAGAAACGGTTTTTTTTTTTTTTTTTTTTTGATGAGAATTTGATTTTTCTTAAGTGTGGAAAGTTTTCTTTTTTTTTTTCCCATTTTTCTTAATGGCCTAGTAACCCTAAATGATTAGGAATTTGCAGCTTATTGCTCATGACCGTCACAAAATTTTATCCAGGAGCCCAAGAGGATCCCATCTATAGGATATCCCCCAGACTTATTCCACTAGAGTTGTTCCATCATAAACTTGGGCCACATTAATTATATTAATAGTTATATGCTTAATCTTAAGGTGAGACTAGATTCTAAAAACTTGGAAAGCCCCACTAGTGGATGTTCATTTAGAACAATTCAGATTTTCAACAGAGTTTTCATTAGATGGGGCTCCACTTCGGAGTTCCTTTCTCTTGATTCATGTTTGATGAGGGACAAATCCAGAAAAATTCAGGGAGAGAATTAAGGGATAGATATGTTGAGTTCATTATATATTTTGAAGAGAAGAAAATGATGAAAATGCCCCTAATCTTTGATAATTTTTCCCTCTCTTATGAATAAAAATAAAAAATGAGGAGGGGCAAAAGTAGAAATATACATAGCCTAAATTTTTTTCCTCTTGTATGAAAGGAAAGGAGAGAAATCTTAGGAGGGGCAATTGCCCCTCCTCGACCCCCCTCCCTCCGCCACTGGCGGGAGTTGCTATCCACAGCAACTCCCTGTGATTCCCAATCATTTTATACATTTCCTTTGTCACTTTTTACCCCTTTTCCCATGTAGAGTTAAATCAACAGCTGTGTAATTCTCTCTTAAATTTCGGAAAGAAAATATTAATAAAAGAAAAATCGTGTAAAGGGAACAGATCAATAGATTCATGCACTTTTTTATAATCAATTTTAGTGACCTTTTTTTTTTTTTTTTTTGTAAGTACTTTGTTTTCTTATGTTGTTTGTTTTATTGATTTTATTATTTCTTCGTGGACTAAGTATGTGGATGTTATACCATACTTGAATTTCTATAAACTGTATTTGATCGAATACTTGCATGATGAATAAACTTGGTTATTCATAGTGCTCCTATAATGTAATTATGGTTTGTGGCTGGTATATTTCTCTTGTACTGGTTCCGCTTTGATAGGTTTTTTGTTTGGCTTTTCTGAGTTGTACTTGTACCTTCTTTCTCTTTAATGAAAATTTACTATTACTGATAAAAAAAATGAATAAACTTGCTTAGCAACTGTAGCTCATTCATTGATAACATAAACATGATCATACTAGGGACTGCAGAATGTGTTTGTACCCTATAGTTATTGGTCTGTCTCTGTGATGACGATAAGACTTTAAGTCTATTCTACATGTTAGAGTTATAAGTGGCAAAGCAGTCTAAATCCCCAAAAATTTGTTTTGGCTACCATGAAGTGTCGCTTTTATCATTAAAACTCGACATATGTTATTATCAGGATAAAAACAGCATATTCATTATGCGGTCTGACTTCTTGTTAAATGTAGTTAGAAAAACATATAATAAATATAAAATGTGGTGATGTCCTTTTTTTTTTTTCCTCTCGGGAATTTTCATCTTTTCCACTTAAACAATATTGACAATACAGACTGATATGTGATTCATATCATTTGTCTCCACTGATGCATATCCGTTTTTATATCGGTCGATCGATATGGTCACCAATGCCTGATATTTTGAACCTTGTTGGATGGATGCTTCCCCAAATCTGTATTCCTTGCATTTCAGTTCAGATATGAAATGAAATAGATGTTTATTCAAGAATAAAGGGCTAAAATAATTAATGAATAAAGTATCTGTTCTAATGTGGTCTATATGTTGCATGTCTCTCCAAAGACAAGGCTGTCCATATAAGCATCTATATCACAATCACTAAAAGTCTAGGATGGATGCTTATTTGGGCGAAAATCGCTTCTTTTGCTTCTACTTATATGCTAAAATGGGAGAAGAAATTTTGTGCTTGAAATGATGTTTACGTAGATGTTAGTGTTTGTTGTATTGAGTATTAATACAGATGTCAGGCTGTCTTAACTCTTAAGTTCCTTTTTTTTTTTTTAATATTAGTATTTATTGAAAAAGCTAAACAGTACAAGAGAGATGTACTGAAAAGCTGAAAGCAAACAAAAATAAAATAAAATCAAAAGAACCAAAAAGGACGCAACCCAAGCAGGGCCTGTCTACAGAGAGCAAAACACAAAAATAGGAACTCAAAGGAAATAAACCCCTAAAAATGAATTTATTCAAACCAACCTCCAAATGCCATGCCTCAAACAACCCTTGGATAGATCTGGGATGGACCCAACCACAACCAAACCAGCTAAGAACAGCCGACCAAACCCCATGCACCACTTTACAATGAAGAAGAAGATGATCCACAATCCCCACATCTGCCAGACACATGGGGCAAGTGTTAACAATGAGCTTCTTATGACAGCAAAGGTTGTCCCATAGTCAGAATCCCACCATGCGAAGCCAACCAGCCAAAAGCTATCACCCTAGGCAAAACCTTCATCTTCCAAAGCCTAGACAAACGGCTGATACTTAATATTTTCATATTTTAGACCGTCACATCATCATTATTTTAAAAGAAAACTACCGAAATCATCATCACCACCACCACCACAAAGCTAACCCTTGGTGCGTTATAAGTCTTGAAGATGAGTATGATCCTTCTCATGATCGTCACATCATCATTATTTAAAAAGAAAACTACTGAAATCACTACCACCACCACAAAGCTAGCCCTAGGTGCGCGATAAGTCTTGAAGAGTGACTTTATAGTTCCCTTAACTTTTAGAACAATGCTATAGGAGGTTGATGTCAACCTGGATCACCAGGAATCAACCTGCGGTCATCACTGGAGAGTGTGATGCCAATACCACAGAGCTATCATGTGTTTGGTGTTTGATTATGTGAGTTATACTTTCCACCCACTGAAGCAATTTCTCCGTTGCTGCACATTCTAACATGTTACTTCTGACTCCTTCACCTCTAACTCTATATTGTTCTTCACGTTGTTCTTAATTCGTTGCACTCACAATGCTTCAGTTCTTCACATAGAACATGCTGGATTGACTCTACTAACATATCCTTAAGAACTTTTCTCTATCAAAAGCATTCACTTAAAATTATTGATCGTTGTGGGACACTAGGGAAATGACTTTGTAAGTTGCTGTTTAAATGTACAATTACTTTGATGAAGTCTTCTGATCTGCATGGATCCTTTTCCCCATTGATTGACATTTTAGGGTGCCTCCTGTACACAACCAATGTGATGATACTTTATAAAACTTGAAGTGTTCTTTCGCATTGAATACTTCTCAACATTGGAACCTTAGAAACCTTTTAAGACATTATGGTTATGGCCGTGAATCAGATGGCGATCTAGTTGTAGAGGAAAGGGGGAGTTTATAGACGTCATTGTTGGCTATTACAAAAATCTTTACTGAAAGAGAAGAATTGAGTCGTCAAATCTTTGATAATATGGAATTTGCAACCATCAGGGAACCAACAGCAGATTGGTTTAGACTTAAGAGAGGGACTTTGTAATGGATCGTCGAAGTGGCAGTGTGGCCTTCTTTTGCTCTTTTGGGAGTACACAAAGGCAAATGTCTTAGAGTTTGTTAAAGAATTCCTTGAGAGAACTATTGAAGCAGAATGGGCATATTTTCTCTTATCTCAAAGCAAGATGGGCCTATCAGCTCAATTGATAGTATATACAGAATTCTGGCTAAGGTATTGGTGAATGGAGTCCCAATAGGTTTTGTTTTCCTTGTAAGAGGTTTTTGTCCAAGGGAGACAGATTCTTGCCGGGGTCCTCATTGCGAATGAATGTATTCACTCCAAAGATAGAGACAACCTGCTAGGTGTGCTTTGCTAGTTAGACTTTGAAAAGGCTTATGATAAGGTGGATTGGGGCTTCCCTTAGTATTTTCTTCATAGAATGGGTTTTGGATGCAAATGGAGGACTTGGATTAAGAAATGTGTTTCTTCTACTAGTTTTTTCTCTCCTTATCAATGGTTCCCCAAAAGGATTTTTCCCGGCTCAAAGAGGTTTACAGCAAGGCGACCCTCTTTCCCATTTTCCATAGGTCATCATTGGTGAGGCCCTTTGTAGTACGGTTGTGACAGAGGTTGAGGTAAATTTGATTAGAGGCTTTAGATTGGCTCTTGAAGCTCCAATGTTGAGCGTCTACAATTTGCTAATGGTACTCTGATTTTTTTGCAAGGCAGAAGACAACCACATCAAGAATGTGAGAGCAATTCTTTTATGTTTTGAGGCAGTCTCTGAATTAAAGGTAAACTTCTTTAAGAATGAAATGACGAGGGTTAGAGTGGATAGTTCAGATCCTATCTCACCTAGAAAAAAAATTTGGGTTGCAAAGTTGGTTCCCTACTGGTTTTGTACTCAGGGTTGCCTCTATGTTTAGATAATGTTTCCAAATTTCTTTAGTATTCAGTGTGGAGGAATACCTTAATTCAGCCAGCTGCTGCAAATCTTTCAGTATATTACATGTCCTTTCAGATGCCCGATGTCAGTGGTGAGCTGTATAGAAAGAACACAGAGGTGCTTCGGGTTTTTTTGGCAAGGCAAGGATGGGAAGAAGTTTCACCTAGTTGATTAGGCTTTCATATGCGAAACTGAAACATGAAGGCGGCACAGGCTTTAAGCCAATTAAGCAAATGAATCAAGCTCTTTTGGGGAAATGCCTTTGGAGAATCAGTGATGACCAACACAGTTTGAGGCACCGAATCACTGCAGCCAAATACAGGGTGTCTAGAAATGGGTGGGATATTAAAGACCCTGACTACAACACCTCTGGAATCTCAATGGGAGTGCTATCACTGAAAGAAGCCTTCAGAATAACATCAAGTTCAAGTCAAGGTCCGGCGAGAAGATATTTTTCTGGCTTGACACTTGTGTGGGGGATAGTCCCTTGGCAGTTTGCTTTCCGAGCCTGTTCTCTTGTGCCAGAAATCCTAAGGCATCATTAGCAGCTACATGGAGAGAAATGGGGACCAAGTTCATTGGGACCCAATTTTCAGGAGATACTTGACTAAGCATGAGGTGAGTCATCTGATGTCTCTTCTTGATCTTCCTAACTAGCTATCTATCCAAGGTGTGGGTGAAGACTCAAGGGTGTGGGTCCCTTCCAAGGATGAATACTTTTCAGTTGCCTCCTTCCAGTCCTTAGTGAGTGTGTCTCGGACTGCTGGCTCTCTTCTCTATATTTGGGAACTGAAGGTCCCTCCTAGGGTGATTGCCTTTGGATGGTTAGCTCTTCATGGAGCCACTCTTACCATGGATGATCTCTATTGCCGAAAGGTTGTCATAGTTGATCCATGCTGATGTGTTTCGTATTGTCTCTTCTAAATTGCAAGGTTGTGCATGATATCTG
Organism: Camphora micrantha; assembly: GCA_003546025.1. Taxonomy (NCBI): domain Eukaryota; kingdom Viridiplantae; phylum Streptophyta; class Magnoliopsida; order Laurales; family Lauraceae; genus Camphora; species Camphora micrantha. Next base: position 6,636,641 of record QPKB01000002.1, read on the forward strand.
GAATTCTATCCTTCATGAGTTCAGTTGTAGCTCACTTCTCAGTCTCTCATAAAATCAGCTTTGTGTCTAGGTGCATAGCCGAAGTTATTCCTATGGCAAGGCAGAGGAGAAGAATAAGTATCACCCTGTGAATTGGGAGCTGTAGATAAGCCCAAAGCACATGGAGGCCTAGGTATTGGACCAATCTCAATCTGAACCAGGCTTGGGGGTGCTTGCCGGAGTCCAGTGCTCAATTACTCAAAGCTCAGAAGTTTATAATCACTGGGTGGAGGGAAGACTTTCTATCATGGCAGTCATTTGGCCTATCCGGAGGGAGAGGAATGGCATAGGTTTGATATTTTATGAGCAAAGGCTATGGTGGCAGCCAAGGTGTAAATCTGTGCATCTTCTTGGGCTTTTATAGTTGAGCCATTTCAAGATCTTCAGGTAGCAAACATTGGGCGATACTAGCTTGAGGAGTGGCGGCGGCGAACTCCTCCAGCATTGAAGGAAGGTCTAAACTGAGGTGCCAAGCCCCTTTGATTGGATGGTTAAAGCTCAAATTTGACATACTGGGGAATCTAGGCCCTTGAAGGGTGGGCATGCTGATCTGAGACAGCTCGGACTGGATGGTTTGGAACTTCGTCTGGCTGAGGTTCAGAATTTCAATGCTAAAAGAATTTGTCTATTTGAGCCACGTTGTGGAGGATAAAAGTCTCAATATCTATTAGATCATTGTAGAGGGTTGTCAGACTCTCAGCGTGAGGTATCGGTTGGCCTAGTGGTGCATGCAGTGCTCCTTTGCAGCTAGCAGACTTGGTGGAAGGGGTGGTTGGCATAACACTTGCAGATGGGGCCACTTTCAATCATCTGCCCCCTCTGCTGTTTTAGTGGCAATAGAAGAAACTAATGCTTTTGGCGAAAGAAGGGACTTGGTTGACTGCCATGACTTTTTGACAATATAGTTCCGTTGTCATTTTGAGAGATGTTGCTGCTGCTTTGGTCCCTCGCTGTTTTGTACATGTAATTAGGTATCAGCTGGCAAGCTGGCCTGGTTCTGTTTGGTCTTGGGTTGGCTAGGATAGCTCCCTTTTAAGTATAGAATCCCTTACGTACAGTTTTTGTCTTTTAATAAAATTGTTGCCATTCAATAAAATTTTAAATAAAACAAGTCTATGAAGAAAAATCAAATTTTCAATAATTCTTACTTCAAATAGTTCACTTACACAACAGAGTTTGTTCAATATAACTTAATGCTGCTGGGTGGTGGTGGTTGATGACTGCAACAGAATCCTAGGATTCTTTCTCAGACACTGGCTTGTAGAACTTGATATGGTGGATTTGATGGAAGTGTCTCCCTTCCAATTTGTATATTAGGCAGAAACTTATTTTTGATGATGATAGAGTACAGACAGCTTTAGATGGTACTAGGTGAAGTAAGTTTGTTTGCTTGTTTGTTTCTTTTTTTTTCCTTCATGTTCACATGATTAGCTTCTGGTATCGGGTTGTATGCCTGATTTTATCCACCTTTACCTGGTTTAACTACGTACATTATGACACGTAATTTTTTGTCTTTACCAGGTTTAACTACACATATTATGATAAGAAACATGGCCCCATCTACAAGTCTATCGAGGCCCTGGATAGAATGGGCATGGAAATCATTGAGACAGGAGATGCAGATGTGTTCAAACGGTATCTTTCTGAGTTTGACAACACTATTTGTGGCCGGCATCCCATTAGCGTTTTCCTTCATGTGAGATTTGCTGCATGCCTTAATAGTTTGCTATCTTTGTCATCAAAGTTTAGTCTGGCTAACTTCTTTATTCCTTAAATCTCCCAATTTCAGATGTTGAGGAGCTGTTCCACTAACGTAAAGATTAATTTTCTGCGGTATGAACAGTCAAGCCAATGCAAAACCACAAGAGATAGCAGTGTGAGTTATGCATCTGCCGCAGCAAAGGTAGAATCCTGAAAGCCAAGGAGTTGTAACTTAGATTGTATTAAATTATGGGATTTAAGGTGTCGTCACTTTTCTTTATTTGTGATAAATTAACATCTATCTCTTTATGGATTCTTACAGTTATGATTGGACATAAATTTATGATGCACATTGTCCTAGCTTCCTAACTCTAATCAAAACTTGTTTGTTTCTATTTTATTTTCCCAAAGTCTATTAGGAAAGTTACCTCTAATGGCCTAGGAAAGGGCTGATCAAGACTGTCCATCCATTGGGCTCTACTACTGATGCCAAATGGTTGATAAATAACTGATTGGACAATCCCAGCCATCCAATCTGATCTTAATGGATGGTGGAAAAACTAAGTGGTCTACTGTAGGAGAAATGTTTTGGCGCAACAGAATCCTTCACCTGAGAGGTTCCCCATTGTTCTTATGAGAAGTAATGATTTTAGCTCCTCGTGGGACCTATGTATGTATGATCAATCCCACTCTCCCCCCATCCACCCCAACCCATGGTTTGATACTCAGACTTCTTCACACCATTGGATTGTGCTTTAAAGACAAATTAACAAAAAATTAACTTATAGGGCCTGATTGTTTGCATAGAATGCATAGGAATCCATGCTGAAAGTGGCTAAAAATGAAGATTAAAGGTGAATATACAAAAATGATGTTAATTAACCTCCCCTTTAATTAGGGTTGTAAACGGGTCGGTTCATGTCTATGAACCCGGAACCGGAACTGTCAAGGAGAAGGTGGAACCAGATCGAGACCCGAAACCCTTTTCTGAACCGGTTTTTTGGCTTCAGAACTGGAACTAAAAGCATATATGGGGTTTGGATTTAAGTAGAGAATGATATTAAAAAAACATAGTTTTTATGAAAGATTATAAAAAATTGAGGTAATATATCGAGTCTACGGGTCCAAATCAAGGTGGAACTGGACCAAAATCCATTTACTTATCGGAGCTTAAATGAGGACCCAAACCTGGTTTTTAACGGGTCGGAACTTTCGGGTAATCAGATAATTGGGTATCCATTTACATTCCTACCTTTAATGGAAAGCAATTCAAGGGAAGGTGGCAAATGAATTTCATGCTCTTGTCCTAGTATTTCAAATCATAGGAGTCAATGTCCGGTCAACATTGCTACCTTATATCCTCATCCCTCGCTTAATATTATTCACACTTGAACCTCTTTAGATCCTTGGGTAGAGCTCAAATGACACTTGAACCTCTTTAGATCCTTGGGTAGAGCTCAAATGACCATGAATGCCTATCCATTCAATTCATATGTATTATACTGCAAACAAACCAACCCTTCGGAAGATTAAACTCCTGGGCACTCAAGTCAAAGGTTGTAATGATTTTATGGGACTCATCTTTTGTCCAATGTCTGATCCTATAATGGGACCTTTTCATCATCCTATTATCCTATCATTGTTGTGCATTCAAGTGGGGTCAAGCTCATATTCTGATAAGCAGGGTCTTTCAAGTGGTCATTCTCACTGACCAGATGGAAGTATTACCAGCTTGTTTCTTGGCTATAAATTCAAATGAAACTGGCAATGTCGCAATATGATGAAGAGAAGGAATTTTCTTGAGAGCTTCCAGTTACCATAACAAGGGCCAGTCTGTTTGCAGGAATTCTGAGAATAGATGTCGGTCGTTTGGTTGATTTGGTCTTGATCAAATGGTAAATATTTTGTTTTCTGCCACCTTTGAAGGGCTCACTTGAGCCCACCTTTGATAAAAATATGTTACAATGCCTAGTTTTATGCTCATTAAGCTTTTACTCACCATTGAATTGAATCTAAAAAACATATAGAGTTAAAACACCATCAAACTTAGAAACTATTAAATAAATCAAGGGCTAATATAATTTTGATGGGGTTCATTCTTTGCATGATCCTTATCTACAAAGAGACATTTCCATCTATTCTATCTTCTCCGATAAGCAATATATTTATGTGGGGCCCCATGAACTGGGCTACATAACCATAGTGTGCGGTCTACTCATAGGTAAAAATTTCTCATTTCTCATGGAGTTGGTGGACCTTGGGAGAAGTATACCTAAGAATGTTTGAAGGTTCCTATAAATGTGTTGTTAATGTTTATAGAAAACTGCTTCCTTTTGTCACTCTGAAAAGACAAGTGCAGTGTGAACAAGGTGAAATTTTCACACCATTCGACGACCAAAAGGGTGAGTGTCAATGTGTTCATGCTTTTAGAAAAGGAAAAGAAGATTTCATGGTAAAGTTGTACTTTTATATATTTACATAAAAAGCCCATCTTTAGGATTTTTTTTTTTTTTTTTTTTTTGGGTTTTTTTGGCAAAGAACTTTTAACATGAAGCCCCCACCCCAAATTATAATATTTGTTTGATATCTTTTGTATATGAAAAGAAAGATGGCCTATAAAAAATGATGATTTCATGAAGGAACTGCCAAAGAACTGACCTAATTAATCTGGTCAGGCTATGATTGAGTCTATAATTTCTAATTTATGTGATTGGACCCCTAGTATTAATTGATGATACTTAATTTTCAATAAATAGGCACCCTCTTTTATGGTGGCATGGTGCACCACATCTTATAGCACTCATCCCCTACTTACCTGTTGATACCATAATGACAGGAGTATAAACTTAAATGAGCATATAGATATAATCTTAAAAGCAGGAATTATCCTATGCACACCTTCTTTTTGTTTCGCGCACCACAAAGAGGGGCCCACCTGATGACCCATCGAATGGACCACAGTAGTCCTTTTTTTAACACCTATATGAATGAACTGTACTGTTGGATTGATGGGTTAGTTTTTAAAAGGGTAAAACTTATTGACTGTTAATGAAGGGGTTAGGATGATCATCGGTTGGAGCCCATATTTTGTACACAGGTAGGCCTCAACCAAATGAAGAGTAGGGCCCACAATGAGGACTGGATAAGCCCTCACCTTAAAAGTAGGTGCTTTCCAAAAACAATTATAAAACCGATAAATAAAGGTTACACATAAAATCAGGTAAGAGTGGTTTTCCCTTCCTTTCTTTTAGGAGTTAATAATAAGATATGAGAGATTGCTTAGGGCCCATTCCTTTATTGGGATTTTTAGAATTCATGTGGTTGTTTGGGAATTAAGATTGGTTCTGCTATTTGTATGGCTACCACAATTCCACAACTCTTGTCTTAGGGTTATGTGGTAAACATAATTTGGTTTCCTACAAACAGAACCAATCGATCAGCTTGAATTGTATTAACTATATACTATAGTTGAGATTTATTAAAACAGTTATAGGTCAAAGCTAAGGCCATAAAAATCATGATCAACAGATAAAGTACTCATTTTCATTTAATACTTGTTCTTGAAACCTCATTATTGAAACACGACCTAAATCAACACTGTCAACACCACCACACTCATTTTCGATAAAGAACAAGAAAGAATTAGCAAATGACTAAAGAACAAGAGACTTTTGCCTCTCTCTCTCTCTCTCTCTCTCTCTCAGCAACTTGTTACAATGTATGAAACCCACAAATAATTATTATAGTGAGGAATCCAAACTTCTACACTAACTCCAACTCTAAGAAAACAAAGTTCTCTTCTTATTTAGATTTTAACAAAAGTAATCCTACTTATCTCAATAAGACTGATAAAAAAAAAGACCCATTTCAACTAATTTTAATATATCTGAGATAAATTCAAGTCAAATTGAAACTATTAACTAAGAATTTGTTGGGTGGTTATGTCTCTAATGCATAGTCACCCAAGTAACTCGATCCTTTGTTGTCTCGATCTCCTCGGCTAATAGCATGTTTGTTTATATAGAATATTGGAGTCTTTTGGTATATAACTTTTGGCTTATTTTCAAAAAATACGTGAAGATTTGAATATTTAAAAAAAGTTTAAAAGTTTTCTATGATTATTTGAATCAAATCTTTTCCATAAAAAAGTTTTGGAAATAACAAAAACACTATTTCCTTATGACTGCTTCTTATCTTTTATTAACCTTTTTTTTCTCCCTAAAACCAACATTTTGTTTCCCGAAATGGGCCCTGTACTGGTCATTTGGCCTGCACTTGATAATTTCTCCTAAATTATTCTTTAAAGACATATTTTGAAAAATGTCATGAAGGTATTTTTGTCATTAAATTTTTTTCTCATGGTTGGTACTTGAATGAAAGAAATATGAAAAACTTTTATATTCTTTTAAAATATTTAAACATTTATGTACTTTTTAAAAAACGAGGCAAAAACTTTATATCTGTTTGAAACTCTTCCTAAAATTTACATGAATTAAGTACGTAGAAATTCAAAGTTAAATGAGCTCCACCTAAAATCATCAAAGAACGAAAAACTTTCCCTGGATGCAACTAGAGGTGCACATGGGCGGTTCAAATTAGTTTAGAGGGAAAACCATCAACCAAACCGAACTCATCGGTTTTCTATTTTCTTAAACCAAACCTAACTAAACCAGAAGGAACCGGTTTGGTTCGGTTCGGTTCGGTTACGGCTTTTTTATTGTTTATTTATTCTTATTTTCTCACTAAAAAATGGCACTTCAATTGGTCTGAGACGTTAGATTTCAAGTAACCGAGTAAGGGTTCGAGTCTTGTTTAAATAATTTTTTATATTTCTTTATATATTTTATAAAAATATATATATTTATAGAACTAGTTCGGATCGGTTTGGTTTGAATGGTTTAACCGTACATTCAAATCAAACTGAACGGTTTGAAGAAAATTCAAACTATGACTGAACCATTCTACTACAAAATCGATCCAAACTGCCTAATTCGGATTGGTCCGGATCAGTTTTAACAGTTTAGTGATTCTTTCTAAAGTTTTGAAATATGGTGGTGGGTGGATATTCATTTTCTGCTTCCATTAAATATTTTCTATTAGAGAAGAGATAATTTGATGGTCATTTTTGAGAAATTACATTTATTTCTTTAATCTTAATCATTTAAAATAAATCTTAATATCTTATCCTTACTATGCATTTAATAATAATTACATAAGACATGGAGACAATCCTCCAGCAGCCCATATGTAACACGTGTACGGATATTAACCCCCGTTTTATTCTCACGTTTTCAATTTAATAGAACGAGATATCGCGAGATACAAACGGCACGTGATACTATGAGAATCTGGAGACATGAAGTCTGACTGATTTGACATAAAAGAAATAATGACTACGATTGAGTCATGACTCATGACTCTTTTACTGAGACTCTGTCCTTTTATTTACTTTTAGAAAGATATCAAGTGCTTTCCTTCCTTTTCCACTTTCTCTTTCTGGATAAGATTAGGCTTTGCATTTCAAGCTAGGTCCCACCCAGTCACCATGTGGACCTCACTCATCACATATTTTTCTATAAGATGAAGATGGAGTTAATGGCCCACTAAGTGGACATCACTCATCACCCAAATGTTAATCCTAATAGGAGCTAACTCCATTGTAAAATTGATTGTTTCATATCATGATACTCCATATGTTAGAAGAGCATTTAGTTTGAACAACTCGAGTTTTCAATAAATGGACCCCATAATCAGTGGTGGACCCAACCCGTGTGATTTTAGAAACCCCTTAGATAAGATATTGAAAAGTTTAATTTTATTGTTTTACTTCTACACTTGATCATATACCGTATCACACAAACGAATTTCTTGTATTCGCCATTGCCTATGATGGAGTTTCGTTTCTTCAACTCTCTTATAATCCACGACAATCTAATACATTTCAACATAATTAATTGTCACAAACTCCGCACAATCCTTCTTTCATTAGGTAGACTAATGTAGGTAGACTAATGTGCTCTTTCTTCGTACCATATGGAGTTGCCGTAGTCGAGAGACAAAACTTTCCTACATTGTGATTCTAGACTCTTTGATTGTCTCGAATTGATTGAGATGAAGATATGATTGCAAGGTAGACCGATTGACTCTTCCTTCATACCATATAAAGTTGTTGTAGTTGAGAGATAATTTTTTCCTATTTTGTGATTCTAGACTCTTTTGATTGTTCCAAATTGATTGAGACGAAGATATGGCTACAAATTGAAGCCATGGCCTTAGATCGACTAATTTACGGATGGGTATTGGATGAAAATTACATACCGGTATTTAATTATCACAACAACTGAAGTCTCCAATTTCCAATAAAATTGATATAAAATCTATTGTTGGTCCTTTAAAAGAATCCAGACATCAATAAAAAATATTCAAATTTATGATTTTTGTATATTTCAATATAAGGATCCAGATCCATAAAGAAAAATAAAATTATTATGGTGCCCCATTACCCATTTGTCACCGGATAAGCTCTTTGAGTTGGTTTTTCCTCAAATCCGATTCATTTAAAACCTTGTTTGTGATCCACAGAAGGCATGAGTTTGCTCCCCATGTCCACATTTTGTGTTCAAAACCAGTCCATACTTGTGGGATACACGTTTGTGTGGATTTTGCAAGAGCCACCAGAAAACTAGCCATGTAAGGTCAAAGACCTCAGAATACCCGTATCATCAAATAAAAAAAAAAATCAAAAGAAGTCCCGAGGGTTTTATGAAATTGTTCAAAATTTTAGTCCCTTCCATGACCTTACTGTTAGGGATATAAATGAGTTCCTGATTCTTTGATTATCCGAAGGTTCCGACCCATTAAAAACCGAGTTCGGGTCCTTATTTAGGCCCCGATAAGTAAATGGGTCTGAGTCGACATATTACCTCAATTTTCGAAAATCTCTCATAAACACAATATTTTGTTAATATCATTCTCTATTTAGACACAGACCCAGATCCAAACCCGTCCTATATATGGTTCTGATTTTGGTTTCGGAGCCAAGAAATCGGGTCCGGATCCAGCTTCAACTTCTCCGAGTTCCGATCATCTATCATACTTGTTACACCTTCATCGTGAGTGGATCAATAACAGTCCGCCACGTCATCCAAAATTTTAAGTGATTTTGAAGTTTAAGAAAGTTTAAATAAGATAAAATAAAATCACCTAAAATTTTATATGACGTGGCAGACTGTTATTGGTCCACTTAAAATGAAGGTAAAACAACTATGACAGATGATCCAGACTCACCATCTCCTTACCGGTTCCGATTTCAAGTCCATAACTGAAACCACACGTTTATAACCCAAAATTGTGCTGAAATACACTTCCATGTACCTCCTCGTTGACCTGAAAACGTACTCGAGGCCTGCAATTTAGAGTGCTCTCGATGTGTTTGTTAAAAAAAAAATAAAAAAAAAATCAAACATGCAGTTATTTCGTAGCTATCTCCCCCATTTCTCTGGTCCGCCGCTCCTCACGTGGGGGATAAATTATTATTATAACACCGTCAAAAATATCTACTTAAAGAAGATAAAAAAAAAAAGAGAAAAAAGAATGATATTGCAACGTACTTATCGATCACGTTGGAGAGTCACAAGTGATTACACATCGTACGATGAAATGGAAAAGGACGGTTTTTTCATTGATTTTTTAGATTAAATAATGAAACCAGTCAGTCGGGTGGGTCCGACCAACGTGGTTTGTTTGTTACACGCAAATGCCGGGCACTTCCCCTAATTTGACCAGCCAATTGTCCTTCCTAGCCCTAAATTTCCACTTTTGGGCTGGACCTTCTTCTTCTTAACTTGCAAGAAAATAACAAAGGAAGCAGGATAAGAAGAAAGGAGGAAATTTCCATGCAGACCTTTCTAGCCAATACATGAGACTCTTAATTAGCAATATTTGCCATTGGATAAAACACCAGTCTTAGGGATTGCAATGGATCAGGTTAAAATGGAATTTCACCCCAACTCGCTCTTATTGAAAGCAGATTTGGTAGTGTTTTTTTTTTTTTTTTTTCAAATAGATTTGAATTAAGGGTGCACGTAGGCGGTTCAGATTGGTGTAGAGGAAAAACCATCAACCAAACTAAACTAATCGACTTTCTATTTTTCCAAATCGAGCCGAACCGCCCATGTGCTCAAACCGAATTGAAAGGAACCCGTTCGGTTACGGTTTTTTTTTTTTTTTTTTTTTTTTTTTTTTTCAGAAAAAAAGGCAGTTCAATTGAGGAGAGGCGTTCGACTTCAAGTAACGGAGTGAGGGTTCGAGTATTCTTAAAGTAGATTTTCATATTCCTTTATATATTTTATAAAAGATATATATCTATATAATTGGTTCAATTTGAGTGGTTTGACCGCACATTCAAACCGAAAACCAAATCGAACCGAACTGAACGATTTGAAGGAAATCCAAATTGTGACCGAACTGATCTACTACAAAACCGATCCGAATCGGGCGGTTTAGCGGTTTTTTTATGCAACCCTAGTTTGGGTTTTGTTGTTTTATCCGGCCCCAACCCATATATATAATATTTATTTATTACAAAAAGATAAATAAAACTCATGTGGAGCAAGTGCTAAGTTAAGGCATGTGTGAATGGAAGGTGGTGTATTCAATCTCTACCACACTTCGTTTCTATGTATTTATATACTTTAAAATCTTTAAGCTTTAAATTTGACTTGATCCCAACCCACATACGGCGTATTTGGTATCGCATATTAGTGACCGATCATGGACCGAGTTACATTTAGATGAGATAAATTTGAAATGGGGCAGGTTTAGGTGTACTCCAACCCGTACTAAATATGCCCCATTGCCATATCCCTACTCAATATCATGTTACTTTGTCATCCAATCTAGATTTTTCTACCTAATCAGATTTTCAATCTCTAAGTTCAAATATCACAAGAAATCAACATTGAATTTACTATAAAAATGAAAAAAGTAAAAAATATATATATAAAAAAGACTTTGAGGACGTGTTTGTGTAACTGCGTGTGTTACAACAAAAAGAGAAAGCAAAAATGGTGCTTCGGTTTTCTTGCCAAGATGAGCACGTGTTTGGTGCAGATCTTTTTCACCGATGATAGCGAGATTTTTTGCCTTCTTTTTTCTTTGACGTGTTAGAAAGCGTGTTCCGTTCTTGTGTGTGAGATTTGAAGTGCCCTAGCATTAGAAAGGCACTTTCCTATTCTGCGATGCACGAACAAACATACCTTTAGGCTTTAACAATGTTCTATAATTTTCTTTGTCCAACAATTTTAAAATTAACAAATATCGGCCAACATTTTATCATCCAATCTGTTTTTTTTTTTTTTTTTTTATACCTTATCATGATTTTCAATCTCAAATTTCAAAAAATCATGAGAAATCCATGTTGAATTTACTATAAAAATGGAAAAGAAAAAAAAAATATATATATATATATAAGACTTTTAGAATGCGTTTGTGTAACTGCATTGCAACAGAAAAAGGGAGCAAAAAAGGTGCTTTGATTTTCGGTCCGAGATGAGCACATGTTTGGTGCGGATCTCTTTCACATATGAAAAGAGGATTTTTAGCCCTTTTTCTCGTTGATGCGTTAGAAAGCATATTCCGACTTCGTTTGTGAGATTTAAAGTGCCTTGGCGCTAGAAAGGCACTTTCCTATATTGAGATGCATGCACAAACATGCCTTTAGGGTTTAACAATGTTTTATAACTATTTTTGTCTAACAATTTTGAAATTAACAAATATCGACCAACATTTTCTTGAAAAAATCTTAAATTTGAAAATACCCCAACAATTCCACAACTACAATCCCTCACACAAATAATTTTATAATAGCAAATGGGAGTTGGACGTTCGGTAACAAATAAGAAATCTATGAGAAATTCACATATTTAAGAATTTCTTGATGTTGCAGATTTGAAAACGTCTCATTGAATGATATGTATAGCTAAGGACTTCACATTGATATCGATCTGTGTGCAAAGAAGAGATGAGAAAAATTGATATCATTGAGAATTTTTTTGGATATTTTTTTGTAAATGCCAGTATGGTACCTAACTTGTAAAACAAAAACAACTTGCTTGGCCAGGGATCAATTCCTGAGCAGCTGCGTAAGATAAGACACCCGTCCGACTAAAGTTTTTCATATTTCTCAGAATCGTAAAGGGTTTTCAAATCTCACACGGAGGCGGCATAGACCGGCTCAAATTCAAAATTTGCAATTGTTAAACGTGGAAACTTTTAAATCCTAAAAAAAAAAAAATAACAGTGAGGAAATCCTAAAGATTTTAGTTGCCAAATTTTCTATGAATTTCTATTTCAGATGATGACCAGACCCACCTGGTGGCCCACTCCAAAACCTAAATCAGCACCAGCAGCAGTGCCAAGTGGCAAAGCAAAGTCCACGAAAGCGGTTTTCTCAAGGCGCCTGGCATATCTCACTTGTCCATCGCGACTGACCAAATCCACAAATCTTTCTCCCTACAGCTGTTTCCTCAGATTGCACGCCGAGAATATCGACAAAACGTACCCTCTCAGGTAGGCCCCACTCCTCTGTCACCTCATGACCAAGTTCATGCCCTTATCACTGATTAGCAGATCTACTTATCAAGTCACACCCCAGTCTCCCTCACCTTATCACTCCTCCTATAAATACCCCCTCGTCTGCAACTACATCCGCGTTTTGTTTTTTCTCGTCAACAGAGAAAAGAGAAAGTACACCTCTCTCTCTCTCTCTCTTTCTATCTCTCGCTTTCTCTCTCTCTCTTCCTTCGAGACAAGCGTTTCTTCTTCGAGGTAAATCCATCTCGTTTTCACAGAATCTTCTCTTCTCTTCTTCTTCTTCTTCTGCTGTTTTTTCTTCTTTCGATTCGATCCTCCTTTTCAGCATCTTCGATTTTGCAGCTTCGATCTCGATTTCTTGCGTTTCCGATCTTCGAAACCCTACTTTCAGACCTCAGACACCTTCGATCTGCAGCTTTGATTGTTCTACTTTTCTCGATCTGAGGTTCTGATTCTAGAAACAGGGTTTCTAGTTTTGAATCTTTCGATTTTGAAAAGAGATTAGCCCAATTCGCTCGTTCTTTGCTGGATTTGGAGAGGAAATCAGTGTTTACGATTAGCTTGTGATAATCGGAGTCGTTTTGTGATGATTTGCGTGTTTTGTAGGGCTGGAGATCCGAGGACGATCGATTTTGGCGCTATGGTTATGTCTCCTCTGAACAGAGAGCTTGTGTATTTGATATTGCAGTTTCTCGATGAGGAGAAGTTCAAGGGGACTATGCACAAGTAATGAGTTTGTTCGAGCTCTGGATTGAAATTTTGTCTCTGTTTTTTGTTTCATGTTTTTGATCGATGAATGTGTTTGTTCTTGTGATTTTGATATGTTTGATCAGCTTATCGAGATTTTTTTTGTTATTTGGTTTTGATAAGGCTCGAGCAGGAATGCGGATTTTTCTTTAGCATGAAGTATTTTGAGGATGAGGTTCTAAAGGGGAATTGGGATGAAGTGGAGCGGTACCTTTCTGGTTTCGCGAGAATTGATGACAATCGATATTCAATGAAGACTTTCTTTGAGATCCGGAAGCAGAAGTACCTTGAGGCATTAGACAAGTATGTATGAATTCTGTGTAAAATGTTTCTATCATCTACTGTTATTTTTCTTGATTTAGACTTTTTATTTTATTTTGTTTTATTTTTTTGTGTCACAATCAATACAGGCAAGACCGTGCAAGGGCAATAGAGATCCTTATGAAAGATTTGAAAGTGTTTGCTTCGTTTAATCAAGAATTGTTTAAGGAGATTACTCTACTCTTGACATTAGGGAATTTCAGGTATTATTCTATCTTATACCGTCTCTGTTACATTCTTCTTTAATGATTATTAGCCATTTCACTGTGCACTTGCGGTGACAGAAACCCATTTGCCACAATTGCTTGGGATTTTTGTTTTTCGATTTAATTTGCCATGAATCAATATCAGCACTGATAATGGTCTGATATGGATGGAGAAGGCAGAAATACAGCATCCACCAAATGTTGTTTCTGATTTTTGTTATGACAGTCACATTAAGCTATTGGTAAATCCAGATTCGCGTGTTTTTTTTTTTTTTTTTTCTTCTGTCAGAGAAGTTACATAAATTTTTTTTTTTTAATATAATTTTGTGCATGCTTCAGGGAAAATGAACAACTTTCCAAGTACGGAGATATCAAGGCAGGGAGAACGATAATGCTGGTTGAGCTCAAGAGGCTGATTGAATCAAATCCTGTTTTTCGTGGAAAGCTACAGTTCCCTAGTTTCAAGAGTGGAAGGTTACAAACTCTTGTTAATCAAAGGTACTCAAAGAGCTTCTAATTTTTTACACTCATGGGACCTGGAAAAGTTTGTTTTTAACATACTGATATGTTTTATTAAAATGGGTTACTCTTCTTTTCTCTCTTTCTTTTTTGTTGGCTAGTAAAAATGGTTTACTTGTTACATACCTGGAATGAATGAATGAATGTATAGAGAGAGAGAGAGAGAGAGAGAGAGAGAGAGAGAGGCACCTCCTACAGCGGGGCCCAGTGCTTAAATGCATACCACCCTCGAAATATTTCTCCAAAATGTTCTAAAACTGTCATTATTTTTGTGATTCAACCCAATAGGTATTTGAGTTTTGTATATGTGTGTTGTGTATGTGCTTGATGTATAAGTTTTGCTGTATCATCTGTGTGTTGTTCTTTGGGGATTATAATGAAGAAGTTTTATTTTTTTGGTCCACTGCCTTGAATATACAGTTTGAACTGGCAGCATCAATATTGTAAAAACAATATTTCAAATCCAGATATAAAAACACTTTTTGTTGATCATTCTTGTGGCCAACCAAATAGTGGGCGTGCCCCGTCTCCTGGAAACAATGCACTGCTGGCGTCCATATCCAGAGCTGGAGGTTTAGCAGCCTTGAATGGGGTAAGCAGATTTATATGGCCAGGGGTCCATTCTTGTTTCACTCTCTTCGTCATTTAAGTCTCATGAAATTCTATGCTTGTGTACGCAGCCTTTGCAACAAGCACCCACACAAGTTTCAGCTTCCCTTGCTGGTTGGATGTCAACTCCACCGGCTGTGACCCATCCTGCAGGATTTATTGGACTCGGTGCTTCAACAAATCCAGGTAATTTCAATTTTTCAGTTATTTTTCTGGATTTTAATTTCAAATTTTCTTTTAGAATGCTTTTGATCTTAACAAGTTGCTTTAATTTTTTGTTGTAGCTGCAATTTTGAAGCGTCCTCTGACTCCACCTGCCAATAACCCTGTTGTAGATTACCCTTCAGCAGGTTCTGAGCATGTTTCCAAGCGAGCAAGGCAGATCGGAATTTCTGATGAGGTACATTGTAACCCTTTCACATACCCCACCTTTACTCTAATTTTTCTTGAACTGTGAGTGTTGAGGTTTTTATAGATGTATACCTACTCTGTACTGCTTCCACCACCAACCAATGACATCGACAATTTTTTGTAGGTAAATCTGCCTGGAAATATATTGCCAGCAACCTACTCCAACCAGGCTCATGTTCAGGGCTTGCGCTCACTAGATGATTTTCCTAAGACTGTTGCACGGATCCTGAATCAGGATTTAACTCCCACGAGCATGGATTTTCATCCTGTTCATCAGACCATACTCCTTGGTAAGTTTTCCATGCCAATACTTATTTCCAGATAATTCTCATTATGGTTCACCTGAATATGTTGTGTGGTGGATCTGGCATTCAACCTGTAATTCTGTTATTCTCATGTTGTTTCAGTTGGTGCACGTGCTGGGGCCATAATATTGTGGGAAGTTGGCTCTGCTGAGAGATTATTTATTAGAAAGTTCAAGGTTTGGGACCTTGGAGCTTGCTCAATGCTCCTCCAGGTATGCTACCTTTTCCACTTCATGATTGATTATAGAGTGGCATTTCCTTTTCAAAATAATACCAAACTGAACTATCTCTAATTATAGAATCAGCCTTCTCTGCTTAAAGATCCTTCTATCATGGCTAATCGAATACTGTGGAGCCCTGATGGCACTTTATTTGGTAAGCACGTACAATTTTTGAGGCTTGCGCCTTTAAGCTTGATGATGATCATGACAATAGTTACAGTAATAAAAATAATAATCATGATAATATTGTTTTTTGCATTGTTGTTATTAAAGAATGGACATATTGTTAAAGAGTGCTTTTATTTGTGTTTTCTAGGAGTTGCATACTCAATACACATTGTGCAAATATACTCTTTCCATGGTGGTGATGACATACGGCAACACTTGGAGGTAGAAACATTAATTACTCTATATTTTGCACTCTTGTTATTTTGCATCTGACATTGTCTTTGCATTTCTAGATTGATGCCCATGTTGGTAGTGTCAATGATATGGCTTTCTCTCTCCCAAATAAGCAACTATATATCATAACATGTGGAGATGACAAGACCATCAAGGTTCGTTTGTCATTAAAAAAGTTATTGTTGAATATCATATAAAATTGGAATTCCCATTACTATACTATTTTAGTAATTTTAGGTGTGGGATGCAGCTGCTGGAGCCAAGCAGTACACTTTTGAAGGCCATGAGGCTCCTGTTTATTGTGTTTGCCCTCATCAGAAGGAAAACATTCAGGTAATGATCACAGCTGATACTCCTTGACGCCTATTGTGCTAATATTTAGACATCGAGTTTCTGTGCCATAGTTCACTGCAGGCTGTCATAGCTTCTAATGTTCAATTGCATTTCATTTTTTAGTTTATATTTTCAACAGCAGTAGATGGAAAGATAAAGGCATGGTTGTATGACAACTTTGGATCTAGAGTTGATTATGATGCTCCAGGTCGCTGGTGTACTGCAATGGCTTACAGTGCCGATGGCTCCAGGTTTTCCTTCTCGTTCTCTCTCTCTCAATATTTTCCGCTGCCTATTTTTGTTGCTTTTTTTTTTTCTCATATCCATGCATCCATGTTTCCTTGAACTCTTTGGCAGGCTCTTCTCATGTGGTACTAGTGCAGAAGGAGAATCGTGCATTGTTGAATGGAATGAAAGTGAGGGGACTGTAAAAAGGACCTACCAAGGATTACAAAAACGATCTCCTGGTGTTGTTCAATTTGATACTACTAGGAATCGATTTATAGCTGCTGGTGACGAATTTTCAATCAAATTTTGGGATATGGATAATGTCAACCTTTTGACGACTGTTGATGCTGATGGTGGCCTAGCAGTATGATCTCTCTTCTCCCTGCTTTTTGTTAATTTGTGATGGTGTTCTGAGGAAAAAAGTACAATGACTTAATTTGCACATCACGTTTTCCAATTTCTAGGCATGCCCGCGTATCCGCTTCAACAAGGAGGGAACACTGTTGGCAGTTTCTGCAAATGATAATGGAATTAAAATTTTGGCAAATGTTGGTGGTCTTCAATTGCTTCGCTCATTGGAAAATCGTTCTTTTATACCCGAGAGCGTGACAAAGGTAGTTCTCAAAAATCTCAGCGACAGATAACTTTTGGTGTTACATAAGTTCACCTTGTACTGGTGTATTATGCAGCCTTCAGGAAACCTAATGGCAGGTGTCTCTGCTGCTACTGGTGCCGGACTTACAGATAGAGTTCCCTCTTCAATGGCTATGGCTGGAATGGTTTGTTTGAGATTCTTTCATTTCTCTCCATGTCCATTGTATCTGCATATATTTATATTATGATGAATTGTTTAGTAACTAACATAATTAATTTGCTAGAATGGCGGTGCCAGAGGTTCAGGGGCTCTAAAAGCTACTAGGTTGACAGATGAATCCATTGAAAAATCAAATATTTGGAAACTCACAGAAATTAATGAACCTGCACAATGTCGGTCCTTGAGGCTCCCCCATAGCTTGCGAACAAGCAAGGTGAAGCTTTCATTGATATTTATTCAATTGTTTAAGGCAGTGCCTTACTTCTTTTTCTTGTTTTGTTTCTTTCTTTTTTAATAAATGTCGTCTCTTCAAGCATTTCTCCAGACTAATGTGATGGGAAGCAGTGGCTTGCCTGTATTGGTTTTGTACTTATGGATACATCTGTCTGTATGTTAGCATGACTCTTTCTTGGCATGATGGAACAATGATCATTCACACCATCAAAGTACATGAATTTAGCAGCAGCCAGCAAAGAAATATGATGGGGGTGACTTGGCCCCCTTCAAGTCAAGTTGATTCACTCGAATACCATGTGACTCAGCCAAAACGTGCATTAATTCTAGAAGACAAAAACTACCTTTTTTTTTTTCTTTCTTTTTGTTAGATCCATGCATTTGAAGATCAGTAACACTACTCATTATTAATAAATGAAAACTAAAAAAAAATCTTGCAATCATAGATTCACAAAACTATATTTCCTATATACTAAGTGAAGTAGGGAGAAACATGGCAGTGGAGAATCCCTCAGTGGAATTTCCACACTTCACGTTTCTTGCATTTGGCATTTGCTAGAGAAAACCTCATCAGGATGACTTTTAAAAAGGATATAATATTTCATTATCAATTACGCTCCAATGTTGTTGAACTGCACCATAAACTTCACGATGAAAGGGTTAAGCACCTAGTTCATAACCCTCATTAACATGCCTGATGTGTTGAAAATTGCCAATGGGCGTTACCAACCACTAGTACAGGTCTCCTGTGTCTTAAATGCGGGCTTCCACTCATCTCCGAGGCAATGACATACACTCCTTGGGTCTATCTTACAAGACCTAGGGCCCAACAGTGTGTCAAGCATGTAATCCAACTGAGGAATATTGAAACAGTACCTAATTGTAATTTAACCAATTGCCAAAATTTTATTTTTCTTAGCTTGCTGCCACACTGATTATTATTTGAAACTAAACAAACCATTATTTCATAATATTCCAACCCCAATGTTCTAAGCAAGTCATACCAATTTACAACATAAAAAAAAGTCATCTTACTCTCCATTTAGCATTTCCCTATAAGCTTTTAACTTGACATTGAGAAGCCTTTTTTTTTTCTTTTTTTAGGTGTAAGTCATTGAGAAGCTTCAAAGATGTTTTTCATCCGGAGATTATTTTCCTCACATTACATCTCCCATTTCAATTTAATTCCAATTTGTTTGTCCTTTTTTGCATCTTTAAGACTTCAACCAATATTTTTGATAATTATAATGTAAAACACAGTATATTATTTACCAGTTTGCTTCCATATAATTTGAGCTTATATTATTAACCATTTTTCTTCCATATAATTTGATATTTTATATATTGTTTAACCCCCAACCATGTTTTTTCAACCGTTATTGAGAAAAAATGAAACTTTTATTTAAATATGGGCCTGACTTCTACATGTTTGAATGTAATTTGTCCATCCCCACTACAAATTCATGTCCCGATTTTGCCACCAAAAGAAATGTAGGTTGTTAAGCTTTGTTTGTGTTGATCATTGCAGATCTCAAGGTTGATCTACACTAACGCAGGTCTTGCCATTTTAGCACTTGCATCCAATGCCATTCATCTCCTCTGGAAATGGCAACGAAATGATCGCAATTCAAGTGGGAAGGTAAATGTGTAATAAGTACTCATTTGCCTGCCTGATTTAAGTATTTTTATAACTTGAAACATGCATTGTGATATATAAAACGGTTCACTTTGTAGGCAACCACTAACGTTCCCCCTCAATTGTGGCAACCTCCAAGTGGCATATTGATGATCAATGACATAACCGATGCAAACCCTGAGGAAGCTGTTCCCTGCTTTGCTTTGTCAAAGAACGATTCTTATGTCATGTCCGCGTCAGGAGGACAAATTTCCTTGTTCAATATGATGACATTTAAGGTGAACTGTAGTGAGGTTCTTTCTTTACGTTCTCTCTTCTTTCGTTTGGTTGTTTGTGAAAGGTAATCTGATGTCAACCTGCAGTCTTGTGGTGATGATGCCGGCACCTTCCAACTTTGATAGGCTATCGGCCATTAACCTTACCATGTATTCATGATTTTGAACCCATCTAATTTTCCATTGTGCAGACAATGACTATATTTATGTCGCCTCCACCTGCGGCAACATTTCTTGCATTTCACCCAGAAGACAACAATATAATAGCTATAGGCATGGATGATTCTACTATCCAGATATATGATGTCCGTGTAGATGAGGTATGCTAATGCTGATGAACAAATTGCATTTCTAGTCCCTATTGAAAAATCCAAAATGCAGCGGTGAATAGATATCATGACATTGTCTTCATGCAGGTTAAAATCAAGCTTAAAGGTCACTCAGAAAGAATCACTGGCCTTGCGTTTTCACCTGCATTGAAGGTGCTTGTGTCATCTGGGGCTGATGGTCAGGTCAGTAGCATTTGTTCTCTTTGTACAGATAAAACAGCCTCTTCATGTCATGTTTATGTAGTGGGACTGCTAATTTGTTGTACAAGTTTCCATGCCCCTCTGGTGCTCAATGTCTTGTTGTCTAAAGTTTAGTCTCTCTCACTATCTTAACTGAGGTTTGTCATCTTTCTTACTGCAGATTTGTGTGTGGGGTATCGATAAATGGGAGAGGCAGAATAATCAATTTTTGCAGCTTCCTGCTTGGCGAACACTAGCAACACTATCAGAGACGTGTATACAGTTTCACCAGGACCAGATACACTTGCTAGCTGTTCATGAAACTCAGATTGCCATATATGAAGCAACAAAACTTGAATGTGTAAAGCAGGTATTTAATTGACTTCTCAGATTAAGCAAAGTTGCATCGCAACTGTTGTTTTTGTTATATCTTTTGCTCATAAGCAGGCATTTAAGTGAGTTATCAGATATGCAACTATAACTTCTGTTTCCACTATGTCGCCTCACTCATTTTCTGCTTGGCATCTGCTTTCTTTGTAGTGGGTCCAACGAGAATCATCTGCTCCAATTTCCCATGCTGCATTCTCATGTGATAGCCAGTTAGTGTATGTCAGTTTTCTGGATGCTACTATTTGCGTGTTTAGTGCTGTGAACCTCAGGCTACGATGTCGGATTAATCCTGCTGCTTATCTTCCAGAGAATATCAGGTATTCACATTTCCCCATAATGTTTTAAGTTCATATGTATTCAGGCTGTGCTCGTGGCAATTTGCTGTATAGCTTAGCCAGGGTTCTCTTCTTTTTCCTCTGGCAAGCTCTATTTATGAATTATGATATATTTGCTGAAGTGTATCATATGCCTCTCTATTATTTTGTGTCTATTTTTTTTTTTTATCTATGCTTCATGGAATTTAATTTCCAACTGGGTTTTCATTTCACATGGATGCAACTTTTCTATTTTTATTTTGTGAATGCTTTCTAACTTGAACTCCTACATGTTACTATTTTATGATTCTTCTGTGTGTGTTTGTACTTGCACGCGTGCTAATATGTATTTCATTCAATTCCTTTGCTGTTTGCAACTGAAAATAATCAGCATGTGAATCCGCACAGCGATGCAGAAAAAATGCGTGCACATGTTTTAACTTATTTTATTTTAATGAAAAAGAAAGAAATTATAAGTACTCTCAAAACAGTTTTGAAGCATGAAAGTGTTGCTCTCTTATTTGAAGCTCTGCACTGATTTCTAATTTGGGCTGCAGCTCGACAGAGTACCCGCTTGTCATAGCCACACATCCGTCTGAACCAAATCAGTTTGCTCTGGGGCTAACAGATGGCAGTGTTTATGTCTTGGAACCACTCGAGTCGGAAGGAAAGTGGGGTGTGCCACCACCTGTTGAGAACGGGTCAGCAAGCAACTTTCCCATGACGTCTGCGACAGGTCCCCCATGCTCAGATCAATCCCAGAGGTGAAGAGGAGAATATGGTATGTCGTTGTTTATCAGGATTTGCTCTCTTTTATCGACTCATTAGGAGGGTTATCTTCATTCCAGATTGATAATCTCTTTACATTGTTTTGCTTTGCAGTGGAGCCTTGGAATACCAAACTCAAAAGGGGAGAGTAATATTTGGAGGTGTGGTGTAGACTGTAGTGTTTTAGTTGGCATACTTTGTATAGTTGGGCATCACCATCATATAAGCTTTCAGAATTTACATATTGAAAGGGTGGTCATGTAACTGAATTTTACCTGTTCAATTTCCAGACATTATTGTTTTTGCCAATGATAATATATTTACTTATTTTAGTAAAGCTGAAACTCGTCCCATTTTTGGCATTCAGAAAGTGGAACTAACAGCCCAAAAATGACTAGAGACCTGAAATTGCATTATATTGCATATACCATCCCTACCTATTATGATGTAGGTTGTTTTATATGACTTTTGTGTGATGACAACACCCACACCCCCATGGTTGAGTGGTATTGGCACTTTGAGTTTAAAAAAAAAAAAAAAAAAAAAGTTTTATCACTCGGTGTGTGGCGGGAAAACAAACAAAAAAGAAAAAGAAAAAGAAAAAAAAAAGAAGGCTTGTGTGATATGGCTGGCCATCTGAGTTTTTGGTTTTTCCTCAATTTTCTCCTTTTACTATTTTCATCATTGTCGGGTCGTTTCATTTAGTGGCCCTTCTATGATGAATCTAATTTTTCTGATGAAGTTGACACATGATGAAAATCATGGAAGAGCACATGACAAACTCAATGTATAGGTAAAACTCAATGATTAGTTTGAAAAGAAAGAATAAATAAATAAATAAACAAAATGATGTGGACTTTCTTTTTAATTAGACACTAAAAAAGATTTGGTACCTGTCATAGGAGGTATCCATCCCAGTTATCAGTACAGACAGAGACTTCACTACTACTTTAGTAACTAATACTAATATCCCATTAATTGAAATAAAAGCGTGTTTTACTTTTACCGACCAAACTGGCCGTCTACCACTACGGAAAATGATAGAAAAAAAAAAGGGCGGGCAATTGACATCCATCAGCATATTATAAAGTGAATATGACATAAGTAGGTAGGTGTCCTAGATAGCAAACATATGAAGAACCCATTTCTACCTACCTGGATTGGACCAGGATTAAAAACGGATTCCTCGCTTCCAACTCTTCCGGGAATTTAAAAAAAGGGTTGCAAAGCTATCACATTAATCACAGCCTGTAAGTTTGAAGCATAATCCATGTCATTTATTTATTTATTTATTTATTTATTTTGTTTGGTCTCTCAAACCCCACAAAATTAAAAAAAAAGAAAGAAAAAAAAATTAAAAAAAAAGCTTGAAATTGCTCCCTCGGTTGAAGTAACCCCACATAAAAATCTGAGTGCAACAGTTTAAATGAAAGACATCCTAACCACATCATTCCTATAAGTATTTTCTGCAAAATTATGTGCAACCACATTCATGATGGATCTTGGGATGATATAAGAAACCTTAAAATATTCAAAAGATAAAGCCTCAATTCAAGCCCATCAAAATATGAACTTTTAAGAAGCCCCTTGCCTTTGATTCAATCAAGGCCGAAAAAATGGCCCCCTCCTTAGTTCCTTTGGAGGAAGAGATTTTTGATCCATCAAACGAGCCTGAAGCCACAAAGGAGCCATTAAACAAAATGGCAAAATTTACCATCAAGCTTACTAAAAGCAGCGTCAGAAATAATCTTAGCTAACCCCTCAGCTACTCTAATGAGTAAGCAGCCAGAATCCTGAGAACCTTTTTCATTTCCTCCTTTTAGTTTCATAGATTTTAATTCTATGAAAACACTTTTAGTGATGTTTATAGTATTTGTAGGAATCATCTCCTTTCCTCCAAAAAGAAAATCATTTCTACATTTCCAAATGGCCCACCACAAAGCAAGAGTAAAGCCTTTAGAGCTTGTATCTATGATTGGCCTTAAAGAGTCTTGCACTTCCATATAATTATTTCGCCGCTCTGATATTGATCTAAAGGTAAAATAATGAGATTAATAGAGCTTTTTATCATCCTGGCGTCGAGCTATTTTTCCGCAGGACCTCCCCTACAGTATCGTCATCGCAGTAGAGTTTAACATCGACCGATTCGATTCTCTCTCCCTGTCCCAGATTGAATGCTGCCAGAGGGAGTGAATGCTGCCAAAGGGAGTGGCGATGCCATACGCAAAAAGAAAGAGACTCATAGAATGGCAGAGGCAAATAGAGCTTTTGCACATTTTCGTTAATCCATGAACAGGATCTATATAGACATTGGTCCCGATAAACCCCAATTTATTGCTTCCTCCCCACCAATAATGCCCACCCCTTCAACTCGTTCCAAAAAAATGGGATTTTGCGTAATAAGCTTTTGATATTCAGCAATTCCTTAAATTCGAACCAAACCAAGAGGCCCTGGCATGCTCGCACAAAAACAGAGCACGTTCAATCGATTCTTCTTCCTTAGTACAGATGGAGCAAAAAGCATTACTAGAGAGAGATTTACCATGAAGGAGTTTACGCACCTGAATTGTGTATTATTTAGACATTTCCATCCGAACAAGAAAATTCTATGAGGAAGAGGTAACTTCCATAACACTTTCCCACGCCCTGACAACTTGATTTTTCCCACTAACGAGATTGTAAGCAGATTTTGTAGAAAGAACCCCATTTTTCAGACGACACCAAATTTTCTCATCCTCTATGTGATATTGAAGAATAAGGCGCATAAATGATTAGGCCATGACAGTTTTGGCAAGGTTAAAAATGGATGGTGCCTATAACAAGAACCCACCGTTGTAGTATTTGAAACAGAATGATTTCTCATTTGATGGCAAGACTGCTATGAATCCTTATCTGTCGTCCTGTATGATAGCAGCATTGTACAGAAATCCATACGGTGTCATCACCCTTCACCATCAGGTCTCTGGCCAAGAATTGTGGCTCACATATACCAATCAATTCAGATTAATGCAAGACAGATTTCATTTAGATAATGTAATTCATGTCTTCAATTCTCATACAGTAATAATATATAGTAGTATTTCTGCACCATATTTACAATAACTAACCATTGACTGCGTGGAGGAAGCATATCTACACTTCGGAGTCTTCTGATCCCATGCTCTGAACCAAGGCTTCACATACCAAACGCATGTAGTATCTCCACTAGTACCCACCAATAAACCCATATATATATTTTTTACAGTACCGATGCTTCATGTCCCAATATGTACAGATCATTAATATAAGTCTTCTAACATGGTTACTCTCTTGTAACATTTATCAACAACTATGTACAGAACTTCCTCCTTGTGCTGCTGCTGCATGTCTACTCAGGTCTGACAAACATCAGATTTGGAAGTGCAGTCAACTGAAGCTTCCTTAATTCTCCTGCTGTCACTTTGCATGACTCCAGAGAGAGTGATCTTAAATTCTTCAATGGTCTTAAATGCACTAAACCTGCATCGGTTACGCGTGAATTTGAAACATTCAGGGAAACCAGGGCAGTCAATCCTGCAATGTAATAGAAAAAAAAAAAGGGGCGTCAGAAAACAGCTCTGATGGATTAAGCAGGGTATTCATAATTGAAAAAAAAAAAAAAAAAAAGAAAGTAGGATACCAGTAATTGTCCATACCAGAAATTGATTCCAAGGATTTATCAGTAAGGTGGCAATTTTGCGACAAGTTTAACAGCGTCAAAGAAACAAGACCTTTGATATTCTTCACACCTGCATCGGTTATACCTCCACCACACAACTCAAGGGACCGAAGGTTCTTGAAGTCTGACTCAAAATAAATGGACACAATTAAGAGATTGAAACAGATTGTTCAGAAACAACATCAGTGTCATTAATTTAAAAAAAAAAAAAAATTGGAGCACCTTCTGCCATTAGCCATTCAAATGTGCAATTGCAGTACTGTATATGGGGATGAGCAGCACAGCTAAATAGTACTTCAACAAGGACTTAATGTTTGGTGTTTTCATGACAAAGTAGTTAGACACTCTTGTTAATAGAAACTGAGACATAGTTAGAGAAAGTGAGTGGATGGTCCACCCACTCATATTCAAGAGTCAAGAGAGACAAGTGAGTTTCCAAGTGTGACCAGAGGTTAGCTTTAAGCCATTATCTTTTTGCATTGATTATGGAGAGTAACCCACTCATATTCAAGAGGTACCTTGTTATATATTGTTTGAAGATGATATAAATGTCAGTAGATGAATCGAGAGATAGAATGAATGTGAAACTTGAGAGCTGGTGGCAGGCTTTACAATCCAAGGGCTTTAAAAAAGTCATTAAAAAGACGGAATGTATAAATTTCACTTCAATGGAGAAATGCAAAGATCTGACTCCTCAGATAATTGAAGCACAAGAGATAAAACAAAGAGATTCCTTCTTAATCATTTTGATAAGTAGGCTCTTTAATTAGTAAGGACGGAGAAATGGAGGCAAATGTCAAACATAGAATAAGAGCCGGATAGTTGACGTGGAGACATACTTCTAGAGTGCTTTGTGATTAGCTAATACCAACAAAATTGAAGGGACAATTTAACAGGACAACGATTAGATCAACAAAATGTTGGCTAATCAGGAAACAACGAATGCGAACAATGAATGTAGTGGATATAATGTGTGGTAAAACCACAAAAGATAGAGTCAGATGCAATTGGGAGCATTTAGGGATAGCATCAAAATTAAGAGAGACTAATCTGAGATGGTTTACAAGTCCAACCCAGGCCAACAGCGACATCAGTTAGTTAAACTTTTTCTATGTAGATTGATGGCTCCTTCAAGGAAGAGGGGCAGGCCGAAGAGGATATGGATGTAAGTAGTAAGACGTACATGAAGTGGTGCAAATTATCCAAGGATGTGGCCAGGATAAGACTGGAATGCAGAAACAGAATCCTGAGGCTTACCCAAACAGAGTTGGGAGACGGCTTTGATGATGATGATGACACTACCAAAATTAAATTCATGACAGAAGCACACTAACCTATGATGGATCACTGAACACTCACCCCATCTATCTGGGGATAAGCTCCATGACTCCATGACAAGCAGAGAGTGTTCAGAACAATTGCACGCACTCAAAGTACAGGAAGTCAGTCAGACAGAGAGGGTTACCTTTCTAAGCTAAGGTAACTAAGAGATAGTTGATAGTTTACTTTGAAAGTAGTAAGGGCCGGTTAGCTTGCGGTAGACTGCAAACTGCGTCCAATGATCCTGTGGGAAATCGGTAGCAATGGTAAGCCTTACTCCATCTTAGAATAGATGGGCTACGGTCTTGATGATGGTGGTGGTGATCCTTATAATTTGTTTTCATATCTATTCATGACACGATAGCACAAAAAAGGTCATCAGACAGTGAGGTCCTGCCAAAGCAGGGTCCTGGGACGGTCCAGACTGGAGACACGCTGTAGCACTAATCTATAAAACAAAAATATTGACAGTGTATCAGCAATGTATTGTACACTGCATGGATGCAAACAAATTATATCTGGAAGAACTATCATCCTCACGCATTGAATTTAAGAAATAAAAAATCCATAAACCTGTGCCAATCATTTTAACCACCATGTAGAAAAAAATAATTTAAAAGAAAAATTCGGTAAGTTATCAGAACCAACATCGAAAGTAGTTTGTTCCCAAATCAGTGATGCGAGCCCCAAAAAGATCGAGATGAGTCAACCCAGAGAGACCTGCATTAACACATGAAATGTGGTTACCTGATGAAGCACTTGCAATAGCTAGTGGTAAGAAGGTAGGAAGAGAATTATAACCTTATTTATGTGAATAACTACTTGGGCATGCTATACACTCATATAACTGCATTCAGTTTTTCATTTTATTGGATGGAAACATATCACCGCATTCATTATGTTAATACTGCCTTCACCAAGAAAAAAGAGAGTACTACAGTCAAGTATGAAAAATAGCAGTGGCAAGAAAAAGGAAAATAGTCATATGGATAGAATTGAGATAATAAAGGTCGAGAGGGCTGGCATGATAAAGGGAAACCAACCTCAAATGCTGATTACAACATCAAATGTATTTGGGAAGTTGCTCAAAATTTTATACATCATCTAAATTCATAGGATATGTCAGATCAACATAAGCCAAAAATCAATGGTAGCAACATCAGCACCTTCGGGCCTTGTTTGGCAATGTTTCTTGGTTGTTCTGGATTCTACACTGAGATTGGGTTGTGCACATATTGGGTTGTGCCGAGGGTATGCTGCAGAGAACTAGTTTAGAGACATCATGTAAAATTGTTCCATTGAGAAGGGACTATGTGGAACTCATTTGGCATCATTTGAACAATTTTATTTTGAGGGATTCAATTAACACCATCGAGTGGGTAGTGGAGATTAAATCAAGCAGTATCGTTCTTTGCAACGATTCACAATTTTAAAAGAATTTGCAAGGATCGTCCCATAAATGAAAAAAGAAAAAGAAAAAAAGGAAATTCATTAGTTGGGATCCGGAGCAAGTCTATCTAAGCCGACATCATAATCATCATTTTCATGACAAACAAATGGCCCAAATATTCATAGCAATTATTTGAGAGAGAGATGGTACTATTCAGTATTCATTCATTCATTCATTCATCTGTAGATACAAGACTACCATTGGACAATTATTTGAGAAGCAATGATAGGAAACAGAGATGAGGTTTTGGGCAGGCTAGGATAGAGTTCATTCCAGGTAGCAAAAATGTAGAGAGAAAGCCGGGATCGTGCTAGGCTGGGAATCTGATTGGATATAGGGATTTGGGGAAAATGGAGACGGGGGCAGAGATATAGCTTGAGTAGAAGGTGGAGGGTGAGGGAGATTGGAAAAGTTGGAGAGAGAGAGAGAGGAGAGATGTAGAGGAGGGTTAGAAAATACCTTTACGGATGGTGTTTTTGTTGGAGACGGAGCAAACAAAAGATTTCTTGCGGAAAGAAACTTGGTCCAGCGAGATGTTCCAAATAAAAAACAAAGTTAGATCGTTTCAAGAATCTTGGTCCCATGGGATGCTTTTCTTCCGATTGTGCCAGCAAAACCAAAGTTTGAAATCCAAATGACACTTACCAAACAAGTTCCTGTTGGTGTTATCTCACGGGAACTTGGGAACATCCCATTGGCAAGATGCCAATCGGGCCCTTAACTTCTGCACAGTAGGTTACTTTCTCAATGTTTGCAAATCCATCCTATGAGAGCAAGATGTTGGCCACAGCAATCTTGCTTTATTGATAGATTCATACTCTTGTACCACATTTTTAAGCATCCCCTTATTGATTGTAAATCAAATTTACATGAATTAATTACGATCAACATGATACTCAAATCAGCATCGAAGAAATGATTATAAGAAACTGAGATTTGGAATCCAATAGATCAAACAGATAAAGGTAAAACCTACTTGTAACTATTGCTCAATCATCAATATGACAGGATGATTGGCAAGAAAAAAATGTGTGCGCGTGTTTAAGGTACCTGGAACCCCTATAATCAATCCAACCACCTCACTCACTACCCAATTGGTAGAGGCTCAAATTTGGCATTCGTCCAACAACTCACCATTGGAGTGAAATTCTTAAAAATAAAAAATAAATAAAATAAAAAAAAAAATAAAAAAATTATGCCTTCTAAAACCATTAAATTTGAGGGCCATGGATGAAAGGGTTAAGATGATCTATTGGGTTGCACAACATTATATCTCATTGAGATCTTTCCATCCCCCGCCTCCCTATGAATGGCATGGCCCTGGGTGGATCCCAAAAGGCTGTCTCTCATGGTTGTCTCTTAGGATATGACAACCCATGTTTTTTATGTATAGACACATACACGTATTATTATATAACATGGCTCACACAGCATAATAGAGGAAAGCCAACAAACACAAAGAAAATGAAGTTCACAGGATAAAGGCTTGGAGCAAACATTTTATAGCCCATTTTCATAATTCTGACTAAATGCCAAGGATGTCCTAGAAAATGGGCTTTGTATTGAAGGGTATTAAGACCGAGTATCGAAAGTGGAGATATAAAGGACCATCAAAATATCCTATCTTTGACAGAAAATAATTGCATTCCGTTTACTCTAAAAATTAAATCCTACATATTTGATGGTCCCTAGTAGATCAACACCATTGACCTCTGATTTTCATCCCTTTGCTTAAAAAACCCTTTTCCTATGACCTGGGAATTCAGTACGAATTTGCCAAAGTTTCCAAATCGTCCTTTAAGCTAATGAAGAAGGCTGTATGAGAAGATACAAAGAGACTTGCAAATTATAACTAGTGTGCATTTATAGAAACACTTGCCTGTAAGAGCCTCAAGCCCTGAATCTGTAATCTGTCGAGTATCTAGATTGAGGGATTTAAGGGATGTCAATCGAGATAAATTTCGCATACCACCATCGGTAACTAGAGTGAATGACAAATTTATAGTTTCCAAGTTAACCAAACCTACAAAGAAAAAATAATACAAAATCAGGTTATGCTTTCAAGTAGAAGGTTGAGGAAAATACAATGTGAAAACACACATTAAATATTCATGTATCTTGGAAAGAAAAGCACATTGAAGTTCTACTCCATGCATGCATTGAATAGAAAATTAAGAGGCTGGAAATCAGACTGCCAAAAAGTAGAAATGTACACTTGGTTGCTCCCTAAGCAGTGTGGTAAAACATCATAATTTAACCCAGCAACTGTTTGTGAATTACAATTATGGATACTCTTTCCTGACTTGGCAAGTCAGACAGCTAAGCCTGACTTGGTCTAGTCAGGATACACAGGGCCCTCTGATCTGAAGGCTAAGAATCTCTGACAAGAGCTTTTTTCTTTTCTTGCAGACTGGTCCACCAAATTGCTATATGCAAGGCTAAGAATCTAACTTGCCAAGCAAGACTAGCATGCTTCATGAATATTGTGCATGGTCAGATAATTGTTTTTATTACAAAAATGATCAATAAACCAATCCATATAAGAGAATTGCAACACTCAGAAAACGACTCCGCTGCTAATATGTATGGTTTAATGCGCTACATTCAAATAAGTCAAAAGTGTAAGGTATAGCCAAAGTTGCCAAGGTCATTTGTGAGTGTGCATAATATACTAGGTACATGCTTTTATCTTGCTAGACTACCTTAGGTATGTGTGCCTAGTGGTTTAAGCCTAATGCCAAGGCGCACCTTTGACTACAATGCCTATATTTAAGATAAAAACAAAAGCAGATGGTCTACACACAATCCTATATGGAGGAAGACTAGTAGTACCTTAAGTTTCAGAGATTGTACGATTACCTGAGCCAACAAATAAATACAAGTGTAGTGCATGCCTACCTAGGTTTCAATGATATACATGTGAATAGCTAAATAGGTATACGATATCAATGTTACAAAGAAAAATAAACAGGTAGCAATCTCTTTGTTATCTTTAAATCGTCATCATCTTCAAAGCCTTGTCCCAACTCTATATTGAGGTCAGCTACAAACATTTTGTTCTGTCATTCCAGTTTGTACTAGGCCAAATCCTTGGATAGGTTACACTTTTTTAGATTTATCCTTGCGAGGCTCATCCATGTCCTCTTACGCCACCCTCTTCCTTGAGGGGCCATCAACATGCATAAAAAAAAAAAAAAAAAAATCCTCATTGGAGCAGTCATTGGCCCACACATCCATCTCAAACAAGTTTCTCTTAATTTATCACCTATTAATAATGCTCTTGAATGCGCTTATTTCTAATTCTATCTTTCCTAGTTCTACCACACGTCCATCTCAACACTTTTATCTCTCCATTCATTTTTTTAGTATTGTTTCTCCTTATTGGCCAACATTTTGTGCCATTGGTCAAAACTAATCCAAATGCTACCTTGCAAAAAATTTCCTTCAATCTTTCCTGGTATGAACTGATCACAAAGTAATCACGAAAGCAGGTCTCCACTTCAACCATCCGACTCTTATGCTATGTTTCACACTGTTGTCAATTTTGTTCCGGTTTTACCTGTAGTGGAACAGTTCAAGATTCCAGTCAATTCCGATATTTCGTTCTAGAGAAGATACGACTCAAAAATGAAAAAACATCAAAGAATACCTAAAGTTGAAAAAAAAAATAGTATGAACGCTAAAATAATGCTAAAAATGCATACTTACATCCCTTAAATTAAACTACACTTTACGATTGACCATTTTCTAGATTTCACTAAATACGAATGGAAGTATGAAACAAGGGCCGGAATGGGGCACAATTGGGCTGGAATTGAAATTAGACTTGAGACTGGAATGACCAGAATCGACCGGAATTGGTCCTGGAAACTTTTAGGGGAGCATTATGTTTTGCTCCAGGTCAATTTTGACACTTTTCAGTCGGCGTTGGCTGCAGCAGAATGAAATTGACAACTATGAGTTTGACATCCTCCTCAATCTCTCCATCCTTACAAATTATAGAGCCAAGGTATCAGAAGGAATATCTTTATGTATCTCTTAAACTTCAATTCTCACAGGAGTTGCGTCTCTTCAGATTTTCCCACTAAAGTTGCAATTAATATTTTCCATTTTTAAAGCCTTTGGATTCAATAGCATCCCATTATCTCTCTAGTCTCACGTTCATGCCATCTCTCGATTCATTCACCAACATAATATCATTTGCAAACAACATACACCAAGGTACCTTTTGAATATGAGAGTAGTTAACTCATCCATTATCAGTGCAAAAAGATAAGGGCTTAAAGTTGAGCCCTAATGCAATCCTATGGTCACTGCAAACTCACTTAGCTCTCCATAGGTAATTCTCACACTAGTTACCGCTCCCTCATACATGTCTTTAATGATATCAATATAATGTTGTGGGCTATTCTTTTGATCTAATACCCATCAAATCAAATGTCTAGGTACTTTGTCATAGGCTCTTTAGATCGATGAAGACTGTATGAAGATTTCCCTCTCTTATCGATGATTTTTCATAAATTGTCTCAATGAGAAGATAGCTTGCTTGCATCGTTGACCTCTCTAAAAATGAGACCAAATTAATTTTCAGATATCTTGGTCCTTTGTCTAAGTCTTAAAATCAAAAAATAAAAAATAAAACTTCAAAGTATCAACAGCATGTGTCTTCTGAAGTTAAATAAGTGATTCATCAAAAGCCCCACTCACATGCCTATTCCTTGTTTATTTCTAAAACCTCCCCAAAATCCCATAAATTCTTAAGAGATTTCTTTAGTCACTAAATAACCACTTGAAAATATAAACAATAAAAAGATGAAACTAAAAGGTTACTAATATGATCTTTCATGAGCCACCTGTATGAATCACTAAAATCATAAGATTTGATATAGTATCGAATCTTAAGCTTCATTCCTGAATGTTATGATTAACCTGTAAATGGGATTGTTTCACACATATGGTCCTTTTTCTCCAAGACTAGTTACGAAATGGAGGAATAAGGATACAACAATTATCATTTTAACAACAATGATTATCATCATCATCATCAAAACCTTATCCCACAACGCAGGGTCAACCATTGTTTACTCTTGTGGAAGATCAATAAGCAATACATGTACAACCTAAACATAGATAGTGATTTAGATATAAGAGGATCAATCTTACATGACCCATATTTAGCAGAAAGAACATAAATTATTGTTCCAGGGTGTTCAGGTTCTTGCAACATAGAGCTAAGTTTCATGGGAATAGCTTCAAGAATTTCATCATCTACAATTGCAGCTTCTAGGAATTCAATACAAAAAGCAACACCTTAGTTTTCTTGTGAGCCCCTTTGCTCCAAGAATGGTTCATCACACTCATCTTCATCACCAACATCACCACCCTATGATGCCCAGATACAGATATGGGTTCAGACAAAGATATGGGGATCGAGGATACAACTTTGCACTGTATAAAATCTAGGACATGGATATAGTGGTGCCCAGATATAGATACAGGTTTGGACAAGGATATGGGAATCGAGGATACGACTTTGAACTTTTTAAAATCTAAAACAGGGGTACAGATACGGGCGGGTGTCTAGTTTTTTCTTTAGACCACTTATGAATTAATAAAATAATCATTGTTTATGCTCCTAACATTTTTATGTCAGGAAGTAAGAATTTACAGAACTACATGAAATGGTGGGCTTGGTGAGTAGGATATGCTAAATTTGTACCCTAGAAGTATTGATGCAGTATCGAGTATCAACACGAGTATCGTATCAATCCAACATGGATATGTTGTGCTTGTACAAGTATCCAGGTATCATAGCTGCTGCCATTTTAGCCTTATTTCAATTATCTGGGGTTGTCTAGAAAATTTCCACTAAATAACTATAGAAAAACAATTTGATTTCATATTTTAACTTTACAATTGAAGTTCAGTAAAGATCCGTTCTTGCACTTCTCATTAATAAAGTTAGATCATTAAAAAAAAAAAAAAAAGAACAAAAAGAAAAAATACTCTAAAAAAAGTGAGGTTCATTCTAACTGACCCCCAAGTGTGTACACTATGAACCTTCACTTTTGTAGGATAAACTACTAACCCTGTCTTGGGTTATGATACCTAGACTCTTGTGTATGCCTCACATACCCATATCCAAGGATTAGATACTAGTACTAGTACATGAGAGTGATGAGACTGCATGAGTAATTGTAGAGTGTCAACTTCAAGAGTGTAGTTTTAGTGTGTCCTATACTTTCTTTGTTTCAACGTGTAAATCGTGTCTATTTTTGTATCTGTATTTATACCGAGGCTACAGAGGTGACAGGAAGCACACTACTTTGACGGTTACACAAAATATGAAAGAGAAGCAGGGTGTGCCACAAACAGCACAAAAGAAACAAAAAATTTCATCATCACTTAAATAAATTATCACGGGAAGTGTTGGTAGCCATGAAACTAGAAATACCAAATCTATAATAAATCATAAAAATTTTGGTGAAATCAAAGGCATCCCATGCAATTTTCATAGATGTTAAGGACTAACTCGAGAAATGACGTAGTCCACTGTTTCCAACTTCAGTGTCCGACAATTCCAAACTTTTCAAGTTGAGGAGACCTGTACAAGCAATCAAATGTGTCAAGTACAAAATTACAAATAAACCCAATGACCCAAATTACAAATAAACCCAAATATTTCTCAGTATTCTCAACAAATAAGACTACAGGGACATAGTATGCTTTGTCTAACCTAGATGCATCATATAGAAAATATCAATAGGCCTTAAAGTTTTCATGAGAAACATAAATAAGTGACAACGTTATGACAATGAGGCTCCAAAAGACAAGATCCCAAAGCAAAGTTGGAAGGTACTCATTGTTTCAAGTTCGCAACAATGAGGTCATGATTCAAGTCATGTTAACAATAAAAAGTTGAATAAAAGAATAAAGGGGGAAAAACCAATGAGCTCCAAAAAGTAACCTGCCAAATTAGCAAGACCTTCATCTCTAATCTTGCAAGAGTCCAAGTTCAAGCTCTCCAAATTAGTCAGGCCTGAAATAGAGTAAGATAAGAATAACCTTCAACAACAACAAAAAAAAAAAAAAAAAAAAAAAAAAAAAATAAAGAAATGGATCTAATATTAAAAAAAAAAAAAAAGGCTTTTGATGATCAAGATGGGTTGTGTTAGACCATTTCAATAAAACAGATAAAAGGGTAAAAGATGAGAGCCAACAACACCAGATGATCACATCATGTACCTCAATCAGGACAAAAGGTAAAGTACTACATGACAGAAAAATATATACTCAAGAAGTTAGAACCTAAAACAATCAAGGAACTGCAGAAACAATTTTTCTTCCACCTCAACTAAGTTCAAGGGCACGTTTGTGCAGCACCAAAACCACGGAAAAGTAGCAGGATAGGTGATGCAGTATAGACACGTGGTCCCCATGGGTCAACCCGCCTTTGGGCCCAGCCCACGTATCCCTAGTCTATTTAGAGTTTATTTATGAATTAAGTTGTGTTTAGTTTGATATTTTAATCCTGGCCATTGAAGTATTGGATGGTCCAGATTTGCTTTAGGGTTAAGTTTTCTCTCATTGAAACATTGTAAAGCCTTTTGGCTTATTCAGACTATGATTAATGAGAAAAATTGAGAGTTCACTCTATTCTCTTCCTTGGAAAAGGCATGGCGTGAGGCCATTGGGAGTGAAGCCCCTCCACTTCCCAAGCATATCCTACATCTTCCATCTCTACCTCTTCACACCCCGCTTTGTGTACTGCTCCGCATCATTTGGTATCAAAGCTGAAGATCAATCCAATCAAATTCGATAATCGGCACACGGTATCATTTACCCTCTACTGTCTTCTCCACCCATCCTTCACTACCGCCAGTCCCACGCTCAAATCCAAGCCTGCCGACTGCCATCCATCACCGAACACAAAACTCCACTGTATGAGCAACCCATCACCATCAACCGACAGCCCAAACCGAAAAAAAAAAAATAAAATAAAATAAAATAAAAAACACTTGGCCAAATGATCCCAACCCCTACCAGCCCTAGCCGAACATCATCGCCTTCCAAACCCTATATCCCAACAGCCTTTCATCTATTGAAGGCCCTAACTTACAACCTATCCTGATTGATCCAAAAAATCCACGAATCACCAATTCCTAAAGGTCGACCCATGGGGACCACGGGTCAGTGTTGCATCAATAGGGTTCCAGTTTTTTTGCATCTAACCTCTCTTCGTTTGGTGCAGCTGTACTCTCCACAGAAATCCTACTTTTTCCTGCCCTAATTCTTTGCGAGATAAGGTTTTCGAATCCAATCTCCCCTACTCTAACTTCTGTTACTGCAGAAGAGGAAACCTGGGTTCTATCTTCCCCGGCATTACACAAAAAATCCCTAAAAGATTAAATAGTCTGACGCAGTAAGATAAACATAACCCGCTGCAAAGATAATTAGGATATTAGTTGTAATTCTACCCAAGACGAGCATTAATAATGGTCAAAACAACAAAGAAAAATGAATAGAGAGAGAGAGAGAGAGAGAGAGCACCTTTTAGATGCACTATACATGCATCCGTGATATTGTTGAACCCTAAATTCAAAATTTTCAACTTCACAAGGCCTACACAAAAAACAACAAAAAATGCAATAAATACAAGCAAGTTGAAATGGTACACATACACACCACATGCAATAACAAAGAAACATGTCCAATTACCACAGTATAACAAGAAGCAGAAAAGCTTAACCATTTTGTTTCTCAATCTTGATATTCTAGAGCTAAGTATGAAGCTAAACACAACTAACAAAGAGGGACTCATAAAACACAGGGACTCAAAAAACTAGTAAAGCTTAACGAAATGAAGCATATGAGAAAAAGGTCCCACTCTGAGCTCCCACCAGCAATGACTGTTGATATGAATGAAACAAAAAGGCAACTGCCTCAATCAAACTACTATAAAAGTTGAGAGCACGAATGAGATCAATGATGACAGCAGCTGTATTAGAGCATTGGTGCTGTAGGCTACAAAGTACAGGTAGATGTGTATACTGTACAATGTTAGATATTTATTAATATGAACATAAAGAATATGTTAGCCTATTTATATTTAGACATGCAGGTGGTCTCATCAGTCATCATCTACATAGACCACACATTTGGTGTAGATCTGAAGAAGTGTAGCCTATTTGAGGATTTGGTCTAGGATGATTGAACAAAATTCATATAGCTGACCCCTAGGTAGTTGGAACAAGTCTTTGATGACAATGACGATGACGATGCATGTAAGTATAATATGCATGGATGAATATCTGTGCCTTTGTACTAGCTTGTAATGAGTGGACAAAATCTCTGTCTATCTTGTTTCTTTGGAGTCCCTCTTTTTTTTTTTTTCATTGGAATCGTCAGTTTCTTCAATAAACAAGTAATGATAAAAACTACCTCGTCCCAAAATCTTGATTGGAAGACATAACAAATATTGCCTTTTTTTGTAAGTTGTAACTATTTACTAATTTGTAGACTTTTTTTTTTTTTTTTTTTTTTTTTTTTTTTTTGTATTTTGATGCAAATATAGTCACTCTTTCCTACCATCTAGATTCTAGACCCAGAAAAAACATCAAAGTGTTCCACCTCACATAATGACATGGTTCTTATCTATTTATAGCCGCTCATGGTTATTATTACCTTAGCTGTTAATTGTTCATGGTTTTCTCCAGCATCCAGTTTAGATCCCTGCTTGGTGACTCTTACATTAGAGGTTATATGCAAACAAAAAAGTCTCTCTTGATTTATCACCTATTGCTGCTACCCTAAATGCTCCTGAAGGCGCTCATTCTGATTCTATCTTAATGTATAATCCATACATGCATACATATAAAATTCATAGCGTCCAAGTAGTTATTTTCACCATTTCCTTTCCATCAGAATGTATTTATCTATCTACATAGAACCATATTTAGATCCGTCTATGTAAATATGCATATTTCAATATTTACACCTGCATCTGCCTCTACAACTAGAACATATAAATGATGAGCATTACTAAGATTACCTATAAAGATTTCATGTAATAAAACATATTCCATGATTTCAAACTGATAGAAGCACTAGAACTTTTAAGTCTCAACAATACTTACCGGCAAACTTCTCACATCCTACATCTGAGAGTTCACACCTATTAAGATTCAAGTGTGATAGTTCCACAAGCCCTGCGCAAAAGGAAAACAAAAATAAAAGCAATGACTAAAAAGATATTTCTGCCAACCCCAATGAAAAGGGATCAGTCCTCGACACTGATTATGGTGGTTGCAGTTTCAGAAAGAGCAACTAGAACAGAACTTACACAGATGAAATCCTCAGTGCCTATGAAACAATAATACTAAATAAACAAAGCAAAACAGAAAACCACCAGGCACCAGCAGCTGGATGAACCTTCCACACCACCACCTGAATGCGGATCATCCAACCCAGGATAATTTACATGCCAGTACATAAAATCATGATGAACCACTTCTTATCCCACTGCACACTATGAGGGCCCAAGTAACCACCAATGAAAACCTGATGAATACAAATGAAGAGGGTCCCAGTGCTATCCACCCTAGCTTGCGTCAACAAAGAAGTGCACAATCAAATAGCACATATCTCCTGGATTTCAGAAATCGTATTAGCATTGTCCTACTTTGGAAAAAAATCATTTATTCTTCATCTCTTATTTGTTTTAGAGACTCCTAATTTAGCTAAGTCTTCTTTATGTAAAGGACAGATATAAAATTAGTTTAAGTCTATGGTTCTTTGAAAAGCACAGTTTTTTATTTAAACATAGTAGGGCTCATACCCAACATAAATTTTGGATAGTTGTGGGAAAAATCTTCCAGAGAAGGATTATTGGAAATTTAAGAACGCTTGGAAAGTGAATTTCTTGGAGAATTCATGGCTCTTACTTGGTGTATGAAGTCATGTCTTATAATCTTATTATGTGATGGATCTGGGTGTCAGACCAATTTACTCCTAGGCCGCAACAGAGATCTGCAAGAATTCACTTGCATTATATGCCCCTGGTCTGAATCTGTGGGTTTTCCTTGACCACCAAAATTGACCAGCAGAGGAAAGGGCATAACTGGCTCAATATATGGTTAATGGCTCCGAAGTCCTGGCCATACCAATCCATTGCAGGAGCTGCCCCTCTTCAAACTGCAGAGCAAATTCCTGCAGATAGAGTCTCATGTGTGTTCTACTTTGTTGACACTGATATGAACAATTCTCTGAACCCCAGTGATCTTTTTCAATTCCACCTTTTGCCTGCACATTTTTTCTCAACTTCCTTTGTTTTTTAATCCAACTATACTTCTGTCCATCAACTGAAACCAATTTGATAACCCGAGAGAACCATATAAAAATTCTGTTTCATGTTGAATCCTGCCATTATTAATAGAATTTATGATCACCTTTAATATCTGAATTGTGAGTTTACAATCTATAATGACCTTCCTCCTCGGATGATAATCAATCAAGCTTAACAGCTTAGTACGCCCTTACCCTTTAATTTACATCACAACCATACCACATTATGGTGCGGTCAAGTCATACTGATTCATGCCTCTGCACAATCTTTTATTAAAGATTCAAAATTAACTACATTAATGACGACAAAAAAAGTGAGATTCGAGTATTCAACCCAATATGGTACATGTGTTGTGGTGTTAAGAATTTTACATTGGATGGGGAACATTGCATTTGAAGCACAAACTATTCAATTGGAAAGTTAACCATCCATGCCTACATCCCCTTCTATTATCAGATCATCATAATTATCTACCAAGTGGGTGTGAAATGGAAGGCCAGAACACATTAGTAGATCCATCCCAACTGATCAAAGGGTTGAAATCTTTATCAAGGTAAGAAAGAAGAGATTACATATTAAATAGGGGCATCTATCATTTAACAATTAACCATTATCATAGGTGGTCCGCTGTCCAGGTTTTATAACAACTATTAGAAAGGCTTCTACTAGATAATTCCTGGAAAGAATATGACAAACAGTAAAAAAAAAAAGCCAATAAATTCAATTTCATTGTCTGAACCTGATAAAGTATCAAGGCAAGCAGCTGTTACAGGACATCCCTCCATGTTTAACAGGGAAAGTTTATGCAAACCTGTCACACACTTAGCGACGATTAGTGGTTTCACATCTAAATCCAATAAAATAACAAAATCCCAACCAAAAGGGCCAAGTGGTCTGCAAGGACCAGAAGCAATATGTCAAAAGAGCAGACAAAAAGGCAATCTAAATGAGAGAAATTTTCAAATGAAACAATCTTTTGTTGGTATTATATAATATTAGTACAGTAGAAATGAGTACCGTCATTGATAAATGAAAAGGCATGAAAGTAATATGTCAAATGGCAGTAACAAACACAAACAACTATAAGGTACATTTCCAGTCTTGGATAAGACAAGGTATTTCAATCTTCAAAAAAGCAATAACAACAAGAAGCAGCCAATCAACAATTCCATGATTTAATGAAGTATGATGCAAAATTTAACATGGGATACAGGACAATATTACAAAGCTGCAGGTATGGAGTTTGGTCAAACATAGGTGCAAGTATTATACACAGCAACCTCTAAAAATAAGGACACATGGATAAAGCAAATGCTACAAATTTTACATATTCGAATGCAAAACAATAAAATTGGGTTAAGATCATTGTTATTAAATCATACAATTCATAGAATGGAAAGAGACATACATACAAATTCCTCACACAAGTGAATCTTAGATTCGGGTGTGAATTGGATTCAATGTTTGTTTTATTGAATTTTACATTCAAGTGATTTATCTGAGTGGGAAAAACCACAGACGTGTGGCAAACATTAATAACATTCATTTATTTATTTATTTTAAGACTAGTGACCAAAAAGTCTTAGTAAAGAACAGTGACATTACAAAAAAGTGGGAGAATATTCTAATAAACTATTAAAAAAAGATTCTATCGGAGGCTTAAGATCGACAAAGAATACTTCATTGGCAGGATATACCTTTTACCGCAGAATTAGAGTAACATAAAGTGAAGACATTGGCAAGAATAAAGACAGGAAATGCTACGGGACAAAATGACATACTAATAGAAGCTTAGAAATGCTTAGGAGAAATTGGATGTGCTTGGGTAACTACGCTCTTCAATAAGAATAAAGACAAGAAATGCTATGGGGCCAAATGGCATTTTGATAGAGATTTGAAAATGCTTAGGAGTAGTTGGATGTGTTTGAATAACTAAGCTCTTCAATAAAATATCAAGGACAAAGAAAATGCCGAATGAATGGAAAGACATTATAGCACTTATACACAAGAACAAAGAAGATATATAAAGTTGCACCAATTATCATGGGACTAGACTTATCAGTAACACCAACAAATTATGGGAGGGAGTAATGAAACAAAGACTTGGACCAGAGACAAAAATATCTGAAAATCAATTTGGTTTCGTGCCACGGAGAAAAACGATGGAAGTTATCTTCTCAATTAGGAAATTAATGAAAAAAAAAAAATACTCCGAGAAGAGGAAAACTTATCATATGGTCTTCATCGATCTAGAGAAAGCCTACGACATAGTACCTAAAGATTTGAATTGTTGGTTTTTAGATAAAAGGAGTGTCCCAAGAGGTTATATTGACATCATTAAAGGCATGTATGAGAGTTGGAACAAGTGTGAGAACAACCTATAAAGAAAGAAGTGAGTTTCCACAGAGAAGAGGTTTGCATCAAGGTCGGCACTAAGCCCTTTTCTCTTTGTACTGATCGTGGACGAGCTAATTGCTCATATTCAAGAGGAAGTACCTTAGTGTATGTTATTTATAGATGATATAGTGTTGGTGGATGAATCAAGAGATGACATGAATGTAAAACTTGAGAGATGGCTGCAACCTCTAGAATCAAAGGGCCTTAAAATAAGTCATACAAAGATTATATATAAGAATTGCAACTTAAGTGGAGAAATGCAAAGATATGAAACTCCTGTCACAATTGAGGCTCAAGAGATACCACAAAGAGATTCCTTCCGATACCTAAGCTCCATGTCGATTGATGAGGATGTCGAACATAGGATAAGCGCTGGATGGTTGAAGTGAAGACTTTCTTCTAGAGTGCTTTGTGATCAGCATATACCAACAAAATTAAAAGGGAAAATTTTACAAGACAGTGATTAGACCAATTATAACTTAAATGAGGAAAATGTTGGACAATCAGGAAACAACGCATGAAAAAACTGAATAAAGCATATATGAGAATATTGAGACGGATGACTGAGTAGTAAAACTACGAAAGACAAATTCGATATCAGTGCATTTGAGAGCATTTAAGGATAGCATCAGTAGATGATAGATTAAGAGAGGCTAGTTTGAAATGGTTTGGACATGTCAAATGCAGGCCAACAATGGCACAATTGAAGAAAAGTTTTTCTATGCAGGTTCATGGCCCAACAAGGAGAAGGAATAGGGGGAAGAGGACATGGATGGAAGTTGTAAGGAATAAGGATAGATTTGAAGAAGTGCAACCTATCCAAAGATTTGACTCAAGGTAGGTCGGAATGGAGAAATGGGATTCATGTAGCCAACCCCAGGGCTTTGATGATGATGATGATGATTATTCTTGTTGTTGTTCAGTGGTCCTTTTTTTAAGAGGTTATCTAGTGAGTAAAGAATTTGCGGAGGGTTATTTGTTTGTAACCATTTATGTATGTAACTGTTACACGTGTAAGTAACGTTTAGGCATATTTATGTTTGTTGATAAGGTTGAATCATTTTACACAGTATGGCACAGCAGAACATAGATGAAATGTAAGGAGAGCTCGGTTAATGTTGAATCAAAGTTCTAAACAAAATACGTACCTTCTAAGTAACCAACACCTGCATCCGTAACTTTATTGGAGGACATCTGCAATTCTTTCAAGTTTGCAAGCCCTGAAGCACCAGTAAAAATGAAATATAGAGTAAACAGATGAAGAAATGACCATTTGCTTACCAAACATTTAAAATACAGCCAATAAGCAAAACTAAGCGCATCAGATAAATTGAAGACGACTAAAAAGGATACCAACAGATACATATCATCATCATGTCAGCTTTTCTAATAAGCATTTAGCTTGTTATAAGCAAACTTCACCAAAGATTAATTCATAATCGAAGTATAATAGCATTATATAGAAAAAGGAATCAATTTTTTGCAAAAGACTTGCAAAGAAAAAGGAACAATGGAATAAAATATATGTGGAATTA
The DNA here is from genome assembly GCA_003546025.1 of Camphora micrantha. Taxonomy (NCBI): domain Eukaryota; kingdom Viridiplantae; phylum Streptophyta; class Magnoliopsida; order Laurales; family Lauraceae; genus Camphora; species Camphora micrantha. The sequence continues at coordinate 6,679,959 of QPKB01000002.1, forward strand.
AATCAATCAGTTATCCACTAATTATCATCCTCCCCTGAAATTATATTGATTGTCGCTAAATTAGCATAACTACTAAATCTTTTTATGACCAATTATCATCACCGAGATAAACACAATACGCAGACTGCCAAATTAACCCCCTCGGCACTTTGTCAAAAGCCTGATCTAAATCAAGAAAAATCATAGATAAGCCTTTTCTTCTCTAAACTGAAATGCAAGGATTCCTCCACTGCATGGAAAATCTTTGTTTTTCCGTGCTTAATATTTGTCACTGTTTGATGCAGCACTTTTCCACGTGGAAAGAGGAAAAAATGAACTATTTTTTTAGTGGAAAACCATTTCGTAGGAATCGCTTTTCCAGGGCACCGGAAAAGGAATCCGAGGTGTTGCGGAATTCCAACATAACACAAATGCATCCTTCATGAGCTGTCTTAATAGGAAAATTCTTCTATAGTAGATCTCTTTCTAAACTAATTTCTAAAATATTCAATTCATGTTGTAAGCACGTCTGTGATTCTCTCTCCCAAAGTTTTGTGATATAGCTCATAAGGTTGATAGCTCGATATTCGGTTCAATTTTGAATTTCACGTCCATTCTTAGAGAAAGGGACCAATGTGTTCTTTCTTCATTAGTCAAGCACCAATATTTCCTCAACAATTTGGTTAACCAATCTATCACATATCTCCCATCAAAATCCATAATTTATATGGCTTAAATGCTGTTTTTTTTTTCTACATCTTAGCAAAGGATCTGTAACTTAATTCTAGACATTTGATTGATCATCCCTTGATTTGGCTGTAAATTATAATTCACTCTACTAATATATTTTGTGTTTAATATATCTTTAAAACATAGCCCATAGCTACCTTTGAGACTCTGACCTCCCTTCTTTTACCAAGAACCTTCTGTTTCCATTCATGAAGCAAGTCATGTAATCAAGATTTCTAGTTTTCCTTTTTGTTTCATTGTAAAGCTTGTAGATACCTATGATACCATATACTTGTATAACCCCAACGTATCCGTATTAAACCGATACGACATTTGTATTGGTACTTGATACCGCACCGATACTTCTAAGGAACAAATTTAACACATCCTACTTATAAAGTCCTTTATTTCATATAGTTTTTTTAAGAAAAAAAAAATTTACTTCTCACCATAAAAAATGCTAGAAAGGGATGAAAACAATTATAACTTCATTGATTCAAAAGTGATCTAAAGAAAAAATCAGGACACCTATATCCATATCCTAGATTTTCAAAAGTGAGGAGTCATATTCCCGATCCTCGAATAAGTGTCCATATCCATATCCATATCTGGGCATCATAGGTAGATACCGTTCTTGATGCAGGCCAGACCATCACTTCTCCTCCACCATATTTCCTATTGGCACATACAAATTGTCATAGGTTTTAGCTATGCATATGTCACTCTTAGAGGCCTTATTTTGCCAACAATAATTCAGCCAAAAAGGAAGAGGGATCATTTTGCAACTCAAGAATTACAATTATTAATGATTTGAGTTGTCTTAACGTTTTCACGATCCGGAAAAACTTTCATATTATTGGATCTCATACATAATCGAGATTGAGAAATGAGAACTAGACACACTTTTATGCTAAACTCAAGTGAGACTACACACAGCTTCTACATGTTCTAAAAAAAATTGATCTTTAAGATTTACAAATCACGATTTAGGATCAGGTCTGCTTATGATTAATAATATGATTCCATTTTCAGAAAATTACATGAGAGAGAGAAAGTTTCATTCCGGCGAGAACTATGAGTACTATGTGCCTATGAACTCGCCCGGGGGACCCACATGCAACCATGCCAATCTGAAGATGGGGGATGGAAGGAACTCAAATGAGACGTAAGGGTGTGAAAGATATCAGCCCCATTAGCTCATCGTAACCCCTTGATCTATGGCACTCGAGTTGACTGGTTTTAGAGAGCATCATTTTGTTGGATTTCAATCAAATGGTGAGAAACGGTTGGATTAGTATCAAATTTTGGCCTGTGGCAATTTAATTTGATCATGTCATCAAGGTGGCCCAGAAATTGGGTGGACTGCACATAAGACCTTAGTAGACAATTCTGATCCAGTTCTCTGAATATTTATGCACACACACATGCATATTCACTCTTGACAAACAGAAACTTATGGTTTGATTCATTATGACTAAACTTAAGAATGTGCCACCTAAAAAGTGCCTTCTCAAATGATATATACACACACGCATGCACCCACAAACACAATAGAACAATATGATGCAATAAAACAAAAAGGTTCCAGAAAAAGGAAAAATAACAGAATCAAGTATGTAACTGTAGAGTGTAACCATAATCAACTGGAGACAAGGGCAAAATGATAACATCAATTTCAAAAAAGAAAATTCACTCTACGATCATAACAGTGCATGTATTTGCATGGAATGTAGTACAAAATCTCACTAAAATGCAATATTAAATAGCCAATACAAATTACCATAGTCTAGAAAGGAAAAAGAAGAGGAAGTTAATAACCAGAAAGAGACTTCATGTCTGCATCAGTTATGCAGTTACAGCATCTCAAATTTAGAGATTCAAGTTTTGTTAAACCTGTAAAAAAATAAAAAAGTTAGTTAAAATGATTTGTCAGACAGTTTAACTAGATCTTGGAGCTGTCACATCTTTTATTATTGTTTCTTCTTAAATTGAATTAAAAAGTCCAACAGACTTAAATGCAACACCAAAACTATAACGGAAAAGACATCACCAAATCGAAACACAAAACCATTGTTAACATCACTGCAAAATAACACTTGGCAAGTGCTGTCTTTTGGTATGCCACATATACCAATTGTGCTTCACCTAAGAACCTGACAAGTCTACAGTCAACTCCAAATCGTTCTCGGGGAATTATAAATAATAGGGAATAAATATATATATATATATATTTTTTTTTTTAAATTGCATGCTTTGAATCAAATTTATTGTCCTCTCAATCAATTCCTTCTTACATGGACTTAGTTATTTCCCTGATGCATATTGTAGATAAGGGGTGTCCATGTCCATCACAGTAAATGTGAGAAAGAGGATGAGGTATACGGCATGCACATTATGCATGCACACACACTGAAAGGAGCCACAAAGTTGTCAACAGATGTCCAGTATTTGATGACACTTGCACATTTATATCCTCACAAAAATAAAAATATAAAATTCTGGGAAAAGATCTGCAAGAAGATATGCTCTAGTTCTAGCAAGGTTCAAATGTCAAAATTAATCATGAAGAATTTAAAGAGTAAGCATCTCAATAAAGGTTACTGATGCAGGCCCTATAGGTAGGGCCTACGGGAAAGTGCTGAAGCACGTGTCCGCAGACACTTCAAACATGTCTCCGCAAAGACTTCAACACCAGCAAGCACCTCCGCTAAGGAAGAAAGCCCATGGTAATTATCATTCCAATACTCAAGTCTAAGATTTCCACCTCTTACATTGCATATAAACAGGAAAATAAACTTGGTGACTAAGAAACCTAATCAAACTTGGAAATGTTATCTAATCCTAATTACAATTAGAAATCTGCTAACTAATAATTAGGGCAAGAAAATAAATAAAATAAATAAAATAAATATCCCCAAGCTATCTTGGGCAGGACCACTTGTGGGCCCATTCTGCATCAGTTACTTGGCACTTTGTTAATTCAGAAAGCACAAAACAAACCTTTGAGATGAATTAGCCCACCATGAATCCCCCCACACCTCTCAAGATCCAAGTTAACCAAATTAACTAAGTTTGCAAAAGCAATCATTCCTTGACCAGTGATTTTGCTGCTCTTTTTGAAACTCAATGACGTCAAATTTGAGAGACCTGAAAACACAAGAAACATATCCAAAAGTTGATGCCCAACAAAGAATATTGCGTAAGCTTAAGTTTCAAAAATAATATGCCCTTTTAATCCGATGCCATCATTCAATAGCATGAACTAGAGATGGGCCATATCATTTCCTCACATATATTGCACCCTATTGCCCCAACTTTAATTTCAACTTCAGAGCATAATAACCAAAGGTTTAGCACAGCTAAATTTAATTCACACCAATATTCAGTAACACTGCTGGTGGAAAGAAATGCAGCTAAATGATCTGTAGAAAGTACAAAATGATCCAATTGCATTGGAGTTCAAAAGGAAGTAGCTGTTCTGCTGGTAGAATGACAGGGGATGCGTGTTTCAGACCCTGCAACATCTTAAACCTACATATACTTCCACTTCCAGCAAACCAAGTTCTCGATTATAATTTAACACTATAGAAAACTTCACGAGACGCACAGTTTGGCTTTTTTTCAACTCAACACGACATAAGAATCTGTAGAGTATTGAGGAACAAAACGTGAATGACACAAGTACTTCACCCACCATCTGATATAGGAGCCAATCAGTTTCAGAAATTGGAGAAAGGTAAAACTTTATCAAGTGGTTTAAGAACAAGTTCTCATTTTAGTAAAATAAAAAAAAAAAAAAACTTTGAAAAGTTGGTAAATCCTCTTGATATTTGCCAATCCTTAGTGTCTTCGCTCAACTTCTGTTTTTCCCCACTTAAAAGGGGAAGAAAAAGATTTAAGAAAAAGTGGACATTGTTTTGGGTCATCCATAAGGTTATATCCATTAGTGTGATTTTCCATACAGACCATGCCCAGGGGAAGCTTCATCCCATTTTAGATGAATAGCCAGAAGCTATAACACTGTAAAATAGCTCTGGAGGCAACCAGAAAACAGAATGTTTCTGAAAACATAGAAAAGGCATGATTCAAACTCCCAATGCACACATCTAATGAACTAGGAAGATATTGAAATATTAAATACACAAATCAATATATAGGACTAATAGGTCCATTAAAGATGAAGCAACCAAACATCAGAAGGCAAGAACAAAAATAAACAAGAAAGACAAAATAATCCCATTAATCAGGCACATTTGGATATGCACACTAAAATTTGACTGATAAAGAATAAAGCATGGTTTGTGCATGAAAACCACCACGTCAGAATTAGATGAAGCTGATATACCCTGGATGTTTTCTAGCCCTCGGTCTGAAATCCGGCCACAGTAATCGAAAATCAGATTTTGAAGGTTTGGGCAATCTTTAAGCAGAACCAATCCAGAATCTGTTATGTCAGAACCAGAAATATCAACAGATAGCAAAGATGACCCTTGTGAGCAAATGACACCCATCCAACCATCTGTCGTGCCAGGGTAGCCTCCCAAATAAATATCCTGACCAAACACAATGCAAAATTGGGTTCTCATAAACAAGTGCCAGTAATGCACAAAAGAGATATTACTTGGAGAAGCATGCATAGAGATGTTACTTGGAGAGCACAATCTCGAAAAGCTTCAAGAGAAGCATCAGTCAGGCATTGCCGATCAACCAATTCATTGAAGATCTGCTGACTTATATCCCTTGGGAGCACTGAGAAGCTATGATAATTACCAATTCCCTGCTACATAACAGGAGAAAAATAGTTATGCATGTCAAATAAACAAAAAGCAAGAACACAATAGTACACACAAAAGCAGGATAAAAAAAAACAAATACCTCACATATTTTATGAATACAGAGTTCCATGAGAGATGGACATTTGCCTCTTCCTCCCTGAATATATACACCAGACCTCGGAGAAAATGAGGTCCCCAGCCATCTTGAACTACCACTTTTAGAAAACCTCGCGGAGAATCTGCTCCGCACACTGTCTTCTATGACCTGATGGTCTCTCTTTCTTGAGCAAGCTCCCCCCATGAATACCCTTATCTTCCAAATAGTTCAACACTCATCATAGGAAAACAGCATAAACACAATGTGTCCCCCTAATCCAGACAAGCAGTGAGCAGCAAGCATTCAATTTCACCCTACAATAAGAAAATTAAAGATTAATTCGCATCGCCCCGACGATCCCCATGAGATTAATTAAGGCTAAAATACACATTTTCTGGGCATAATTAACAATAAAAGAATGTATGGGTGTAAATCCTCATGCTGTGAATGCAGGTATATTAATATAGCTATGCATGTGTGCTTCAGCAATTTTTTTAATTGGACTGCTGCATCTCTCATCAACCACATCCTATTGGCTTCACACTGGGATGCACGCGCAAATGCACGCACACCCACACAGAGTCAATATATAAATGTACAGATAGATAGTTAGATATTGTTTATCACTGCTAGTAGTTTATATTATTAGTAGAACTCGTTGAGCCAGCTTCAGAGTGATGGAATAAGGCTATAATGATGGTGAAAGCCATTCAATCTTCAAACCAGACAACACCCACACAACCCAAACCACCCAAAAAAAAAACCCAATACCATCCATCACAATTGCAGGGAAGACAAAGGAGGAGGTAAAAGTAGTAGCCATAAGCTGTCAAAAATTCAATCAAACCATGCCATAAAGCCCAAGTAACAAATTGAGTACATCCAAGGTAAATAAGGTAAACAATAACTAGTTTAATGCATGCATCTCACTCCAATTTGGCATAAACCCAATCAAGACCGTGACAATTAAAGCCATCCACAAAACGGGGTCATGCTTTCTGATAAAACCATCGATAATAAGAAATGGAAAGCACTAATCAAACGGCCGTAAACAATCAATCAAACTCAAAATTAAACGAGCATCATCCATACAAAAAGCCCACACTCTGTACGGCTTGGATTCACACGTATCTGCCGCACTCAACTAAAAATCTAATTCAACCGAATCGTAAAAAATCTCATTTTTTTTCCATCACTCCTCACATTCCAAACACCCAAAAAAAAAAAAAAAACAGAATCAGATATGCACCCCCTCAAAATCCGTACAAATGATGAGATTCTCAGAACGAAAGAAATCAAACGCCATGCAGAGAATCTAACACAGCAGATAAGAGGATTAAGGCAATCAGAACGTGTCAGCTGCCTCAAACAAACCAAACAAGATCGTGAAAAAAACACAAGAACAGAAACAAAAACAACGATCGATCAGCAGAGAAACAATAGCAAGCTTCAATCCACAGTTCATGAAATCGATCGATCGTTCGTCGATTCAAAAGGTACCTGATCAGATCATCTGATCGAATTCTCAAATTCTACCAAAGAAACAAACAAGTGGAATTGATTGAGAGAAAGACAGAGAGAGAGAAACTGAAGGAGCAAGAAACAGGGGGAGGGGGGGAGATATGGAAGAGAGAGAGAGACCGAGCCGAGCTCCGAGGCTGCGGATGCGCGACACGTGGAGGATGAAGTGAGTGGGTAGGCTCGGAGGGGAGGTTTGGTATTCGTGGGACGGTGTGGGTCCCGCAAACGATGCTTTCGCTATTATCCGATACGGGGCTGGGCGGCGTTTTGTTCTATTGGAAGGTTATCCACGAAAGCAAGCATTCGTCCTCGGGCTCGAGTATTTTTGGTGTATTTAATGTGGGCCCAAGGTCTGGTAATCCGGACCCTTGATGTGACCATACCCACCTTGATCTTTGTGCTAAGATCTTAAAGATCTTCTTTTTTTTTTTTTTTATGCACCCAACCAACACATATATTCTGGATGTAATTACAGCTGTCGGATGAGAGGATGTTTTGATTGGGTACCTTAAATCAACGGTCTAGATCTGTGAATTCCAGGTTAGGATACCTATTTGTGTACAGTGTGGGGCCACACTATAATAAGCCGTACAATGATACCTACTTGTGTGCCTTTCCATTATCATCTTTGAAGGAGAATCATGCCTCATTATTGTGCAAGTAGTGTGGCGAAAAAGAAAAACCATATCTGAATCAGAGCTGGGTTATTTATTAACTTGAGTGTCAATCTAGACTTTAATCAAGTGGGTTGATTGGTGGGATTAGATGTGTATACCCCCCACATTCTTAAAAAATCCACCTGGCTTGATGACCATGATGTTTCCATATTTTAAGAAAAATCTTGCTCATTTTTTTGCTTCTTTTTTTTTTATATAAAAAAAAATAGCCAATCAAATATAGATTTTATTGTTGCATGGAAAATCATTTCTTCCAGCTTCAATTTTTTTTTTTTTTGGGCAAAATGGGGTACACAAACTTGATCTTAGAATCCAACTGGGAGTTACCTATGTTATTCTAAGAAATTGGGCTAATGATTCATTTATGGATGGAGTTGCATCTGTCATAATGATTTTGTGCTAATGATTTTGTTTAAGATTGGGGAAACTGAGCTGGCTCCATTAAGCAGGAGTTTATTGCATCATTTGATTGTCATCATTACTACTAACCTATCATAATGATAAGATAAGATAGGTAATGACAACTAATGGCCTAGTTAGGATAATTACTCTCTCATTCATCTTATCTTGACATGCACTAATTCCAAGTTCCAAGGTATAAAGAACCAAAAAAAAGAAAAAAAAAGATTAGCATGAGGCAAGAGAATAGAGATTATTAAGTATTATTTCTATAGAAGATCTAGCAAATTACAGTGTTTTGGTTGGTGGGTTTTACTGTACATTTCTAGCTCCCAACTACCAAAAGCCAGGATTGTTTTGCCTTGGCCATGAATGGGAAATTGAGAAAAGCACAAGTTGGTAAAGAAAGGAAAGTGCACTTCTTCACTTTTTCATTTCTTTTTATGCGGAAAAGATGATTAGGCTTTGATTTTTTAAGCCATGAAAGCACCATCCCAGAGGTCTCTTGCTTGTGAAGTTGTCTTTTGTCCTTGCAGGTGTTTGGTGAGTTGTGAAGGCTTGGATTAGCAAAACCTGAGGTTAGGAGCGGATTAATGGGACTAACAAACTTCATGATTAGCATGTGTGTGTGTGTGTGTGTGTGTGAAATTCAATGAATGAACAATAAAGAAGATTCCACAAGTAAAAGAGGGCTGGTATTATCTACCTATATAGGCCCCACTTGGGCCATAATTCAAATTAAATACAAAACAAATCCTCCAAAAGACTACTTCCATACCCTTTGAATCACTCTCTCCCAGAGGGATTATCACCGGCCCATCTGATCAAAGGCGATAACTGGTCATCGGTCAAAATAAAGGAGACCCACATGCTTAAGAGTTAAATTAAATAATCAGAATTAAGAGTAACAGGCCTTACTGCACAAAGCTGGAATTAATGGAACTATATCTAAGTACAACATTGTTAGGCCTTTCAAGCAGCTACAGCCACAAACTACAAATGAAACCTTTCCAATCCAGCAAGGGATCATGAGGGTACAACAGAGCGGGTATGATGCTGGTGAAGGTTGCTTCGTCCGAGCCCAAGGCCCAAGCCCAATGGGAGCCCATCAGTCTTGGCAAGATGGTTATGGTTGGAGTTGGAGGAGTGTTTATGTGCTTGAGGTCTGGTGTTCTTAGAATCCACATCAACACAGACATGGCCGTTCCCATTGGTGTGATGAGAATGGTTGGTGTGATGAGAATGGCGGTCCCCGTTCTGCAAATTGGTATTGCGAGTCATCGGAATCATCCCGATTCCTTCAGCTCGAACCGGTTCTTCTGCACGCTCGATGTCTTCGTTGTATCCATTTATCAAGAAATCGGAACAGTTCTTTTTAAAGCCATGATCATACGGATTTCTGAAACCCCCAGTTGGTGCCCTGAGATAACCATACCGCATAGCATTTGCCATTTCATTGGTTGTAATGTTGCGAGAGATCTGCACCAGAATCAAAAGCTTGAGTACTACATAAAAGGAACCAGAAACTGGCTTGTGTATTTCATACTGCTCATGGAATAATAAATACACTTTAAAATCATTTAAGACTGCAGAATGCACAAGTGATTCTATGACACACATTTATAGAAAGTGAAAGAAACAGCTTCAAAACTCATGAAAAACACACAACACCTAGATTATTGTCATTCATGCTGTAGTTGTCCACAAGTCAAATGAACCAAAGACTGCAATCAGGTCCCAGCAAACACATAAACCACAGACATCTTTCACCAAAACCTTTCGTTTTGATCAATGACCTATAGTTCTCTTATCTAATCTTGACAGGCTTCAGCTGGTGGGGAAAACACTTTGTAAAGACTTGCTGCAAAAGAACTCCAACTGTGTCCTATTTCCCTTTTTAAATTCTTTTTGTTTTTGGGGGTTCTAACAGTGCCCTTGGATTTAAATGCGAACAGGACATTACCGGGTGGCAGTTCATGTCACGAAATATGTGGGTTCAGGCCCACAGGCCAACCTGCATAATTGTCTCAAATCCAAGCCCAGATTGAGAAGATCTAATTGATAGGATTTGGTCAAAGTGTACATTGTGTAATTTACCTTATATTTAGATTCCCATTATTAATTTAGATTGTACATCCATATAATGTAGAGATTGGTAGCCTTGATTAAGGCACTTTTCACCCTATTGAATGGAAGGGTCGATCTCTAAAGGAGGCACCCAAATTTACATGCAACTCAGTCCTTTGCATTATTTCAAATCTTGTATGTATTGATATGGTATCAGAGCTGATACTAATCGTGGGAAGTTCTTTGAAACCTGTCAACCTATTGTTCTGAAAACAGCTCTTGGGAGAAGCAAATAGAACATAGGCTCGTTTTAAACAGGTCTAGGATCTGTCACTTTGAAAGCAAGCAGATCAAGAATCTGTTCTTGATTGTGGGTTTTTTTCAGTCTTGTTGGCATGCTATTCTTGGGAGAAACAAACTTGTGTTCCAGAAGCAAACAAATCAAGGATCTGTAATCTTGGCAACAACCAGATCATGGATCTATGTTCTACGGAAGCAAACAGGTAACTGTGTTCTTTGGAAGCAAAAAGCCGAAGGAAACCTCTTTTGTCGTGTTATGATCAATAGAGGCCCACCTGCAATAATCGTGACATCTTCAGAAATCTCTACAGTAGTGGTCGACTTCCTCTCCTGGTAAATTTGGAGATTTTTTCAACACTTTTCCCAGATCAGAGGTAGGCCATTTGACCCGACTTGTGATTTTCCATTTTTCTAAGATAGTTTTTATCACAGCCGTACAAAATCTTGGATTGTGGATGGATTTTGATGAATCTTGTATTGCTGGAAAGAGATTTTGATTCCGCTTGAACCTTCTTGATCTGATTCTCAATCAGATCAAGCAGTGGGCCCCGCGCAGGGAATTATTGTCAAAATCCAGCTCGCCTGGACCTTTTTATTTTGTGAAACTGATCACGGATAGTTTCCTGTTCATTTCTGCACTGTTTGGCATCGGCAAACAGCCTGTTATGATCTTCTGCAGTGCCATTTCTGCTTCTGTCTCGTGCTGCACTGTCTGGATTTTACACTATTTGGTCTGCCGCAATTTGGTTCTGGTGTTGTTTTAAATGGAGAAATCTGGGGTAAAATTGATTCAATTCAATGGAAAAAATTACGGAGCTTGGGCATTTCAGTTTCAACTGTACATTGAAGCTAAGGAATTGTGGGGGTATATTTTTGGTTCTGATCCTAAACCAACTGGGGGTGAGTAATTAATTTCTGCATGGAATACCAAGGATGCCAAAATTTAAACTTGGATCCTTGGATCAGTTGAAGATCATCTAATCATGAATCTCAAACCCTATAAGACTGCAAAGGAAATGTGGGACTACTCGCAGCAGAAAGTTTTTCACCGTGAAAATTCTGCACAACAGTTTCAATTGGAATGTAAAATCGCAGAATATTCATAAGGTAACTTGTCCATTCAAGATTACTATTCTGGATTCCGAAATCTCTGGACTGAATATGACAGCATCAAATATTCAAATGTCTATGTTGATGTTCTTATTGCAATCCAAGAACTTCAAGCCAAGGATGAAAATAGCAGTGGCGGCGCTACGTAGCGTAGCGGAGCTACGTAGCAGCGTAGCGGTGCGATTTGAAAAAATCGCCCAAAAAATCTGAAAAAAATTCAGAAAATCCAGAAAATTGTAAAATGAAAGAAAATGTATTTCTTTTGCAAAAGTAAGTAAGAAAAGGAGGTGTAGCGGTGCCCTCAATATATGAGGTACTGTATCGCTATATAAATAGAAAATAATAGTAATGATTAGTTTTTTCACATGTATTCATGTTTCTTAGTCATGCTAACTTATTTCTAATTAGAGTGAAATTTGATTGAGCTCTATTTTCAAGTAGAATGAAATTTGGCTAAGGCATTGATTTTAATTAAGTAATATTTGGCTAAGACATGACTTTTTTATTTTTATATTTAGCCTCATTGTAAAGCCCACCAATGATTAAAGGAATCAAGTCCTTCAGATTTTATTTTTTCTTAGAGGGTCATTTAATTTTTATTGATACCTTTCAAAGGGTCCATAAGTGCCCTAATGAAATAAAAGATGGGTCCATTTAATTTTTATTTATGCTTTAAAGGACCCATAAGTGCCCTCTAATGAAATAAAAGAGGGGTCCATTTAATTTTTATTCATAACTTTCATAGGACCCATAAGTGCCCTCTAAAAGAGGGGTACATTTAATTTTTATTTATAACTTTCATTGGGCCCATAAGTTTCCTCTTAAAAGAGGGGGCACATTTAATTTTTATTTACAACTTTCATAGGCCCATAAGTGCACCATAATGAAATAAGAGATAATTAGTGAAAGGTCCCTCATATAGAACTTGTAAGGCCTCCAATCCACCAACTTTTCTCCTAAGGCCTGTAGTCCATGCAGCTTGGACATATTTGGATGAGAGGTCCCTAGACACATCACTTCATGGAGAGAGGTCCCTGGACACACCACCTCATACATTTTAATGACTGATTTGCCCTTTTAACTGATTAGGCATAAAATTTCAAAATTTTAAATTTTAAATCTTCCATTCTCCCTCTTTTTCTTCTTGTATCCAGACTTATGCACGTGAATCTTGTTGCAGGAACAGGAGACTCATATCAGAGGGTTGATCGGAGAAGAAGAGAGGTGAAGATCGATAGATCTGTTGGAGGGTCACGGTTCTCTCGTCAAGAGAAAGAAGATCCTCGTGTTGCAGAGAAATGGTGAAGAAGAAGAGGAAGCAACTTCGTTGCTGCCGTCGATCGAAGAAGAAGAAGCAACTCCGCTGCCGTGACTGAGGAAGCAGAAGACCGGAAGGGATCTTAGAGAGCGTGACAGATCGCAGATCTGGAAAGGAAGAAGCAGGAAACCGGAGCTAGAGAGAGATGATCACCAGGTGGTCCACACGAGTTACTGATCGTTGCTGCGTATCGCCGGAGTTGATCGGAAGATCTGGTGTCGCCTGCTGCCACCGGAAACATGCGTCGCCGTCGCTGACCAAAGAGAGAAGCGTTTGGAGAGGAGAAATCGTAGCCAAGCTTCAATTTGGGTTCTGTTTTCGGCTGGGCCCCACCTCGCCATGAACAGACGTCGGAGATTCTCTTCGCCGGAGTCGCTCCTGCGTGTGACCGGAGAAGAGCCGCAGCCCTTGCTGTGGCCGAAGCGAGGAAGGAAGAAAAAGTCAGTTTTGGTTTCTGAACCAGAACAGAAGAATGAAGAAGAAGGGAGTTTTGGGTTGGGTCCAGTCCAGGTCGGCCCGACCCGCTTGCAGAAGAAGCCCAGTACCCAGCCAGTCGATTTGGATAGAGAGCAAGGAAAGGTGAGGGAGAGGAGAGAGAAGAGCTTAGATGCAGGCTTTACAGAGAAGGGAATTTATCTGATTTTTTGTCAAATTGAGCTGAGTTTCTGTTAAATTTATCTGAGTTTCTGTCAAATTTATCTGAGTTTTTATCAAATTTATCTGAGTTTTTATCAAATTTATCTGAGTTTCTGTCAAATTTATCTGAGTTCTAAACAAATCTATCTGAGTTTTTTACTATTTATTTGAGTTTTGGAACAAATTTATCTTAGTTCTAAACAAATCCATCTGAGTTTTTGGAAAATTTATTTGATTTTTTAAAAAATATAGCGGACTTTCTGACAAATTTATCTCCATTTTGAAATTTTTAACTGAGTTTTTGAATGAATATTTCTTTGTTTTTTGGCAAATTTATTTGTATTTTCTTATATATATTTGTATTTTTGAATTTTATTTGTGTCTTTTAAAATTTATTTGTACTTTTTGAAATAATTTTAACTGAGTTTTGACAAAAATACTTGAGTTTTTGAAATTTTTTTCTGAAATTTGGAAAATTGGTTTATCTTAGTTTTGGAAAATGTATTTTCATTTTTTTAAATTTATTTGCATTTTTTAATTTTATTTACGTATTTTGGATTTTATTTGCGTCCTTTGAAATTCATTTGCGTTTTTTGAAATTTATTTACATTTTTTAATTTTATTTACGTATTTTGGATTTTTTTGCGTCCTTTGAAATTCATTTGCGTCTTTTGAAATTTATTTGCATTTTCTGAATTTTCTTTGGATCTTTTGAGATTTATTTGAGTCTTTTGAAATTTATTTATAGTTTCTGAAATTTATTTTGATCTTTTTAAACTTATTTTCATTTTTTTTAAATTTATTGCCTATTTTTATAATTTATTGTGATTTTTGAAATTATTGCATTTTTTAAATTTATTTGAGTTATTGTGAAATTTGTTTGTGTGTTTTTAGAATTTATTTGAAAATCTCATGATTCCATTAATCGTGGCCCATTGAATGATAGTTGACTATTATTAAGGGATATCCCATTAATTATGGGATTTGATTTAAAGAAAGGGTAAATTAGACATATCAGGTATGGGAATCTGTTAGAGGACTTTTGGCTGCATGACTTTTTTTTGTGGATTGTTTGCAACAAAGTCATACTTTGAGGGATCTCTCGCCGAATCCCCCATGAAATAATACAAATGAAATTAATTTTGGTGCACGAGTGCCCTCTAAAAGAGGGGATACATTTAAATTCTATTTATAACTTTCACAAACTTTCACAAAGGGCCATTAAGTACCCCACTAAATGAAATAAATTAAGGGCACACATGAAATAAATTAAGGGCAGGGTTTCGTGCCCTATTCATTTCCCAAAATGAAGTCAACGAAAATTGAGCGGGAGAGGGGAGAGGAAAAGAAGGAAAAGAAGAAGAAGAAGAAAGGAGGAGCCGCTGCCGCTGCTCACTGGCCCGCTGCCGCTACTTACTGCCTGTTGTCGCTGCCGCTGCTGTTGCTGCTCGCTGCCGCTGCCACTGCCGTCTCTGCAGATGATGTTGTTGCTGCTGTTTCTGCTTCACAGGTATGCTTTCTTCTTCCTCTAGTAAAACTCCTTTTGTCTTTTTTTTTTCTTCTTTGTTCAATCAAACCCCTGTATCTTTTCTTTTTTCTTCTTCCTCCAGTCAACCTGATGAGAGGGGAAGCTAGGTGGTTTTGTTTTGTTTTTTTTTTTTTTTTTTTTTTTCCATGTTTCATAGCCTGTAGCAGCCGATACGTAACGTATCAGTGCGCATCGCTTTTTTGTATTTAGCGTAGCAACCATGGCCGCTACGGCCGATACGCTACGTATCGGCTGCTTTTTTTATCCTTGCTTCAAGCTTCTAGTCAGAGAGACCAGTTCTTGATAAAATTACGTCCTGAATGTGAGCATCTCACATTTGCTCTAATGGGCCGGATGCCCTTACATCCTTAGATGTCTGTCTGAATGAACTTATTTGTGAAGTAGAACGTCTCTTGACAAGAGCCCATCTAGTCAAACAAAAAAATGAGAACTACACTGTTGCATACTCTGCAAGAGGCACTCCTCAGACTCATCAAAATCCTCAAACCCCTTACAATGCTCGGGTGACTCAGACCTCTCAAGCAGCCCAGACTCCTGATATGAGGAAGGTGCAATGCTACAGTTGTAAAAAGTTTGGCCACATAGCAACCCAATGCAATAAAAGAAATTGCAATTATTGTATAAGAAAAGGGCATACCATTACTGAATGTCGTCGTCATCCGCAGTCTCATAATTCTCAAGCATATGCTGCCACATCTGATTCTTCTCCTGCAGATGCTAGTTCCACATCATTGCCTACTCAGCCTGGTTCTTCAACTGCTGCTTCTATGCCTACACAGCCTGCCAATTCTCCTCTTACCCTTGAATTAGTTCAATAGATGATTGTCAATGCATTGTCTGCATTTGGCATTTCAGGTAAATCAAAACCACCATCCCCTACTTGGTATCTTGATTCCGGGGCATCAAATCACATGACCTATTCCCGTGCACATCTCTCAAATTAGAAACAATATATTGGAAATCACCACATCCAAACTGCTGGAGGAAAAAACTCTATTACTGCCATCGGAGATGTTTCTAGTTCTCTTCCCTTAACATGTTTATCTTTGTCCAAGTTTAACTCCAAATCTTCTTTCGATTGGGCAACTTGTTGAAAATAATTGTAATCTCTCTTTTTCTTCTTCTGGTTATGTTGTACAGGACCAAATGTCGGGGAAGGAGATCGCAAGGGCGCCTAAATGTGGACGCTTATTTCCACTTGACCTATCTACAATAATAGGGAATAAAGACGGAAATGAGTTGTTTTGTTTTTCTGATCAAAATTATTTGTAACATAGTAAATGCGGACATCCCAATTTCAAAACTATGTCACTCATGTTTAACTCTGGTGTGTTGAATAATTCTTCTAGGAATATTTCTTTTGATTGTGACATTTGTAAAATGGGAAACAGTAAGACACTTCCTTTTTCTCATGAAGATGCATGCTAAGACAAATTTCCAGAGTTCTGTGACCCAGTTCTGTAACCCACCTTGCATTACACAATTCAATCTTTGTTGAAGCCATCTCTAGAACTTCCACCTTTTGTAACTTCTGAGGGCCTTTGTCATCCTTTAGACACAAAAGTCCGGTTCTCACCCAATAAAAGAATGTGTTGTTTCCTCTACTAATTTCACCAATCGTTTCTTCTAATTCTGGCATTCAAGACACTTCGGATCACGGTAGGAGAACCATTATTAATGTTCATGTTACTTCATCATCAAATTCTTAGCCTTGTCCCATCAGATTGCGGTCGCTGTAAAGAGCCCTACTATTAGATAGCTAAGACAACATTTACTGCCATCCTAAGCAATGGAAGAATACATCACACGTGCGAAATTACTAAAATCCTAAAACACTGGATCATGGAAAGCATGTCCCTCGGTTGTAGCTCAGCTAGTTAGGGAGATGAGTGTGAGTTCAAGCCCCTGATGTAGCAAGAAAATCATGGAAAGCATGACCCAATAAGCATTACCTTCTCTATCTAATGTTTGTATGGTGTTGGAAAAAATATCTTCAGACATGCAGATTTTCTAGCAAGGGATCAACAATTTCACCATCAGTGATCCTGTTCATACCAATTTAGGGCCACATTTGTCGGTTCTGCTTATCCTATCGGCTCTATTGCGGCACTGCTTTCTTTTAGACCATATTTAAACATGTCTGTCCTCACTACATCATAGAATATCTCAGTTGGTCTCCTCCTAGTTCCTTTTCTAATCAATTCTCACTGATACTACCTTTCAAGGCAATGATAAATGCGATGTGCTATCTACCTATTAACTTGAACTTGAACCTGATCACAAGCGTCAGACAATAAAGCCATCTAATACTTTTGGTAACACCATAAAAGTTTTTTTTTTTCCAACCACAATCATGCTTTTTCTTCCAGAAGCAGTGCAATGTATCAAAGTATATATACTTTTGGATTCTTACTAACCACTTATAGTCATCATCATCATCAAAACCTTGTCCCAACTATGTTGGGGTACCAACCACTTGAAGTAAATTATGCAAAATGACTCCATCCTGAAGGAAGTTCTTCTTGATTAACAAGACAGAAATAAAGAGAGATGGTTGCAAGCATCAGAACTCTGTGGATAAATTAAAATACACCATTTGTAACCACCACCCTTGCAAATGCATTGCTTCATAGCTTCTGTTTGCTAATTTGTGAAAAAAAAATCTTCCATACAACACATAAAATTCGCCTTGTGAATTGTGATCACCGCCATTGATGTCCCAACGAGAGCTTAAAGTAGAGAGGGTTCTATTTTCAACCTGCTCACAGGTTCTCAATTCCAACAAGACTCCCAGGACTGGCACTGCCATCTGCCAGAGAGCCCCTCTAAAGACCTCGCTCCATTGCCCACGCTCACACTCCCATCCATTGTCAACTTCGACAACTTTTCCCATTCCTCCAACTCCCAAGCTAAAAGGGACACTGTTACCTTGGAATGACAAAAGAAGGATGGTTTCCCTCTCAACAAAGAGAGGAAAAGGAACAGAGATAGATGATGGTCAATCTTGAAAACAAGGCAGAATGGCAGCGAGAAAGAGCCATGGACAAAAAAATGTTATACCACACGATTACTAATTGTTAAACTTCTCTCCTATTTGAGGTAAATCTCCACCATGCCGATCAAGTGTCAGTTGCACCTCTCTCTTCTCTCCCTAGTTTCAGCCTCCATACCATTCCAAAAAACCTGTACCCTAAAATCATTCGTAATAATTCAAGCAACATTTCAAATGGTAATACACCAAACTTCACAGTTGCACTTCCCATTATATTTTAGTTCGTCATTACATTTAGATCAATACAGCATATAAATGATTCATCGAGGAACATGTAATGAACAGATATGCACCATCTTTAGTTACCCAACCACATACCTGCGAAGCCTGAACAAAAGTTAAGACTGCAGCCCCAAAGAAAATAAGAAAATCCATAATCAGAAATGATATGGCGCCTATATGGTGAGTGCCAGCATGGTTCACCCATTCACCAAATGAAGAGGGAGCAGTTGGATCCGTCAAGATTCCTGCCTCCAAAGAAAGAAGATCGATTGTTTAGAAGCAGATGAAACACGGGAGATGAAAGCAATAATATTTTTTTTTTTTTTTTTCAGAATGATTCATGAAAACAATAATGTTGCAAATATTTATTACACAAAACAAGCTAAAGGAAAACATTTACACAAGAAACATACGTATAGCAGTTACAGCGCCAGTGACCAGCATAGCAGAAACTTCAAGAATAAGAAACATAAAGAAATCCCATTTGTTCTTCTGCAATAACAAATCAAGTAATCAATCAGATCATGGGAATAAATATACATCGATGCTCATATCCAAAATCATTGCAAGGTAACAAAAAGAGAAGAAGAAGATCTTTTATACAGCATATGTGGTCAAAACACCTTGCCAATACAATTCGATACCCAGGGGCAGTGATGATCAAACTGCTCGACACAACGATCGCAGGTTGAACAATGCTTTGCACGCAGGGGCCTGACAATCTTTAAGAATGATACACTAACTTATTCAACAGGACAATGAAAACTTTACAATTTAAAACCAATAAAACAAAGGGGAAAAAAGAAATAAAGAAATGACACCTTGCATGTTGCACAAAGCTGAGACCAGTTCCCAGCCAAAAGAACAGGATTATTCAGTTCCGATCTCAGTAAAGGTTCCTATTAAAAACAAATGAAAATTAAATTTGTAAAATGTTTCAAGGAAAGTAAACTGATCAAAACACACACACAAGTAGAAAGGCAAAATAGCAACTCACATCATCTTTTAGGTTTTGTGAATCATGTACATTCATTTTGATGTAACCAGGATCCTTCCTACAAGAAATAAATGCAAACGATTAAGTGAAACACAACTCCACAACACCAGAGGGGAAAAAGATATGTGCCTGCTTGTAATAAGACGAAAGAGGATGAAAGCAGTACGAAGCAATGAATCACTTAAGGTCATTCGTTTACATTAATTCACATATGAAATCAAACTCATGGGAGATGGTCACATATGTGGCCGTTTGTTTATAAGAGAGCAAATATGTAAAATTTCTACACCAAAGAACATTCCGTCATTTGTCCCATGTTTAAAATCCACAGCACCTACTCATCATATTCCTTCATGCATCTCTCAAACCATGTAGTCTAAACTATGTTTTGTTTCACTTCTAACAGTTCTGAATCCAATTGAGTTCCGCTCTCCCTCTCCTCATTTCATCATTACTAGGATCACTTTTTTCCTTTTTTTGGAAAATTAACTACATTTTCCACTCTCAAAAAGAAGATTGAATTTCCCACTTTCCCATATCAAAATCGTAGAATGAGTTTATACACATGAATAAGTGCTTCATTCATGCAAGGGTGTTTGAATGGAAAGATGGATTTTGTAATCTTTCTACCACAGCGATTAAGCATGGAGAGAGATCCCCACACAAGCACATCTGTTGCTTCCAAGTTGGTTATGGAAACAGTAAATTCCATCACCACCAAGCTGCAGCCTAAAGTCCTAAAGTCTCCTACAAGAAGTTCTGTGGAATCTACTACTAGGGAGAAGTGGGAAAAGGTTGTTTGCTGCATTACTATTTAAGTTTCGACATTTTCAAGAGCTCTTTAAAAAAAAAAGGTTTATAGCAATCAGTTGACATGGTATGTGGGCAGTTTGACTGGAAAGTTAATGCTACAGATCATGATTGAAAATGGGTAGCCCATAAACACACAAATTGAATTTCATGATGTGTGGCACTCATGCATATGTGTATATGATTATCTTTGATAGTGTTTATGATGGGATATAGGTGCTAGTCAGTTCAATTTCTTTTAAATTTTCTACTGCTTTGCAGATAAAACAGTTGTACCAGAGTGCTAAAGACAAATTAGGAAGCAATTTTCTTTCTTTTAGTCATGAAGGAGGAAGAGAGTTAATACTAATGAATTAACTCAATACTCTCATCAGTGGGTTCTTCAAGAGAAGGAAAAATTGATGTTGCAGCTGATGTTTTTGAGAAAAAGGTTGAGCTTTGATATATATATTTATATATATATATATATTTATTTATTTATTTATTTATTTTTTTGAATGGTAGCTTTGATATCATTTTACCAACATTCAGATAAATGGGAATCGTTTTGATGGAAATATGAACATAATTTCGAGGCTTTTTGAGTTTTGAATGAAATTGGACCCCATAGTTTTCAAAATCGGAATCAAATCGCAAATCGTTCATACCCATGAATAGAATCATATCGCGAATCGTAGGATTTTTATTTTTCTAATAAAAAGAAAAAGGTAATTATTCATAACCATCCATTTTCTCATTTATAGCAGTATAAATATAATATCAAGTCTATCATACAATCATATCAAGAACATCATGACATATATTAATATGAGAAATGCTCCTATGAGAGATATCTCTCACCTTATATGAGAGATAGGGGTGGGGGCCCTCACATTTAAGTTGTTGGCATTGGATATGAATGTGAGGGGCCCCACCCTATCTCTCTTATAAGGTGAGAGATATCTCTCATATGAGAATCTCTCTATTAATATATATATATATATGAAATAAATGATGTGTAAATAGTTAAATAAGTTCAAAGTATCAATATACATTTTTTTTATGATCTTTAAATCAAAATATAAAAATAAAAATAGAATCCAAACCATCAATCTTACACGGTAGTATATCTCTTGAAGTTAAGAAAGTGTTCATGAAGAAAAAAATCAAAATAGATTCAAAAAAAGAAGAAGATATAGACAAGCACCATGCATATAGTCGAATGTTTTGGTTAAATCCATGTTCCTTTTTCATCTTTAAAACCTTATCAAAGCCGCAAAAAATTCTTAGGAGGTTTCGTTAACTACTAAATAACCTTTTAAAAATAAATGCACTAAAAGAAAGAAAGAATAAAAAAAAGAAAAAAAGTAAAAGATTATTAATACTAACTTATTGGTTGTAGCTATTCTTGCTTAGCCAAATCACTTGAATCATAAGATTCGATAAAACTAATATCAAATGGTAGGATTCACACCTAAATCCTAAGATTCATTTGTAAATGGGATTCGTTGTATAGATGAGAATCGTTTTCCTTAAGATTCAGGATAGGAATCGGGATTCAGGATATGAATCGTAGGATTCTAATAACTATGTTGGGCCCAGAAAGAGACCTTTCCATCCATCCTACCTCCAATGATAGGAATGCATCAAGTGGGCCCCAGAAGCTAGACCACAAATTGCAATGTGGTCTGGCTTGTAGGTGAAAGTCTTCCTATTAATCATTTATTAGACAATATCCGCTACTGAAACTTCTTTTGTACATGGTAGACAATATCCCCTTCACATAATCATTTACTAAATCCTTTACAAGCATAGAAAATTTAAAAGTTCTGGGCAATGCTTAAACAACTCACAAAAGAAAGCATGACTTGACTGAGTCATACTGTTTAGGAGGGACTGGTACACCAATACTGCTGGACAAGTTGAGGAATGCCCCAAATTGTGAAGTTCTTTAAAAAAATATATTTTTTAAAATGGTGACGATGTATTGTATTGCTTAAATTATTTTTTATATTAGTTCTTTAAATTATAAAATAAAAAAGCTAATAGAAGTAGCAATATATGCAAATTTATTATTCAATCAAAGTTCCCCCCAAAGGCTTGGACATACCTGCTAGCAATATATGCAAATTTATTATTCAATCAAAGTTCCCCCCAAAGGCTTGGACATACCTGCTACATCTATAAAACATTACTAGCCCAGAAGTGGCAAGGAAAACTCCCAACCATGCAAAAAGCCCAAATGCAGCTGTTAACTTCAGAAGTTGTGATGCTGCATTTAAAGTAAGAAAAGCTAAGTATCAACCCCTACAAAAGAGTGGTAATCCATGATTGCAATGACTGAAGCACTATACCTGTGATGACGGTGTGAATGTAGATGATGAGTAGAAATATAATCATACACCAAAGAACAGGTGCAAGTCCTAGTTTTGATAACTTTCCAAGCCGGCTGTTCCCATCACAGCGTTTGTCCAGCAATCTTCTAGCATTTCCCTGCATAATCAGATGTGACAGAAACATTACCTAGATCCGTAGAAAATCAATTCCCACAGCTTTAATGAGCACTCATCACTGTTGTCCACGAGGATTGACCTCACATCAAGAAATGATACATTTTTTAAACTTGAGGCCCATACAAATCAATCAAGAAGATGATACGGACTTCTGAAGTCTGTTATACAATTAATTTTTGCAGTTTAACAATTAACACAATTAAATTCAAGTTCACTGTTAGCAATTTTGAAACAAATTCCACTTAAAAAATAACGAAACAGTTACCAACTCGGAAGTGGATTGTCTAGCGAAAGAGGGAGTCTCCAAACCTGCTTTGTTTATTGTTACTGATTGTTAATATGTTCTTGTTTCTACGGGGTTGATGCCCGAATTTTTAGGGGTTGTCGACCCTTTCTCTATAGGGATGATTGGTTTGCCACAATTTTTTTTTTTGGGGGTGGCTGGGTGGGGGGGTTCTTTTTTGTTTTAAGCATACTTCTCTTAACTGTAAGTTTTGGTGCAAAGAATACAGTCATCTTTTACAATAATAATAATAACGATACAGCTCCTTTTACTGCTAAACCACTGGGATATATCAAAAGGGCAAAAAGAGAAATAAGGAAACAGTGGTATGTATGAATTCAAACAAAAAGATATATCAACAGCTCCTTTTTCTTTTTTGTTACTTTTTTTTCCCTTTCTTTTCGTGCAGGTGCTCATCTTAGCACCAGTTTACAAAAATTCATTTTACTTACACTTTTGCAGCTTTTAATAGATAGTTAGGACTATCAAATGATGCCGATCCTTTAACCATTCCTAATCCATACTAAGACCTTCCAATCCTATCCTACTATTGTAATTGGCATGGATCTAGGTAGGGCCCACAAAATAATTCTCAAATTTGAACTTGAGCCCAGTTCCCATTTGAACATGTGTGCATGTGTGTATATAACAAATTGTGACATTTTTGTCGTGCACAAGTACATCCTTTTTCAAATACTTAAGGACTATCCTCTTAAGTCTATGATAAACAAACAACATGAATTATAAAAGTGTCTTCAATGTAAACAGTATATACTCTAAATGATGAGAGCTCAATGAGGGTAAAATGAGTATTAAATTAGAAGTGCCAAATTTCATTTTTTCCACCACATTCATGACCATTCCTTGCAAGATGTTTCAACCAAGTCAATTTCAAAAGTGATTCTTACTAATCACCAAAGCTACAAATCATGAAATTCTGATTTAAGTTTTAAATACAAATGTCCTAGAGACCTGTACACAGGCAGCCAAAACAAAGAGTGATAGTCATGATACCTACAAGGAAAAAGGCAACTTGCCGATGATTCTTGTCAGATGCCAGCTGTGCTGGTGTAAAGCCCGTGTTATCCGTCACCATCAAATCTTCTTTCTTCCCAGCTTGAACTAAAACTGTGCATGCTTCTAGGTTCCCCCTGATAGCAGCCCAATGTAGAGGAGTACAACCTAATGGCATATAGGTGCAATTAATTATAAGCAATTATCAACCATGCAAAATGAAAGGTAATTGATACTGAAAGAGAGAGTTTTATAAGGTCAGCATATATGAACATTGCTCAGTCATCTCTAACAAAAAAAAAAAAAAAAAAGAAGAAGAAGAAGAAAGAAAAGGCATATGCCCTAAAAAATAGAAATGGCCATATTACCTTCTTTATCTTGTCGCCCTCTATAGGCATCTAGGAATAAGAGAAGACGAATACAATCAGAAAAACCTTTATAAGCAGCCCTGCAATCTCAGAATGTGCACAAAACTCATTTAAGTGACTGGAAAGTAGCAGGTATTAAATTGATCAAAGAATCAGAATCTTTACTCAAACTTACACATGTTTTATGATAATAAGATGTTAACAAAAAATTTTCAGAGAGCAAGGAATGATGACCACTTCCATGTTGCAAGAAACAAACATAGGCTATTAAAGCCGAAGTGAATATTGCTACAACAGAATTTCTTCCATCACCCAATTGTCACTCACATTTGGCATAATGTAAAAGATGTTCCAGAATTTGACCTGCCTCAATATTTGCAAACAACCCATCTTAGAGGCGGGGTGAGATGACAAAAACCCGAACCTGCTCAGTTGGAAACCAAACCCGCCTCAAACCTAAAAAAACACTACCCAACTTATGGGTGGGTCACCTGTTTAACCCGATCCATTGTATCCCTACCTTGATCAGCGGTCAAACCTGTTTTTATTTTATGTTAACCAAACCCAAGCACTATCTTTGAAAAGACAAAAATAGCTCTACACAGTTTGATCTTGGTTAACATAAATAACTCAACAATACTGAATTATTATCTTTTCTATAAACCAAAAAAAGTTACTTCTAGAAGTTATCATGGTACTTTTACTAGAAAATGTGCCTTAATTTTATAAATAAACACCTCTCTTTTTTGTTTTAACATACAACCACAAATACTCCCTTTACCATATCAGTCAAGCACCTGGATTGGTGGTTAGATCTGTTTTTATGTCATGTCAACCAAAACCAACTACCAAAATTAATGTTTTGTCTTTGAACCAACTAGAGTTAATCTAGAATTTAGCATGGCACTTTTAATATAGTTTAAACTTCCATGGTTTATTTTCAAGGTAAAACTTAACAAGGGTAAACTCTGGACTCGGGACGCTGACAGTAGTTAAAAGGGATTTTTTTCTGATTGAGTAATTTTTAAAACCCGTCAGACGTGGTCAGAAGGTCTTCTGTCATTGGATTACCGATCAATGTGCCTAACTGATACCGCCAAGCCTTCAGCTGGTCCCAGGTTTCGATCGAGCATATCCCCATGCCGACCTCATCCAACATGGTCCGCCACCATAACTCCGCATCAGTATCAAAATACATCAGTGCCTTCTGTACCTTAGCTTCATCTGAATAGGTGGTTGTATTAGGGGTGGTTGTTTGCCAATTGGGCCGGTTGTTATATGTATATCCTCCAAACCAAAATCAGAAACAAACCATACTGTGCCAGATAAGCGCTCACATACCAATGTAGAGGGCTTCTTCCATCATTATCAGGTATATCTGGATCAGCATTCCATTTGGTAACAATATGATAAAGAAATGCTGTCTGACCATACTGTGCAGCAACATGAGTCGCCTGCAAAAAGAGAGATTTTAGAACTTTAAAAGCGCAGCTTTATCTCAGATGATTTCATCAGGGACAACACTGCTACAATGATGTATAGATTAGTTAATTAAAAAATCACCCTTCAAAAAGAAAAGTAAAGTAAGCAGGCAGTAAGAAGTAGTAACAGATTTTGAGAACAATATTTGTTACATTCCTTAAACACATAGCAAGTAGCTCTTGAAGGCTTGAAGCTTCAGCACGATTGATGGTTGACTATAGATATTAAGCTAAAAGAACAACCAAGATTTAGTAACACTCCTTGATGGCACATCACCAAATAAAGAGATTAAAGGATGGTGGATTTTCTAGAATAAGCCAAACTAGAAAGTCAACACTCTAGATGGTTGAGGACAGGGGGTGCAATTTCTGATAGAGCAAAACAATACACAGCAAAACTACCAGAATATGCAACAATCGAGCACTTGAATCTATATACAAACAATAAGCAGTTGATCAAGTGGTTGTTAAGAGATGCTAATCTGGTGAATAAGCAATAAATCGTGATAGAACATTTAATATTTAATGCGTAAAAAAACAAATGGAGACAATAGAGGATACTTCAAACTAGGCAACATATTGTCTTATCGTGTCCAATACTTCACTTCTATATGTAAAACCCGTGTCCGTATCATATCCATGATGTATCCCTACCATATCAGGGCATCATAAATTGGAGAGAGAGAGTAATGAGGCGAAGAAAGAAACTCACCTGATACCCATATAAATCTGCAGCACTAACCCTAGCACCCTCCTGAAGCAAGAGCTCAGCAATTTGGATTGCACCCCTCACAGAACTCCAATGCAGAGCTGTCTGTCCCGTGTGATCAGCAGCATTCACATCTCCTCCATGCTGCCAAAATTATATTCTATTTAAGGACACATTCAAGTGAATTCATACAAATTTAGCAATAAATAATAGAAATTAAAAAAAAAAAATTAAGGAAACTAATATCTCCATCCAGCTTATATCATATCATGAAAAACTTCCACTCACATATAACAAAAAATCACAATCTCTTTTCTTTTTTTTTTCCTCAATGGTAACATAATGTGACTTGAACCCACAACCTCAAAGGTTGAGGTTGCAAAAGTGAGCACCTTCCACTGTGCCACAGGCTCACTGTCATCATCACAATCTCATCAATTCAAATTAAGAAACAAAAGAAAGCCTTCTTTTAAAAAGAGATGTATGAAATTTACACAGGCACATGGAACAATAAACCAAACTATTCAAAACACTAACATATTATATAGATTCCAAAACCACACAAAAAACAAAATTAAGTAAAAATACAGAAGAGTAATAAAACTAACAGTCATCATCATAAACTACAACCATTTCCCCACAATGCAGGACACTTCAACTCAAAAGTAGACTCAAAATATCACTACTCAAGTTTTAACACCCAACTGCCTCTCTCACCCTCCACATTTTCCAGTGTTTTGGATGGGCACAAGACAAAACACAACACATGGCAGGAGAATTACAAAACCCAACAACATATCTGACATTTTATCAGCAAACAACCTAACTATCCAACCCCATCTCTTCAAAACAATCAGCATAAGATAAAACCCACCAAATCAGTAAACACCCATCAAACATATTCAGCTAATACTCATCAAATACAACAGAATTCCACCAAAAACAAAAACCCCAAAACCACCCATCAAAATCAAAACCCAGAGAACACAAAATTCAACATCACCTCAATAATATACTGCGCCGCAGCAGTCCGATTGTTGAGGGCGGCCCACTGCAAGGCGTAGTACCCGAGGCTATCCGGTTCCGACACCGAACAGCCCTCGCTTTCCACCAGCCTCTGCAGCTTCTCCAAATCCCCATACGCCGCCGCCGTGAAGACGTCGTTACGCAGCACCTCTTCTCCGGCGGCGTCTCCTCCGCTTGCAGCCGCCTCCTGATCTCGCGCTCCACCGTCCTCAACGATCTCGATCTCTGACGCCATTTTCTATCTTCTTCTTCTCCAAAAATCGGTTCTTTGCTGCGTCTGATTGCAGGAATGAGGAAAAAAGGTGCTCTTTTTATCACAGAAGCGAAGAGGAGAAGGAGAAGGAGAGAAGGGGTTTCTCTGGTTGACTTGGATTTTGGGTCTGGAGAAGAAGGAACCCAGAAAGCAGAAAAAGGAATCGTCTTGTAAAATGATTTTCCGTGGAAGATGATTTCGAGGAATTGGGAATTTGATGGGGGTTGGAACTGGCCTTGGGTGGGTTTTGAATTACAAGGATATTGGAGGGGTTTGGAGGGGGGATTGGGGGATTGGGTGGGGGTAGGGATGGGATATTATTGGGGTTTGGGGCCCACTTGGGAATTAGCATTTTCTTCTGTCATGTGGGGCAGAGTGCAGAGGATTGAGGATTTTGAACCATTTGTACTCAAGACAGGACTTGGGAAAAGTCATAGAGGTTTGATGATTGAGAATTTGGACCATGCAGGATATTTCTAGAGTGGTCTGGAAATTGGAATCCATCCACTGGTTGGGCCCATGGTGTAAATGGGCTCTTACTTGGGCTAAGGGTGGCTCTTACACCACTTGGTTTGGGCTAGTTTGGGAACTTCAAATAGAATCAATTGAGGTGAGATATCAATTTAGAAAAGAATAAAATATAAGTTAGTTATGATGGTCTTTCATCTTTAGAAAAATTTTTTGACAGGAAATATTCAAATGCATCTATCTCTCACCATTTGTGGTGAGGGACACCCCTTTTTGGAGTGTTTCAAGTACAAAAGGGGTTTTGTACTTGAATGAAAAATCCCCTTTTGTACTTGAAACACCCTAAAAAGGGATGTCCCTCACCACAAATGGTGAGGAATAGATGCACTTGAATACTCCCATTTTTTGACATTTTGTGTAGATATAGATTTTTGCTCGTCATTTAGTGGAAAATGGGATTGCTTTTGACTTTTTTTTTTTTTATAAGGAATGAGGGAGTTTTAAATTCGTGTACTTTTGATATTCCTCGTAGTCTTTTCTTGTTTGAAAAATGAAGGCTTTACTTCACCTTCACTTTAATAGTAAATTCTCAAATATTAGTCATGAAAATTTATGTCCAGTGACAAAAGTTGAGAAGATTCCACAAATGTGTTTCGTACTGCTACTTTTTTTGCGATATCACAAAATCTTAATTAAATTATACAATACCACATTAAATACAGAGACAAAGGTGCCCCTTTGACTTTTAAACTATGCAGTTTTATGCGATATTGCTTAATTCAATTAAAAACTTGTAATATCGCAAAAAAGTAGTGATACGAAGAACATATGAGGGATTTTCCAAACTTTCGTCACCAGGCGTGAATTTCCATAGGTAATGGTAGTTGTACATGGAAAACACCTTAATTTAATGTCATCTGAATGTCTAGAAAAATGAAAGTGGACAGTTTGAATTCGATTCATAGAATGAGGAAAAAGGAAAGAAATATTTTGTGTGAAAATTATTATTTTTTATAAAAATTTCTTATTTTAATAATTATTGTGAGTAAAAGTTTAGTATAATCTTCTCCTCTTCAGCTTTCTTCTTTGAAATCCAAATATGTTTTATTTTATTTTAGGGATTTAAACGCAAAGGAGAGTCATTGTTAAAAAGGTTTACAGAATTTCCTCTTTTTAATTCTTCCTCATTTCTATGCCACATTTATAGAGAAAGAATTGGTGGCACTTGATACAAAGTGAACTTGACTGCAGAGCCAACCTGAGTCCATGCTCAGTATGGGAAGGGGGAGGATGGTAATTAGGACTATCAATCAATCTAGCCCTCCTGCAGGGGCATCTGGCCTAGCCCAGCCCTCAAAAAGTCCACAAGAATTGAGTAATTTTGCCTTTCTTAATCTTAAACAAAGTTTTTACAGATCCACCAATTTGAGGACTAGGCTTGGACTACACCAGGTCCAGCCTGGCCCTCAAATTGATGAGTTTGTAGAACTTTGTTTGCCAAGCCCAGCCCTCTTATCTTTCTTATTTATATATGTGAAACTATTTAAACATATGAGCCCTGCTATCTGTCCCGATTTTCGGGACAGAAGGCTGGACAGACAGCCCCTGGGGGCTGTTGGATCCCAACAGCCCCTGGGATCCAACGGCCCCCAAGGGCTGTCTGTCCACCATTATGTCCCGAAAATCGGGACAGATAGACTTTTTGTAAACATATTGAGCATGATTCTCATGTTAGTTTTTTTTATATTTTTCACATATGATTCTTATGCAATTTTTATGTAGATAAGCCATGCACATGATTCTTATGATTCTTTTTTATGATTTTTCAATGGATTATCTCCGTATTGTCTCATTTGAGCATATATGTAGGTTTATTTGAACATAATTCTTATGTGGGTTCTTAATAGCATGGGATCACTTTGCCTTATATAGTTATTGAGTCGAAATGTCTAATGTTTAGCCTCATATTCAGACTTAACTCTAATAGTCCACCTCTTGGATATGCCATGCAGCCTACAAGATAAAGTGCTATAAAATCCTAATATCATGATGTAGAGGGAATTATGGGACAATATATATTTTTCTCTCTTTTGTATAGGATCCATTTTTTGTTCCGTATTTAATTTCATGGGAATTGAACGCACCACATTCTATCAAGGACCTAAAATTGATAAGTAAAAATATAAGATTCCCCCATATCTCAAATTGTAATAAAGCAAGAGGTTTCCATCTGTCGTGGTGTTGCTTGCATTGCATTTTAAGTCCAGTCATGTTGCTTGTTGCATTGCATTATTAGTCCCAAGCTTGAAAAAAAAAAAAAAAAAAGGACGGTTAATATTACATTCACACTTGGTGCCGAGTGGCAGAGTATAAAAAAAAAAATTAAAACTTGGTTTACTTCTCTATAGGCAATGGGCCCGGCTTGGCCCATGAGGGTCAATAAGGGCGTAGGCAGTGCAAGTCTTCGAAGGCTTTGGCCCACCTTGAGCCCAACCCGCATTATGTTAAGGGTAAAGGTTGAACAACCTTGTGCAGGGAAGAGCATAGGTAGTGGGAAGAGCATATATAGTGGAAGCACTCTGAGAGTTTTGGCCTTGCCTATGCTTGACCCCATCTAGGTTAAGGATAGGGCTTGGACAACCTCATACCCAGTTCTTTGATAGCCCTATAAATCTCATTAAGTTTGGAGTGTAAGCAGAATATCAACTACACCAATACAATTCAAAAGCTTAAGTTGTTAGGAAGTGGAAGACCAATTTACTTAACACCCCTCATTGAATGTAATGTTGTTCAAGCTCACAACCCACACGTGCCTACCCACGCATTACGTGTTTGTCCACACAACCCAAGGAACAATGCCTCCCAAGGTTTCGAACTTGACTTACATGGCTATGAACTCATGTTCCAAAAAAAAAGGGCCGGATTCAGGCCTGACTTTTAAGGCCTGTGTTGGGCTCAGGCCTATCCTTCTAAAGTCACACTGGGCCTAGATATGGCTCAGCCCAGCCTGGCCCAGCCCATGAACACCCCTAATCACACGTAAGCAAAAGGTCAAAGGTGGACCCACGTAAGAACCATGTGGACAGTTCTCATCTGATTACTTTTATATGTAAATATATATGTACATGTATACATGCATGCACATGGGGCATTTTCTCAGTACCAACCAAGCCAGTGGAGCCCACCTAGAAACAATACAAACCATTGTGGGAGTGGATTGTTGAAAGGTCCTTCCATGACCTACCACAAAACTATGCAAATTGTAGCTGTTAGTTCAGGTGGGATGACAGCTAAATTTGAATAATCAATCTTGTTTTATAGAATTCAGATGAGTATCTAACTGGGGTCAATGCCATGTAGCCCCCCAGGCTGGCCATCTCATGAACACCAGGCCTTGAAAAAACCGTCTATGTGTATGTTTCATGCAACAAGGGATTTTAGCAATCCAAACATGGAAATGACAGATGCATCCTAAGTAAATGGAAGTGAAAGAAAGAGTAGAACAACAAAAGTTCCAAAACCTGGGGCTGGGTTTGTGGTATTAACCTGTCTTGTTTTAAACTTGTGAAGAAAAAGATGGATAAGCAGCACAAAGATGAGCTGGAGTTGGTAGAGAGGAAGCTTCAGATTGAAGAGAGGGGATTGAGTAACAAGATTCAAATGAAACATTACCATTAGTTAAATACTCCATACCTAATCTACTTACTTCCAGATTTTTTTTTTAGGTACAAACTACAATCATATCCACCCAAAGTTGACCACTTCAAATCCAACCCAAACTCCACTAAACACTACAAGACTGAACTAGTTTGTACCTTGCCAAGAAGTAAACATCTTCCAGCCAAGAATCACTGACACATAGCACAAAACATGAGCTAATATGATGGCCAAGATCTTTAAATTTAGCTATAGAGAGGGTTGAAATTGTTCAATCTAACCCCTATCACCAACCAACATAAGTGGCATTACAAAATTAAGTTGTATCAAGTTGGTCTAATGAAAGAACACCATTATTATCATAACCAACGAGCATGCTCCCATCAAATGTCCCATGTGCTTTCTTTACTCCCAGACCCCAGTAACAGCTTTCCTATCTCTGACAAAATTCGATATTGCTAAGAGAAGTGGTAAAGAAAACATGTGTTTCTGATGTTGAAATGAAAGCAGAAGAAAAAAGCCTTTACAAGTTCACTTCTTAGATTTAGCTGTCTTCATCTTTATGAAATGAGGAGTAAAGTCCATTCTGCCATCATTTTTGCCGCTGCAACATTTGATCTCTTTTGTTAAAACAAAAAAGAAAGAATTATGATCTTGTAGGAAGCTAAATCATTTTTTTTTCATAAATCATTAAAACAAAGAAGATGTTTATATTCACACAGCAGAGAACAATCCCTTGCATCAAAAATACTCCAGGTACAAGATTGAAACACTTGTAATTGGCCTGACAGAAAAATCAGTTCAACATGGAAAACATTTACTGTTGAACTTTTTTTTTTCTAACAACGAATTTGATAATCCAGGATACTTCAGTTTGCTTCGTTGCATGAGTCCAATGCTGGAAATGGCTGTACATCTGGGAGCAGTCACAAGGTTCAAAATGTTTTAACTTATCTACCATGCACATTACAACTCCTGCCAGACAAGCACGTATGCATATACATGCATACATACACATCAAGAATGAGCCCTTGCATCTAAATCCACCAATTGCAATATGATGTTAGTTAAAAACACTTGCAATTAACATGATGTAAAATTCACCTCAACTAGGAAAAGTTAAGCTGTCTGGAATTTCTAACAATGAACTCAAGCGTCCATTGATACTTCCACTAGTTTCAGCGTTCAAGTGCAATGCTGGAGAAAACTGTCATGAAAACCTAGAAATGGTAAGGTGTTGTGTGTGCGTGTGTGTATCAGAGAAAATTTAAAATTTGAAGAGACGGACATTACCTGATGATGAACACTGCTAGACCCAGGCAATTATATGCATTAGAAATGGTTGGTTGCAGCAAACAGGTGCCAGAGCCAAATGGGGACTTAATGTCACGACCCGGGCCCGAGATTCGGTAACCCTGAGCCGTGATCACATACCTACTCCCGTAAACCCTGAATTAACCGAAGTTAAAACGGAACCCACAAGGGATATCATTCTCATTACACCTGTCAAATACAAAACTTTTTGCGGAAACATTTATATTTGACAACATCAATTTACGATTTACATGTATACAAAATAAAGTCCTTATACATGTATCATTCCCAATATACATTATCAAACACTGCATATTCAAAACCTTATGCAGATGACAATTAGTTACATTTCAAAATGAATCTATAAACAATCTCTCAAAACATTTCTCAAAACATTTCAATTTCCATTTTTGCACTCGGATACCCATCTCATATGGTATCCCACCTATTCCACTCAATCAGTCCTCCTGGAGGAACCGGAGCGGTCTCCTCCCCTGGCGCCAGGGGCGCTGCTGCACCGGCAGGGGCAATCGGGCCTGTCATGCCATCAATAACACTAATGAACACGACGGTTCAACAATGTATAAACAATTCTTGCAATAGTATATTAATACATTCATATTGCATTAATAACAGTTTCAATGTTAAAGAAATCTAGACAATTCTACAATAACAATAAGAGACACAATGTCAATCAATATACATGTACGAAATGGCCACTACCATAGCATTCATTGCATTGTATTTCAGTTCATTACCATCTTCCCTCAAAGGAATGATTCATTTTATTTACCATCTCCCCTCAAAGGGAGGATTCATCTTCCAATGGAAGGCATCAATCAATACCCGAAGATATGATCGAAATTTGGTGGGACTTACTAGTGTCCGGGCCAATGACAACTAGCATCACCACGGAGCTCCGGAACACCCCAATATCCATCTGCTGCAGCAGGATTAGTCATTCATTTTCAT
The DNA here is from genome assembly GCA_003546025.1 of Camphora micrantha. Classification (NCBI taxonomy): domain Eukaryota; kingdom Viridiplantae; phylum Streptophyta; class Magnoliopsida; order Laurales; family Lauraceae; genus Camphora; species Camphora micrantha. The sequence continues at coordinate 6,714,234 of QPKB01000002.1, forward strand.
TGAACTCATTTAGAGTTCTAATACAATAGCTAGGCAGTGCCAGACTCAAGGGTCAATAACATTCAGTAAGAAATCCTTTTATGGATTCAATTCAATACAGCAATTCCTTTCACAATAAGGGAAGGGAATAATCATAATACAATGAAAGCATTATTAACCACCTATGGTTATACTCAATCTTATCTCAATCCTAATCAACCATTCGGGTGTAACCGTTGGTTTCCAAATACACGTGTTATTTTTTATGGACACCACATTTATATATTTAATATGTGCATTATTAGTCCCCGTAATTATCACCCATGGAGCTTAAGCCATTATCAATTAATATAGTTCATTCAAGGAACCATTTTGAAATATTACTAATTCTCAATAATCTAATTTAATCCATGATTAGTCTTAAAACTAATCGGGGAAGCATTTATACTTACGTCGTACTCTAAATTCTCGTAAAAATCCAAAACCCAAATTTTCACTAACTGTTATCGTTGGGCCAGTATCAGGTTCGCTCGAACGAATTATTGTTCGCTCGAGCGGACCAGGACAGAACATTGTTCGCTCGAGCGGACCCACTGTTCGCTCAAGTGGACCAATACAGAACTATGTTCGCTCGAGCGCACTTAATGTTCGCTCGAACGAACTCCTCAGAACTTTTCTTAGTCGAAATAGAACCTCGTTCGCTCGAGCGGACATACTGTTCGCTCGAGCGAACTCTTCAGAATTTCATCCGAAAATTCTGATACACTCTCTCTTCTTCTACTTCTTTCTCCATTACACTTCCCAACCTGCACAAGATCATTGGAACCTCCTGTTCCCCCTCATACATCATCCATTCACATTCATTCATAATAACACTTCTAATCATTCCTAAATCACTTCATTAAGCATCCATAATGAATCCAAACTCAAAGAAAATTGCATAAAAACTAAGGAAACACTATGAATAACTACAATGGTTAACATTAATCACAAGAGATGCTTATACTTGCCTCTCTTGGAGCTATGTGACAAAAGCCCTCTTTGCCTTAGCTTGATTTAACACAAATGTTCCCCCTTTTCAAACCTTATTCCATAAAAACATCAAAATGAACTCTCTTGAGTCATTTGTGCTAGAAACCACTACAAAGTAATCACTAGAACTTGGAAATCCCATGAAAACACTTAATCACTTACTTGTGGTCCAAAGGGAAGGATCTTGAGCTCTCTCTCTCAAACTCTACACTTCAACAATGGAGGAAAGATGAGGAAGATGAAGATAAATTCCTCCAAACCACTTCAATCACTCACAATCTCACTCTCAATGAAGAGGAATGGAGAATGCCTAGGGTTTTTCTTGAGATGGAAATGAGAAATGAACTCATTCCATTCATTTCATTCTAATATAAGGCCTCTTCACACTAAAGCCCCCTCACATTTATTCTATTTACATTTTTAGTCAAATGATGCCTCACTTGGTCCATTTGAGGTCAAATGGAATCGTGTTTATTATGAAAGTTGACGTACTCTTCGAGATACACACGTTGGTATCAAGAATTTCCGTATTTCACGAAATACGTGAAAATTTGTATTTACGAAAAAGTCCTTAGCCTACCTTGTTTGAGTCTAAACTCATTCTAATCAATTCAATTTTATCCAAATTCATTCCATTATGCTTAATGTATCATTTGAGACTGATTTGTCCCTCTTTGGTCATTAACCTTGATTAACCCAATTATTCATGCTTAATTAGCATTAATCTCACTTAATTGGTCTTAATCACGATTAGCTCGGGTCAGGGTGTAACACTTAACTGTCTGAAGCCCTTAACATCAGGCTTTAGAAGTCCAAATTACTTAAATATCGTGGATGGTGAAGCCCCTTTGATCTCAATATGGAACTTCACAAGAAAAATAGTATAATGGAGAATACTATATGAGATCCGCACAGCAGTAAAGGCATGTAACACTCTAACTACCCAACCCCTATGAATGAGAAAAATTCTTTCATAAAATTCAGCAAAAATTTCAAACCATGCCAAAATTTGTGAAGATGAAGAGACAAAATTGCTTGTGAGCGCAGTCACCATATAGATGGAATGAATTCTTTCACCATCATCATCAAAGCCTTGTCCCAAGTATGTTGGGATCGGCTACTTAAATTCTGTTTCTCCATTCTGATCTATCCCGAGCCAAATTCTCAAATAAGTTGCACTTCTTCAGATCTACAGAATGAATTATTTCGTCCCTTTTTTTCCTCAAAAGGAATGAAATCTTTCATCATCATCATCAAAGCCTTGTCCCAAGTATGTTGGAGTCAGCTACTTAAATTCTGTTTCTCCATTCTGATCTATCCCGAGCCAAATTCTTAGATAAGTTACACTTTTTCAGATCTACAGAATGAATTATTTCGTCCTTTTTTTTTCCTCGAAAGGCCTCCAGGGTCAAAGTCCCTGATATGAAAAAAACAAAGAGAGGTGAAAATAGGAAGTGACAAAAAGAAAGAAGTTTGTTAATGGCCATGAAAATAACAGAAACAAGGATTGAATTAAAAGAAAATAGTCCTAAGGATCCTGCACATGAAAATGGGAATCTGGCTGACCAGTGGATGCAACTGAACACGTGCCTTCAAATGGATTGAATGTTATGGAGCACCACTCTGCAATGAATGTGGGACAGTGTGTCATAAAGGGCACTCCTTCAGAAAGTGTCGTAAGAAACCACATTAGGTGCAACAGTTTTAATTTTCATCCTTTTTCCACCCACTTGATCATCAGCAATATCACAGAGGTTTGAGTCAGAAAAGAAGTTTGGAAGAAAAAAAAACTTACCTGGTATAATTTATGATGTCTGCATTGCCCAAAATTGCAACCATCACTGTTGTTGCCTCATCTCTCTATCTGAGATCGGCTTTATGAGTTGTATTTCACCACTCCTATTTATAGGCAGCATTCTGTCACTCCACAATGCAACATGTCTCTTCTCCTGCCTTCTACTTGCAATACTTAATTCCAGAATAAATAACTGTCCATTTTGAAAAGATATTTGCAACCATCATCATCGTTGCAGCATCTCTCTATCTAAGGCCTTAAGAGTTGTATTTCACAACTCCTATTTGCGGGCAGCTTTCTGTCACTCCACAATGCAACATGTCTCTTCTCCTTCCTTCTGCTTTCAATACTTAATTCCAGAATCTCCTTCTGTTTTGAAAAGGCATTCAAACAGAAATTGATTAAGAGTGATTTGAAGTATACCAATAAAAAGCAAATAGATTATTTTCCAGTTACACCACAAATCATTCAAAACAAAATCTCTGGTTTGGGACATAACCCACTTCTCTCATCTGCAAGAACAGCTCTCCTAACATGGAGTATATCTCATCCATTTCCGGGTGTGATCGATCCTCTACTAAAAACACATGGACCTCATCCGTGACTTTGATCCAGCTCTGCCCAGGAACCTTCTTTACGCCTTTTGTTTTCATCAACTTCCTTAGCCTCGCAACATCATCCCAAGAGCCATTTGAAGCATAAATGTTACATAGCAGGACATAAGCTGCAGAATTGGAGGGATCAAGCTTCAAAATATTTTCTGCTGCTCGCTTCCCAAGCTCCACATCACCACATATCCTACATGCAGCAAGCAAAGTTTTCCAGACCACAATGTCAGGATCAAATGGCATTTGGTTTATAAAACTTTCAGCTTCTTTTACCCGACCCGCACGCGCAAACAAATCAACCATGCATGAATTGTGCTCTCTTGTTGGTGTGATTCCATGATTAGTTTCCATGGTTTTGTAATAGTAATACCCTTCATCTACCAAACCTACATGACTACAAGCAGAAAGGACGCCAACAAATGTCACATGGTTTGGCTTAACATCCAAAGCACGCATTTCCCTGAAGAGTTCTAGAGCTTGCTTCCCATGCCCAAACTGAGAATACCCCACAATTAAACTACTCCATGAGACAACATCTGGATTACTCATCAACTTAAACACATTCCCAGCATCATCGAGGTTTCCACATTTTGCATACATGTCAATTAAGCCATTCGCGACAGCAAGATCAACCTCAAGTCCTATAATCACAGAATAACCATGAATCTGGTTTCCCGTCTCTAGAGAAGCAAAGTGCGCACAAGCACCCAATGCGTTGATTAAGGTGATCTGATCAAGTTTGCTTTCAGAGCTGTGCATCAGTTTTATCAATCGAAAAACCTCGTCGAACTGATCATGTTGCATACATGCTGTGAGGATCGCATTCCAAGAAACTAAATCATGACTATAATTCATTTCTTTGAAGACTCTGAATGCATCAGAAAGATCCGAGCACTTTGCATACATGGTGAGCAAAGTGTTACAAACAGGAACATTTGCATCATAGCCTGTCTTGATGATGTAGGAATGAATTTGGTGGCCATGACTCAGAGAAGAAGAACATGTGCAAGAACAAAGTAGGCAACGGATAGTGATCTCATCTGGATTCAGACCTGAATTCCTCATCTGAGAAAAGAAGAACATAGCCTCATTAGCATCATCGCTGTAAGCAAACCCAGCAATAACTGCATTCCACGAAACTGTATCTGGCCTATCTATCTGACAGAAAGCTTTTTTAGTTGAATCCAAGCATCCACATTTAGCATACATGTCACTGAGTGAGCAGCCTACAAAAGCATCTCTTCCTAACCCAAATTTTATACTCAAACCATGTGCTTGTTTGCCATACTCCAATTGAAAAATGCCACTACAAGAGCTAATAACGCTCCCAAATATAAACTCATTTGGGCAGTAGACACCTGCAGACAGCATTTCCTTGAACAGGCATAAAGCTTCTAATTCATGACCTTGCTGAGAAAATCCAGCAATCATTGAACCCCATGAAATTAAATCCCTTGTCTCAATCCGTATAAAGACGTCCGAGGCATCATCAATTCTATCAGATTTTGCATACATAGCAATAAGTGCATTCTGAACTATCCGATCAGACCCGAATTCAGACTTCATCACATGACAATGCAGCTGCCTCCCTAATTGCAAATCATCCAAACCCGAACACGCTCTTATCATACTTCCAAAAGCAAACTGATCAGGCTCAAGTCCCAAACGCCTCATTCTCAAGTACATCTCAACTGCCTCCCTCTCTCTCGAATTCTGCGAATACCCGGAAATCATAGACGTCCAAGAAACCACATTTCTCTCAGGCATTGCATCGAACACCTGCCGTGCATCCCCCAACGACCTGCATTTGCCATACATATTGATTATATGGTTATGCAGAACAACATCAGGTTGAGAACCCGATTTCGACAAATGGGCATGGACCCTTTTTCCGTTTCCGAGAGATTTCAAAGAAGAACAGGCTAAGATCAAATGGGCATAGGTGCTGAGGCTTATCTCGAAATGGGTATTGTTCTGCATGAAATCAAAAGCATGGAGAGCTTCTTTGAAGAGCTTCTGCTTGCATAAGGAGCTAATATAGTCATTGCTGGACTGTTGGGTTTTGAAATGGAAAGCAGATATGAATGTTTGCTTGGAGGGAAGGGCATAACTGCTGAAATATATCCGTTGGATTTTGAATTTTGTAGTCATTGATTGGAATTGTATTATTGTTGTATAAGGTGTTTGAAGAAATGCAAGAGAGAGAGAGAGAGAGAGAGAGAGAGAGAGAAAGAGAGTGACCATGTACTTTATGCACGCGCGCCTTAATGGGGTTAGAGATGCAGGGATGCTCATGGGCCGGGTCAGCCCAAGCCCGAAGTTAGGGCTAGCTTGGACAACCCATATTTGTCTTGCATCTCATATACGACCTGAGGTAAGGGAGCCTTCGGGTGAAGGAAGGTGATAGTCGGGTTCGAACCATGGGCAACCATGTAAAAAGTGTCGCCTCTTACCACTGAAATAAGAGGTCGTTTTTTAGTTGAGAGAGTTGAGCCCGCTGTCTAAGAAGTCAATTTATAGAACATGTAATTAGGGTTGTAAACGGGTTGATTCCGGTTAGGGTCCACCTTGGATCCGAAACCAGAACCCTTTCGGTAACCGATTTATTGGCTTCGGAATCGGAACCAGAATCATATATGGGACGGGTCCGGATCTAGATAGAGAATGATATTAAAAAAAATATGATTTTTAGGAGATATTTTCAAAATTTTAGGTAATATGTCGGGTCTCGGGTGCACGGTTATGAACCAAGGTGGAATCGGACCCAGACCCATTTACTTATCAGGACCTAAATAAGGACCTAGACCTGATTTATTAATGGGTTGAAACCTCCGGGTAATCGGAACATCAGGGACCCATTTACATCCCTACATGTAATTCACACTATGGTCACATGTAATTAGCCCTTTATTAAAAAAAAAAAAAAAAACACTAGGGTGAAACTTAGCTTAACACCATATTACTAGCCAGCTTATGTAGTTTGGGACTCAAAGTTGGACCCTATAGATGGATATAGGAGGGGTGATCTCTCATGGAGCTGTTGACATTAGGGGGATCTTTAATTAGGGGGATCTTTAATCCCCTAAAATGTTGAGCTCCTGACATGTTGAATGCTTCCTTGTCCCTCATTTTAATTCTCATGAGGTAGTTTCAAACAATGCCTCTAATAGGAGCTTACAGTTCATTTGCTGTGGGGGCAATGTGTGTGGGGTTTTGATTTAGTAATCCGAAGAATTGAGATCATAGGAACAGCTAAATATGGTATGCATTTGATAAAATACACTGAGATGTGAAAATTAAAAGGCTTCTCTTAGTTCTTTGATAGTAAAATGTTTGTTTTCAATTGCCATCTTTCAGGTATTCAATCGAAGAAATAAGGCCATATGAGCAAAGAGATGGTTAAAGGCTCATTTGGGTCTTCATAAAGACCTGTTTCTTTACTGGAATTCAAAAGTTACTCATATTGGCACTCCCAAGAAATTCTCTTCTTTTTTTTTCTTACATTTTCATAATGGCTTTGAACACTGAAGTCATATTTCCTGGTTTCACCCCTGGTCATGTTTATTAGCAACAATTCACGCATGTGGTGCATAATTTAAGTGTGAAAATGTGGCCTTTTTCACAACCCCATTGTGTGAAACCGTTTCACATTCCCAAATAAATAATGGCCCTGGTATAGTGCAATTATTCAAGGTGATTTTTCCCCATGGAGCACATCAAAAACCTTCATTTTTTTTTTCTTGTGGGACCCTAATTTACAATCCGAACCATTCATATCCTCTACACAGGTAAAAATAAATTTCAAATATCTTAATCCTTCATGGATTTTGAAAAAGTTGTGAAAAAGTCCAAACATTAGATTTTGGACTTCTATGGGCCTCTTCCAATTCATTATCCAAAACCGCTCATCTTCTTTACAGGGCTAAAAATGGCTAAGAGGTTAAAATTCTTATCTTAATTCTATATGGGTTTTGAGGGATTTAAGAAAAAAAAATCTAGAAATTCCAATTATACCTAAAACCATTGGATGCACTCGTTTATTCATGTGAAAATGGTGATTTTTAAAATACATTGGAATGTATTTCATTTATATATGTAATAGATTCACATGTATTATTTATGAAAAATCTCAGGTAAACACTAGTGCTCACAATATAGTGGGCACCGGGCGCCAAATACTTAGTGGGGCACACCTGTGATCCATTAGAATGGATCGTAAAACAAGGACCCCCCGATATTCCCCAATCTTAGGTTTGGCACCCATCCAAATGGGTGGATGGTTGGACTAACTGTATACTCATTTTCAAAGAGAAAAATTTATTGGCTGTTGATCAAGTGGTTGGATGATGATTTGAGTCTTCCTCATGGAAATCCCCCCATTCCAAGTGGGTCTCATGAGAAACGGTGCTCACGTGCTCAAGTAGAGGGGTTTTTTTACATTCAAAGTGATATGCCGCATTTTGACTGGGGAAATACTTACTTGCAATTTTATACACCTAGTCAATCCCATTTATGTTTGAGTGAAATTTTTCTCAATTCCAACATATATTAGCCAAATTGGAACTCTTATAGCCTACACTAGATAGGTTTTTTTCTTCTTTTTCGCAATCAAAGGATTCTCAATCTTTTGGGTTGAACTAATTCCTACGGGCCCAAAAGGAAGCCAGGCAAACACCCATGTAGCACTAAGGTGGAAGTACTAGTGGACTCCACCTTTGATTCCTGAAAAATGGGGAACCGGGGGTCTATACTAAGACCTCTTGCTTCGGAAGATGGAGGAACTGTGGTCCTTATCACTTGGCCAACCCCTTATGGTTAACTACTTGGCCAACCCCTTAGGGTTAACTACACTAGATAGTTGGTATCACTATAGTACGTAGGACATTCGAAAATCATTGCCCATGTAAAAAATAGCACAATGTTTGAACTACTAATATATTTGTTATCAAGTGAGGAATCCACGAGAAATCTGCAGATTTGAGAATTTCTCATTGCCCTTAAAATCAAAATCCATTATTAAGATTTGTATAGCTGAAAGATTTCACATTGACATTGGTGCATATAGATGTGTATGGAAGGAAAATTAGTAGTAGTGTGTAAGTCTGCAAAATTTCAAATCCTATGGAGTTAGGTCGGACCTAAATACCTCCAAAAATGATGATTTCTGCTTAGACCACGGTTTGCACCCGGAGGTTGTAGGTTCGAAACTATGCTACCACACTAGGGCTACTAGGGAGTTTACCCGGCCTCCTTTTGGGTCCGGAGGGATTAGTCAACCCAAAGGATAGGGAACCCTCCGATAGCAAAAATAAAAAATAAAAAAAAATAATTCACAATTGTCAATACATGTGCTTTAGAGCATGTTTTGTAACAGACAAAGATTTGATGATTCCTCACTACCATTGGAATAAGGATTCATCGTTGGGCATTTGTATGGTTGAGGATTTTATATTGATATTGGTGTGTATCGATTCATATAGATTACCATTGGAATAAAGATTCATCGCTGGGCATTTGTATAGTTGAGGATTTCAAATTGATATTAGTATGTATCGATTCATATAGCTGAGAAAAATAAGAGTTGGTGTGCAAATACACTTAAGTGGGGATTCTCAAATCTTATGGGGGTGGTCGGATATGAAAATCTTAACAAATGAATATTTCCATTTGTCCAAATCCTCATAAATTTATTATTGCCAAACATGGATTTAACACACAACTCTAGGTAAACCGAGAATCTTTTTCTAAAGATTTAGTTGCCAAACGTGACCTAAAGATAACGGATGAAGAATCCTTGAGAATTTGATTGCCAAATATACGTTGGTTTCTACGTCAAACATTTCTTAATTTAGAAAAGTAAATATCATTGACAGCTATAATATTTTGACAATCGATGAAGCACCCTCGAGGATTTGATTGCCAAATATGACTTTTGCCTTTAGGTCAAACATTTCTTAATTAAGAAAAGGAAATGCAATGGAAGTGTTTTTTTTTTTTTTTAAAGAATTAAACTTGGTACAATGTTGATTCACAATGGATGCTTCTAATTGGTAAACTGTATGAGCCCCAATCTTAAAACCCAACCCCAAGGATATATTCCAAACATGGGACAGATTTTGTCATCAAGAAAGAATCCACGGGCTAGTGATCTGGACCATTGACTCAGCCAACTAAACAATGGACCTTCCAAGGCACAAACACCTCATCCACATGAAAATCTTACCCTCCCAACCAGAAAACCTAAAAGCAACGGTAACAATACATGAAACATTCTAACCGTCCATCTTCATCTGTAAAAATCATAAACTTCCAATCATATAACCAAAGTAAAAATCCCAGATATTATCAATCAAAGCAAGTCCCATCAGATCAACGGTCTGGATCACAATAATATGGGCCCCACATGTGAAGACTCTGGCTCGAGTAAATCCCAAAGTGCTCGGCCGATGACCATATGTTTCTGCAATATAATAAGGAACCCTAGGGTTTGTAATATTGAGACTTTGAGAAAGAGCAAAAGCACATCTTATCTTTTTCTTTCATTTTGCCCCTCGCTTTTGTCTAAAATCTCGGAATCAAGGCATCTCTTCAGCTCCCACTTTTCTTACTAGGGTTTTTGGTGCTTTCTCTCTCTCTCTCTCCTAGGGTTTTTCTCTTCCTCACCCAAATTAGGGTTTTTGCTTTTTAGGGTGTCGATTTCATCTGCAATGGAGATGGAGATCTTTTGCAGGAATGGAGGGGTTGGTTTGGAGAGGGTGGTAGCTTCAGTAATGGAAGCTCTTGTGGTGGAGACTGCCTTAGTTGCTGAAAAATCTGTTATGTGGCTTCTCTTGGCTGTATGGATTTCTATCCTTATCTTAGTTTCTGATTCTGTTTCTTACTTTTTCTTGTCTCTGTTCTTTCAGATAATCATATGGGTTCAGTTGTATAGATGTTGTTATGATGTGGGTTGGGTTGGGTTTTTATTATTATTTAAATCTAGGGTTTTGATGGTGCTGTTTAGGTCTATGGAAAGGATTGTGTTTTTTTTTTTTTTTTTTTTTTTTTTTTTTTTTTTTAATGATGATTTTGGAAGTGGGTCTGTGTGATTTTTGGGTTTTCTTTTGGAAGTTTAGGGTTTTAGAAGTAGGGTTTATGATCTGGGTTTAGGGTGTTATTTTTTTTTTACAAGAAAAATTTAGAGTTTTGATAATGCTGGTAAGGTTAATGGAAAGGAGTTGTGTTTTTTGTTTTGATGGTTTTCCTTGTGGGTCTGTGTTGTTTTTTTGGTCTTCTTTTGGGAGATAAGTGCTCTGGAAGTAGGGTTTATGATCTGGGTTAGGGTTTTGATGATGCTGGTAAAGTCTATGTATAGACCAGTGTTATTCACTCATGGTTTTGTTATGGGGTCATTCATGGTTTGTTTTCTATTCTTTGGAAGATTTGGGCTTTGGTGCTAAGGTTATGATCTGTGTTTTAGGGGCTTTCTGTAGATACATGTCTTTTTGGATTTTCTGAGAGGGGCTGAGTCTACTTGCTGGGAGTTAGGTATGCTTTTCCTTTGTTTAGAGGGTTGACTGTAAAGAAAGTGATTTTTTTTGGAGCTAGGGCTTGATTTTGCAGGTAAGGTCTCTACAGACAATAGTGAATTTGTCGAAAGATGGGTACTTTATTTGCTTATTGCTTCAGAGTTATGGTATGGTGTTTGACTTTGTGTGAAGAAGTCTAGGGCTTAGAGTTTGGTTCCTAGGGTTTTGGAAGATTGTTCTGGTGTTCTTGCCTTCTTAAGCTGCAGGGCTTTGAATATGATTGTTCCTCTTGCTGCTTTTACAACCACTGCTGGGTCTGTTGTGGTTTTGATTTCCACTTTTTTCCTTGGCCCTAGAAACTAGGTTTTGTTTTTTTTTTTTTTTTTTTTTTTTTTCTTTTCCAACTAGGGTTTTGGCGATCCTTGTGAAGATTTTTCTCTAGTTCTAGAGTTTCTAGAACTGTGATTGCTTTACCTGATGGGACATTTTAAGCATATAGTTTATGTTAGGAACTGGGATCCAATTTGAAGAACTAGGGTTGAATTTCTGGAAGTGGGCTGTGTTGCCATAGATGGCATGTCCTTTCATTTGGATTTCATGTTAATTTGAGATGTGGGTTCTTTCAGATAATTATTTTGTTGCTTGTTAGGTTGGTTCTCCAGTCTTTCAGAGGTGTTTATTACTCGAATTTGCATGAATTTAGTTGGTGTTTTACATGCCTGCTTTATTTTGGTAGTAGGTAAGTTATGTACAGTTTCTGCAGTGTAAGTTTGCATATGCTATGGTGTATGATTCTTGTGTGAGTGTTGCTATGTTTATGAGCTTGTAAGATATTTATGGTTAAACATTGAGGGTTCATTGTGATGACAACTTTATTTTCTGATACTTTTCCCTTGCATGCAAGAATATGCAGAGACTTGTCTCTGTTGTGTTTGTTGCTACACTGATTTGATGTGTGTCATCCTTAGACTTCCCTCAAGAAAGTAGCTTATTTTGTGGTGAATGATAAAGTACAGGAGGGAGATAAGAGGGGTTTGAGAGGCATTTTAATTATTTCAATTTCTGAAAAAAATTCGATTTCCCTTGCAGTTGCGCCTTTTGCCAGATTTTTTTTTTCTTGTCATGTGCAAGTGGCAATTTGATACATTTAAGCAGAAGGCCAAATGTTGTTGGGTTTCTGCTTCTACCAAGCATTTCAATATTCAATCCATATGTCTGAAGTGCCTCAGTTTGTGCATGTGGTGATTGTGGGGTGTTCCCACTAAGAGAGATGACTTTAGTTTAGCCAAAAGACTGTTGGTTCAGGAGCACAGAGTCGAAGATACCTTTCGTTGTTTTTAGGGGTAGAGCAAATGTTATGAGCTAATGCCCAAGTACCAGGTGCTATGCTGTCAGTATCAAGTTTTAATATATTGCTACATTGAACATTGCTGTGTTCAAACTATATTGACAATGAAATATTGCCATGTAGGATTGTAGAAACTTGTTTGAGTGATGATTTGGGAGACTGTATTATTACCTATGTTTTAAATCCAGTCAGGATTCAGCAATGGAATTTTGTTCTTACAAATTAAATTTCTTTCAGATGGGATTGCTATCAAAGGAACTGACATTTCTGCCAAGAGAGGTTGAAAATGTGAACGAAAGGTAATTTCTTTTCTGTTTACACCGATGGATTACTTCTTTTTCTTTTTTGTTTTCCTCCGTTTTCCTCCTCTGGTGCTTGTCAATATCAAATGAATTGATCTTGCTCCCCAGCTATAACTATAGTGTATATTGTTTGCAGGGATACTTTAGCAATCCTCAGTAGAAGTACAGCTAGAACTGCTCCTGAGAATAGGGATGATGGTGAGACAGACGAGGACGATGACGATGACGACGATGCAGAGGAGCAAGACGATGATGGGGGCGAGGATGATTTGTCAGGTGATGAAGGACATAATGAGGGGGACGATGATGATGATCCTGATGATGAAGTCGAGGCAAATGGTGAAGGCGGAAGTGACGACGACGACGACGATGATGATGACGAGGACGATGATGATGATGGTGAAGATGAGGACGAGGATGAGGAAGAGGATGAGGACGAAGATGAGGACGAAGAGGTGCCCCAGCCACCTGCTAAGAAGAGGAAGTGAATGGTCAGTGATGGTAAACTCTTTATTTTCTCCTTTGTAGGCTTTTGAGGTAGGAGAGGGGAAGTGTCAAAGTTTGTCTTGAAATAGTTAGGAAATTTGCTGTCATGTTGGCCGAACCTTTTTTTTGTTCCATGTTATTTATATTAATACATCGCCTCTCTATAATGGTAATGTGATTTAGCTTTTTAAAAAAATGGTTGAGGCTTTGGACCGAATGCTTTTATCCTTTTCCCCTATGTGTAGGACTCCTTGGAAATATTGACAAGGTGTAAATGGAATTGGACTCATAGTGCATGGTTTTAGATTGTGAAGATCTTTTAGTCTCATATGTTGGCCACATCTCAAGGGTTGGAATGGTGGGTTGCCAACAACTTTTAGTAGATGGGAGGATGTCTGAAGGGTATTGGAGACATAAATATTGAAGCATCTGCACCCTCTTTTTATTTTTATTTTCTTTTTTTATTTTCTTGTTTTTGTGACGTATCCAATTCCATTGGAACTATTGGGATCCAATCAAAGGTTGAAAGATTCATAGGACTTGCGTGATTTCATGAAACGTGTTCTTGATGTAGGCTTAAATGAGCTCAATTCAAACTTGCCCCAAATTTAATTGGGTTTGGGTTGATTTTGTTATTAGATTGGAACAGGAACAGGCACAGCCATGCACCATGTAGAGTTTTTTTTTAATGTTCAAGATCCAATAAAATAAGGACAAATAACCTGTAGCATGTCAAACTTGTAGGTAACTGTGTAGCAACAAGGAAAAGTAGGTGGTCAGATATGAGCTATGTCCTATGCGACTGTAGGTGGGTGATCAGCCATTGCTTCAGTGCTTCATTTAAGTGTGTTGGTCATCCTAGAAATGGATGGGTGTTGGTATGTATGTGTGTGAACTTGCACAAAGATGAAGAAATAGAAGTGTGTATGAAGTCGTTCTGCAAAACTCTTCAAAACAACTTCTTTGATTATCGTTCTGTTGTCCTCTTTCCCATGCTTATATCCATATCTATAGATGAAGAAATAGAAGTCTATATAAATTTAATATTTAATCTTATCTGCTAATCTTAACTTCTAAAAGATAAAAAAAGTGCACTTCTAATCCTTACTTATGGAAAGTCAGCTTCCTTGTCCAAACACCTGTGTTCGTGGTGGCCGATTTCTTTTCCATAAAATGTCATGCTACATCAACCTGCCAAAACCGGGAAAGAGTTTCCTGAGATTCTGCAAAGCATCAGTCCATAGTTTATGCAGGATCAACGAAAACGGAAAAAAGGATATAGGAACTGATTCTTGCTTTCTTCTTCTTTTTTCAGTACCGTGGACTTCCTTATGGATCATTTCAGCTAATTAGTGAAAATGACTACCAAGCAAGTTTTCTTTCGTTCTCTCAGAATGAAACATTCTCGGAATGATGCCAAGCGGGCCTTAAACTGCCATACTCGAAAGAGTTGCAAATGGGGTGTTTGAACCACAAATATACTGAAGAGGCCACAAATCGGTTAGTATATGAATAGGTTTTGATGAAAGTATCCAAGTGCAAAGCAAATTCTAGCTCCCATGGAGTTTTCCAGCATTCTCAGCCGTGAAACTTTGTACCATCTGATAAATAAGGGGCCACTCTAATCCTGTGTTCTTGCCCTTCTGCCATGGAATACAGGCAGGGCATAAACAGTGGTTGGGCCAGGATTTTCTTGTAGAGGGCAAGTGATGATCTACTGATAATATCAGTAAGTGCTTTGCTGCGCTTTTCTTTTTTTCTAATCAAGAACGACAAAGAAAAGGAATCTGAAAATTCTTTTGGAATTCCATTGACAATGACAAGAAAAAAGAAAAGATGTTAATTTAAGCCTGTAGGACATACTTGAATAAAACAACAAAAACTGGCAATCAGAGGACAGATACTTCTTCCTTCCCATGGGAATTATCATAGCATATCTTATGGAAGGGATACCTGCCACTCATTTATTTATATTATCATTGCTATAATTATTTTAGAATCTCATTCATTTGTCATAATAGAGCTCCATCTTCCCTTAAACCTCAATGGTGGATCAGATCACTAGTAGTATACAGTGAAAGAGAGATGATATTAGAGAAAAGTTCATCGGTCAAACAGTGATGAGATCATCTCATCAGATTGATTGTTCGAATTTTGGAGCCGATTAGAAGATGAATGGTTCAGTTAATCTTATCAATCAGTTTAATTAGTTTTAATTTGCTTTTAATGTGTATGGGTGTAGGCAGTTCTGACAAAAACATAATCAAGATACAGGTGGATTATAAGGATGATCCCACAATCTTTGTTTGGGTAGTCGTCAAAAGGAAATTTTGGTATTGCTATAAATTTTAATCAATTCTTCCAAATATTCAACCCTGTGGCAACTCCTGCATATCCATAACCATGCTACAGGTTTTGTTCATTTCAGTTTCAATCAACCAGCCAGCATCTGTCTTCTGATTTCCTTCTCTCATTGAAGCCAAAACCCCACCCAAAAAGATCAGAGATCCTCAAAGAAAGTAAATAATAGCACAAAACAAGAGAAACAAACCAAAGAGAAGTGGTCCTACGCACCCACAATCTAAAAGTAATCATCAATTCCTGGTCCAAGGACACTTTTTCCAAGTTGGCCTGTTGCAGATGTTCTGCTATACATTGGCATGCTTCGTATTTTTTATCAAGATGATCTTAGCCAATATCCAACCGTGTGAAGGGAAGGTGGGCTACATCAGCAAGGAATATTATAGATACCCAACATCTCATCATAGGTTCCTGTTGAAAAAAGTTCTGCCCCAGCACCTGAGCACAAATACACTTTTTCTTTGGAAGGGGCCCAGTAACACCTACAAGATCAAGTCCAGAGGATCAAACCAGCACCTCAAGAATCATTCCACATGGAATTGAGTAAAGGGAAATGAGCCCAAGAATGCAAAACCAAAACTAAGAGCCCTTCCAATCTTTACTATGCATGCAAATAACGCTGATCTTACTCATATGAGCAAGGTAAAGATGAACTTGCCCTGTAGCCTGTGGAGGTCGCATGAGTCACCCAAGATTAATGATAACGTCCTTAAGAAATAAAAAAGGTAAAACAGATTCAACACATACCTTTCGTTCCTCACCTTTCAAAGGGGTGGTAAAAACATTCATCTTAAAGCTCAACAAATAGAAATAACAGATTTTTTCTATTTCAAGAAGCATCCTCGGTGTTTAAAGGGAAACCCATGATGTTACACATAAAAAGGGAGCCCAATCATTCTTCGGAAATGACTGCTCTTACAGGAAGAACCACCATCTCTGACCATCAAAAAAGAGGAAAATTTTTCCTGCCCATTTCAAGCTAGAGAAACATGGGCACTAACGTAATCCCCACTAATTTAGAACTACATAACAAAGTGAAGAAATAACTTCCATCTTTTTTTCTACCAGAGAAAGAAACCAACTTCATTTTTTGTCTTGTTGCTTTTAGAAGATCTTGAAGAGCAGGCCTCCATGCCTGGCAAAGAAAGGTGCAAACACAAGGGATTCCACAGCCATGAGCTTGATGAGAATGTTAAGTGACGGCCCAGAGGTGTCCTTAAGTGGGTCCCCAATGGTGTCACCAATGACAGCAGCCTTGTGTGGGTCAGATCCTTTGGGGCCAAGGGTCCTTGCATGCTCCGAAGCTCCAGCCTGGAAACAATTCAAAAGAATAAGATCCTGTGTTAAAAAAATCTATGTGAACCAACATGTGAAAACATCTGAAGTAGATAAACCAAGCTTCGTTCCAAGTGTACTGGCAAGTGGTAGCCAGATAGAAGTCTTTCGGATTTAGGGTCTACAATGGACAATTCATAGTCATTGCTGTACCCCAAAATTATAAAGATGGTTCTCTGGATCCGTACTAACATACCCATGGAATTGCTAACAGTTTATATTAAGTGTCTCAAATGGGGCCTTCTACTGCCTACAAAAGTCAGATCTCAGACTTTGTTTTCTAATTCAATAAAAATGAAGAGGGAGATTTTGGTACGAGGAAATAGACTTCAAAAAAACATCATCTTGACCTTCGAGAGCAATGGGAATTTTAAACACATGAGAGAGAGAGAAGGCCTAAATATGACATGGAAAGAGTTCAAAGCACTGGAGAAATATGACATCGAAAGAGTTCAAAACACAGGAGTTCTCTTCAGCATAAAAATCCCACAAAAAGAGAACAAACTTACCTCAATATACTTCTTGGCATTATCCCATGCACCACCAGTGTTTGATGCAGAGATCGCAATCTGTTGAACCAAAAAACAAGGAAGATAGAAAATCAGATAAGCAAATTTTTTAAAAAACAAAGTGAAGAATGCAAACACGAGATTTCCAGCATAGACTACTTCTTACCTGTACACCAGAAACAAGGGCGCCTGCAAGGACGCCAGATAGAGTTTCTACACCAAAGAAGGTTCCAACAATGAGGGGTGTCAGCATAACCAAGGCACCAGGAGGCATCATTTCCTTGAGTGATGCATCTGTCGAGATCTTCACGCAGGTAGCATAGTCAGGTTTGGCAGTTCCTTCCATGAGCCCAGGTATGGTGTTGAACTGCCTGCGCACCTCCTCCACCATTTTCAAGGCAGCACTACCCACACTCTTCATGGTCATGGCTGAAAACCAGTATGGAAGCATAGCACCCACAATCAACCCGATGAAAACTTTTGGGGTCAAAACATCAACAGTTGAAATTTCTGCACGGCTCACAAAGGCGCCAAAAAGTGCCAGGGACACAAGAGCTGCTGAGCCAATAGCAAATCCCTAAAAAACAGAGGATCAGGACCAGAGAGCCAAGTAAATTTAGGGAAGATAAATAAACAGAAAAATACCAACACTTCACACAAATGAATAAGCTGAATGAATATCAGAACCAACCAGCTGATGTGTACTTGGATGCAGCATAACCACTGAAAAAAATAACTCTTGAAAAACAGTTCCTTTTCAAATGAAACATTTGCACTTTGCTACATGCTATGCTAAGCAGGGACATGCATTAATAACTATCTAAATTGTAGACGTATTTATTTGAATAGCAAAAGAGTGGTGCCAATCAAGAACATGTCAATCTATTCAAGAAGACAATGTATGCTCACAACTAACGGGCCGGCACACCTTTCCACTGTCACAATGTAGCTCTTGGGATGCTAAAAACAAGGCGATACTAGGATGGTTTCATTTATTATTTATTTATTTTTTGTATGTGTTGGTTACCTGATCTATCTAGGCTCGGTTAAAATTAAAAAAAAAAAAAAAAAACAAAATATATCAGAAAAATAAATTAATGTATTCAAAAGTGCATATAAACACATTTAAGCAGCTCCTGTGAAAATATTGGAAAAACACTTGCAATTTGGTATCTGAAACCGTCTATACACACATGCCATGAGATGGACCATGATCACATACCATCCTTAGTTAATCCAAAGCGGACAAGGATTAAATCAAAGTTATATAACACCATACCTTCCCAATTGCAGCGGTAGTGTTTCCTGCAGCATCAAGGGCATCGGTTCTCTCACGGATCCTGTGGCTCATGCCAGCCATCTCAGCAATGCCTCCAGCATTGTCGCTGATGGGCCCATATGCATCAATAGCCAAACCAGTAGCAATGGTGCTCAGCATTCCAAGGGCAGCCACTGCAATTCCGTACATACCTGCAAGGCTAAAACTCACAAAAATGCTGACTGCAATAGCAAATATGGGAATAATGACAGATTTATATCCCAAAGCAAGCCCAAAGATAACATTAGTAGCAGCTCCGGTCCGGCAGGAATCAGCAACATCTTGCACAGGGCTGGGTGATTAAAAAAAGAAACAAAAGGAACAAAAAAGAAAAGAGATGGGGTGTTAGAAATATATGGAAAACAGATGCAAGCTTGATGAAAAGAATAGGCATCTTGAACCATTCAAAACAAGAGAAGAATAGACATCTTGAAATAATTACCTGTAAGCATTGCTTGTGTAATATTCAGTTACAAAACCAATAACCAGTCCAGCCCATAAACCAATGGCAACACAGAAGAACAACTCCCTGCATAATCCAAAGAAAGATTAAGTTCCTAAATACTAATAGTATCAAGAATCCCTAGATTAATGGGAAAAAGCTTTGCCGCTGTTGTTCTTGATGATGATAAGAATAGCACGAAGAATTTAAAACACCCATGACAAGCATCACACTTGACACTCAAAATTAAAGAAGAGAACAAACACTTACCAATTCTTTACAGATTTCTGGACTCCAAAATTGAAGATTGTAAAGGATGATGGTAGGGCTATCCAAGTAACGAGTGCAATTCCAGCAGTCATCAAAGCAGTGGAAATGATTAGCTGCTTCTTCAGTGCTGGCTCAATTTCATTCACTGCCTTGACTTCAAAGAAATCGGTTGCAAAAAGAGTAGTTATCAAACAAACAATGATACCCGCAGAACTAATGAGCAAGGGATAACACATGGCAGTAAAATCATGGTTGATCCCAAAAGAGGAGATAGAGGCGACAACAAGGGCAGCACAAGAAGACTCTGCATAGGAGCCAAAAAGATCTGATCCCATTCCAGCAATATCCCCGACATTGTCACCAACATTGTCAGCAATCACCTGAAAGAATGTTTAAAAATATAAACATAAACTAAATAAAAAATTAATTTGAAGTTGAACACAATGCCATAAAACAAGCACGGGTTCCACGGAATGAAGCATCTTACAGCTGGGTTTCTTGGGTCATCCTCTGGAATGTTCCTCTCAACCTTACCCACAAGATCTGCACCAACATCTGCTGCTTTTGTGTAGATACCGCCGCCAACTCTACCAAAAAGAGCCATGGAAGACCCACCAAGTCCATAGCCAGTGATGGCCTCAAAAAGACCTTCCCAATCATCTCCATAGTACAACTTAAAGAGATTGATGGCAACGTAAAGCACCAAAAGGCCATTTGCAGCAAGCAGAAATCCCATAACTGCGCCAGATCTGAATGCAGTGATGAATGCCTTTCCAACACCCTTCCTTGCCTCTAGTGTTGTTCTAGCATTTGCATATGTGGCAATTTTCATTCCAAGAAAACCAGAAACCAGTGAGGTTATGGCGCCAAGCAAGAAGGATACAGTACTGAAGATGGCATTAGCAAGAGCAGGCTTGCACATCTTGTCCTTGCTATATGTGCATGGCTGACTCTTTGTGCTGAATCCCTCTACGGAGCCGAGGAATAGGAAAACAAGAATTGCAAAAGCAACCATAAAGATTCCAACATATTGATATTCAGTGAAAAGAAAGGAAGTCGCTCCTGCACATCGATACACCAGATTTTAGAAATAAAAATAAGCATTCAGCGATTTCAAATTTTCTCTTTCTTTTTAATTTTTCATTAATAACACACCTCTCCAGTGATTATTTGATCAAAAATGAAAAAAAGATAATATGAACTATGGGCAAAAAACTTCAAAAGTGAGGAGAAACGGTTACTTTTTAAATTTCTCTACTCCTCTATCCATAGATACAAGAAAGTGCATAACTAAATGAACGGGAGCATAAAAAATTGCAACACAGGATTCTGTGGGATACTGTTAACTATTCTTGCTATTTGGTCACCGCACTACAACAGAGCTCATGTCGGTATGATTTGTTTCCAACACTGAAGTTAACCAGGATGATTTTCCAACAAGTATAATGTTGGCCTTTTACCAAAAAAAAACAAGAAGAAAGCATATAATATTAGCTACATCAGTAGAACATCAGCTGTCCTCTTTTTTTTTTTTTTGGTTGGTAAATAAAAACATCAGCTATCTCAGTATACTGAATCAGTGATAAATAACATTATATGAAACTCATGTGGAAACGAAAGCCATTTGGCATCCTCCATACACAATTGTAGTAATTGGGTCCATCCAAACTAACCAAAATCTTTAGTAATCATAGAATAAAGCTCAGATGATTGCCTCCATTCATAGAAAGGAAAGAGAGTAAAACAGAGCCCTTTTTTCTTGGTCTGCTCCCTCTCCCGGAAAAAGGAAAAGCTATGGATCTATATAGCAGCAATAATATTCCACTTAAGATCAATAACAATAAAACAAGAAAAGGACCAGTTTCCAAAGCCCACTGGCCCTCTAAGAATGGCAATATTCATCATTTTTTAAACTATAGATTTGATCAATTTCAATTAAAAAAAACAAAAAAAAAAAAAAACAAAACAAAAATGCTCCATCCCGCTGATAACCTAGAGCCTTCTAATAGACAGATAAACAAAAACAGCTCCCACCCAACAATACACATCAAGCAGGCAAAGTCCACATGGAGGTAGAATTATCAAGTGACCTATTGTTGGTGGTAACTGCTGGATGAGAACTTACAACTGCATACAAGAATCAAATGCATGGAGAGATGAGAACAAACCACCAATTCAGGTGGTATAGCAGGCTACCTAACTTTCAATCATAAGAAAAAGAAAGGAAAAAAAAGAAAAAGATACTGAAAGTAAGATCTAGATCTCATCATTTAACCCTAACCCTATTTTAAGGCAAATACACATAAAAAGAACCAGAACAAACAATTCAGGTGGTAGTGGAACAGAAAGCTATCCATCCTCCTCTATTGAGGAAAAGGAAAACTTACAAAGGCATGGGAAACTAAATTTAACTCTCCTTGTGTTAACCCTACACCTATTTTAGTACAAATAAACATGAAGAGGAATCAGGAGAGTGAAATGTGAATAGTAAACAGAAAGTAACATACTAGATTGAAAACAAAAAACAATACGACACGCTAGATGGCAGGACAGCTGAATATTCCATCATTATTTTACTGCAAACACCAAATTATTACCTCGATCGAGAAGATGAATGCTTTCCACCTTCTACCATATGTCTTAAAATATTGAGCATGCCTTTAGACGTATACTATATAAAACCTCACAGTCGCAGCCCCTCCAAGAAATTTGGGCGGAGGCCGACGTATTAAAATATTGAACTTCCAGCTCCGTATTACGGTGGCAGGACATAGGATAATATTGCAAGATTCAAGCTTTCTACCAGATATTGCAACATTAGAGCTTTGATGAGACCGGAGACAGAGTACTGTACCTTTCCGTCTCTCATCCACATCACAGAATTTACCAGATGAAATCCCACAGAATTTTTTTTGAATCAGACCTACCAAACGCAGTCTAAATTTTTTAAAACCTCAAAATCTGGTGAAAACAAGGTCAATCAGCAACACCACAGCATTGGGAAAACTAAAAAACAGAAAGAAAACGCAAACTATTGCAATATCAAGCAGAGATATATTGCAAAATCCCAGCTTTTCACCATATCTTGCAATTCTGAAGCTTTAAGCCCTGATTTAAGCCATGTTCAGAAAGAAGATGGAGTTTTTAGAGCTTAAGGGATAAATCTCACAATTTTCCAATCAGAACCGATCAAACATGTCCTAAAACTTCAAAAACCACAACTTCGTATCAAAAACAATAGTCCTAGCAAGTAGCAACACAACAACGTCGAAACACTGCCAGCTTAAAATAAAAAAAAAAAACTGCAAGATATCGCAATATAAGCCCTATCCAACCGCATCAAAAGCAAGATCTGCAAGTAAAACCGAGAGATCTAGAGAGGAGAAAGAGCATCAAACCAGTCCAGATCTACAAAACGAGAGATCTGCTAGCAAGCAAACGAACCTTCCGAGATTGCGCTCTGGATCTCAGCACACTTCATAACGACGTTGTGATCGTTGAGGCTCTCCTCCTCCTCGATCAGATAGTCGGTGTATCCTCCGTTCTTGCTGCTGTTGTTGGCCGAAGGCCGCTCCGGAGAGAGCTTGACGCGGCTGACGATGACCCACTGAATGAGAGAGAATGCGATTCCGATGACGGCGGCCACCGGGATCAGGATCTCCGTAAGGAGATCGGAGAGAATCGCCGCTCCCATGGCGGATCTGGGAGGAGAGATGGCGGAAATGGACGGATTACGTCCGGCGAAAGCGGCCTGAAAACGGGAAAAAAAAAGGGAGGGAAAAGGGAAACGGCAGGGGTTTTGGGTTTCTCTCTGCTTTTTTACGCTACACTTCGATGCCTCGCCGCTTCTTTCTGCTGTTTATATAGCCCGCAGCGGCGAGAGGGAGAAAGGGAAGGAGAGTAGGATATTGTAGTCCGTGTCCGCTGGGCTATCAAAATCCGTGGTCCCGCAGCCTTCTATTGGTGGGAAGAGTGGGGCCCGGGCTATCATAATTAACACACGCAGATTATGATTAATTTGATTTCGTGGGCCCCATGAACCAACGGCTAATGGTATATTCTCAAGATAACTAATGATCCCTATCCCTTAATTATTGTGAAATTGGTCCTAATATAAACATGGTAGGCTTGCTAAGCCCACCCACCGGGATCTTGGTTTCGCTAGCTTTAGATATGGGTTTGCTCGCTCCCTTGGTGTATGTCTGACCACTTCCAAAATTTACCTGGTGCACGTGTATTGTAGGATTGCGCATGCGCTTTGAAGATTAATCGCACGTGTATTGTGGGATTGCGCGTGCGCTTTGAAGATTAATCGCACGTGTATTGTGGGATTGCGCATGCGCTTTGAAGATTAATCTTATTGAATCAAATACCATGAGGATGAGATCGAATTTATTAGGTGGACCCTACACATTTACTTGGTGTAAAATCTCCTACGAGGAGGATAGAGATTGAGGTGTCTTCCTACTTATTTAGAAGAAATTATTTGACGGGCATTCGTGAATCTTCACTTTTGATTCTTTAATTTTAATCACATTTAAAATAATTTTTTAAGAGTTCTAAAAATGCAATTTTATGCTAGCAATGGGATCTTGAATTACATAGATCACACTACAAGGTCTAAAAATAAACATTTTGTAGCATACTAGAATTTCTTTGGTGGTGGGAGTGCTTCTCCAAGGTTTTGCCTTTAATTTTATGGGTCTTGTCGTGATGACAATTAGGGGTGCACAAAAAATCTGCCTATTCGTAAAATTGATCCGATCCGATATGCTGATTTTTAACCGAATCGAAGGTAAACGGATTGGTAATAGATTGAAAATCTTATAATTCGTTAACAACGGATCGTGACATATTTCACTAACAACTCGCGGATTTTATGATTTTTATCCGATCCAATCCGATAACTTTAAATATAAATAAAAAAATTAAGGGGTATAAATATAAGTTAAGAGGTCTAAATATAAAAGAAGAAAAAACTTCAGGGGTCAAAATGTAATTCACTTTTATATATAAGTATAACAATTGAAACCCTAAACCAAATTTCACCCTATCCTTGAGAGCATGGTCTTCAAATTTTCTTTAACATTAGATTCAACGGATTGAATGGATGAAACCGATTCGATCCTCTACGGATCGGGTCAGATAGGTTTTTAACAACCACAAATTGGTGATGGCTTCTAAATCTATTAATTCGTAGGTAATGAATTGGTGACCGATTTGACATAATCCGGACTAATTCGATCCGCGTACACTTCTACCGACAACACCCATTAAAATAGATTGCAAGGTACAAGACCGACTACACCCATTAAAATAGATTGCAAGGTACAAGAGGACATGATAAGATAAATCCTTTGTATCAAATATGGTATATAAAGAAGTACACTTATAGGTAGAGATTGCCAATTTGAAAAGTTTAAAAGATATGATCAAATCCAAGGTGGGCCCTTATGATTAACGGCAAAAATAAGGGATCATATAATTTTGTAAAGAAGAAGAAGAAGAAGAAGAAGAAGGGATCATATAGTTTTCATATGGCGCATTTTAGCTGTGGTTGGCATCCGAAACCATCTGCTTGTTGTGCTCTTTTCTATCTTTATCTTTATCTTTTTCAAACTTTTCCGTTTATTTTCTTTAACGGGTCTTTTCCTTTTTGGGAGGTTTTGAAACGGTCTGAGCAGAAGCTTTTCGAACGGCGTGAGGGTTTTTCCCAATGGATAACACACCAGAGAGGACCACTCCGAATTGTACTCCTCATGGTCACGCCCACCTGCATCTGCCTGCACTCTCTTTATCCAAACCAGTCGAAAAGTGGGACCCACATCGAATGGGCCACGCTCAGAACATTGCATTTGCACCCCATTTTGAATGATCATATCATAACCCCTTGGCACATCCCTTTTTCTATATTATAATAATAATAATAATTATTATTATTATTTTATTAGGTTGGATTACTAATTACGAGTGCTGTTTAGCGCTTGTTTTTTAATCACAATTTCAAGTATTCATGCACGTAGGAATTTTAAATTCTCCAAAAAATATGTCATTTTAAACCCTTCCTCTTCGTGAAGGCACAGAAAATAAAATTTCAGAATTTTTTAGAAGGTAGCTAAATTTGGAATTATGGTTAAAGAAACCCGACATTTCAAATGTCAAAAAGGCAAGATATCTTATCATGTAAAAAATAAAAAAAAAAACCCACCATAACAAAATTTTGTCATGAATTTTAGTAAAGAAACCTTTAGACTTGAAAATCGAGCTGAATGTGTGTGAAACTAAGGTGCCAATACAAGTATGAGTGTGTCTAGGCCCGTGCATTTTATTCATCGTTGTTTCTTGAATGGCCAAGAATGTTCGAATGGCATGGTCTAAAATTCAAGCCTCTACGCCCATATCTTGGCTGGCCACTTTGAGAATTAAATTGTGGACGTGTGTGCGCACAAGAGCAGAAGATCCAAAACCATGGATCACGTGGGACCCACATTGCAGAGTGGGTCCCACATTCTTAAACCCTGAATGTGGTCCACTTTGTGATGAATGAATGTGACATGTTATGCAAAATGAGATGAAATAGAAAACCGACCCACCTTGATGGATCCAGCACAATAAAGGGCTCAGAGACGTGAAGATTGGTGCGTTCTGTTAAAGCTAACCTGTATTTATTTGGATTGTAGCCATTAACTTCTCTTGTCGCTTGGTGTTTGTTTGGCTGTCTAGATTGCAAATAGGGTGGTGAGTACTACTGTGAGAGAGAGAGGGTGGGACCAGGGAAGGTTGAGACTGGGCTCTCAGTTTTTTTTTTTTTTTTGCCATGGCTTGTGTTTGTGGGGTTGGCGTGGGTTGGAGGAATAAACAAAGTTAACCAATTCGGGTTAGGAAATCACAGTCTGGGTTCACTTTGTCTTGAGCTTTTATTGTCTCGAACAAAAATTCAAGACAGCAGCTTTGTATTTTATGAGTTACATCGGTAACAGCAAGTAACATATGTTTCTATATTAGGGACTATAGGTTTACTTGATGCATGTACATCAAAACTTTAGTACCATCTAAAATGGAAGGTCATTATTGAGCTTTAGTGCTTGCTATATATGAAGTATGCACATTATTAGCATCATCTGTACTTGTTGGTATCCATCTTTACTACTTTCTTTCATGTCTTCTTAGCCTACCATTTTTTTCATATCTAATCCTTATTATTTCCAACTTGTATAGAATTTTTCTTTTCTACACAATGCTGCCCTTGGTGAACATTTTGAGACCATGTCAAATATGGTTTTTTTTTTTTTTTTTTTTTGGTCTCTGTTCCTACACACCCTCTCATGAGATGCAACTTTGTGGCTTTGGATTCACCTTTCCTTGAATTGGTGTTGCCTTAGCTAGGCCCCACAAGGTAGTGGGTAGGAGTTGATAAATAAAAGTGACCCACTAAAGTTAAAGTTGAGTACTTGAACCCCAGACTCGACCCTCACTTGAATTACATGTCAGCTTTAAATTTAGGCCCATCCTAAGCATCACTTCTAAACGAGTCAGTCCCATGACATTAGATGATGGCGAGTATTCTTTTTAACTCTGTTTTTAGGATATTTAGTTTTACCCACTTTTTTTTTTTTTTTTTTTTCCAACTGAGGTTTCCAATCTTTTTGGTTGGACTAATCCCTCCGGGTCTAGAGAGAAGCCGGGTAAAACTCTTATAGCCCCCAGGTGGTAGTACTGATGGACTCAACCTTCGGTTCTAGAAGAGGGAAGAACCGAGGATCAATACCAAGACTTTTAGCTCCGAAAGAGAGAGGAATTGTGGTTCCGAGGAAAAAAGAATACATAAGCCAGCACTTTTAAAAGTAGGCTTCTTATAATTTGTTAGAAATTCCATTTCATGCAAACAAAGTACCTGAATAAGATCTCTTTTATGAGTTACATTTGAATTTAGCCAGTGTATTCCAAAGACCAAATACATAGGCCAGCACAAATTTGAGACATTTGGATTAAAGAGGTGGGGCTCTTTCATCACTTTTGGATGGGTGAAAAGGATAGAAGCTCTCTACAAATCTCGAATGGCAAGTTTGTGTGTGGGGGTTTTTTGCAGAAACGAGCGGCAAACAAGGCCCCGAAAAACCCATCGTCTTCTTCATATCGTTTGGTGCAGTGACGAAAACTGGATGGAATATGTCATTTTGTGCTATTTTTCCTCACCACAATGGAGCCTGAGTTCCCACCTCCCTACGTCGGAAACAGAAGCCACGGAAGAGCTATAGCTTTACACAAACGCACCCGAAATGTAGGTGATCTGAAATTAAATTTGTTATATGAGGCATACATTTTTGAGAATGGAAGGTGTTTTTAGAGCATACTAGCCCATATTGGGCCTGACCTGGCTATCTTAAAAATGTTCATCCATGTTTTCACATAATCAAGGCAGTCCTTCTTCTTACCAGGTTGGACTGCTGGCAAAGAGTATTTCTTGAATCTGAGGACTCGATCTCTTGGTACATGAGTGAAACTATTAGCACGTTTGTATAGTCAATTTTCTGAATTAAAAAAAAAAGTGAGGACTGGAGAAATTAAGTTTTGTAACTTAAATAAAATATATGTTTGGTGCAGCTGCTTATTTCCATATGAAACAAAAAAAAAAAAAAAAAAAAAAAAACGACCTAAGTTTTTCATGATTTCTTGGAAAATAAGTTTCTATAGAAAGTGGTTGGAAAATTTGATCTTCCATGGAAGAGGAAATTTTCTATGAAAGTGATTTTTTGCTGCACGTACACAAAAACTTTGCCAACACCACTCCAAGAGTGAGTTGTGTTGGCAATTATATGGCAAATTTGGTATGTACTAGAGAGGAGAGGTGAGAAGGATAAGCACGGATTAAACTATGCTGTGTCATGTGTTTTTGTGTTCTTTACACCAGTCGGCGCTAATGGATAAACATCATTTAATCATTCCCACGTGGAAAATGAAGATGCAGAGCACACGACTTATCCATGCTCTGGAGTATTTGTCAGCTGGTTTAAATGATCTTGGGGAAGGACCATCCTAACCGTCTGATTGGTGGCCCATTTTTGCCACTCTGTGTGGGCCCTTGTTAACATTCCTTTTTGTATTTCTGTTTGCTGTCACTAATCATATCCTTGTCATTGTCGAATAAGCTGATTTTTATGTGTGAACAACTCATAGAATCAAACTGTCTCATCAAATGCCCAAATATATATTTAATTTTTAGGACATGGTGGATTGGATTGAGCTTTCCAGATTTGATCTGGTCATTTTAAAATTGGTACAGGTTTGGGGTTTTCTCAGATCTAGAAACAGAATTACTAGGTGGGATGTTTATATTTTTCTTTCTTCTTTAATGTAATAAGTGATATTATATTTCTACAAGCAAAGTAATTAACGTCCATATTAGCACTTAATTAAGCACTTGTATGTCCAAACTTTACTTAATCCAATCCATTCGTGTAAGGGGCCTTCTCGCTATTTTATTCAACCAGAGTTATATGTATACTTGATTTGATCATATTTGAAAAGCTATTGTCATCATCATTAAAGTCTTGTCTATCAAGTATATTGGAATTGGCTACATGATTTCTGTTTCTTTATTTAGATTTATCCTGAATCTTTAAATAAGCTGCACTTTTTCAAATATATTTTTATTACCTCCATCAACATCTTCTTCGGCTTAATCCTTTCTCTTAGTAGACCATCAACCTGCACAATTGATCATATTTAGAAAATATGCTTACGTATTCTATGTCAACAAATTTAACATTACATATAGAGATTAAAAAGTAAAACTCAGTTGTGGAAAGATGTATAGAGATTGCAAAAGTGTGTGGCATAAGAGGGTTAGCCAAATGTTGACATACAAAGGTTAATAAACAATTTTGCTACCACATGTCTCTTTTTTTTCATTTTTTTACTTGCATAAACAACACTTATTAATGTCTTGAGATTGAAAGGTTTAATTATATTTTCCAGCAAAACGAACAAAAGTAATAACACTTTCATTTGGTTTATCATATGGTGGAAATGTTTGACTTTTATTCAATTTTATATCGTAAATTAGATTGGGTTGGGTGAATGGATGATGTAGTCACGGACCCAATTGTTTGACCTTGGCATTGAACAAGAAAGATGAGTGCACGGAAAAACAATTAAGTCAGCCATAGTTGTACAAAGTCTAGCCAAGTCTTTTTTTTTTTTTTTTTTAATATATATATATATATTATAATAATAATATATTATCATTATTATTATTGTTGATGTTGTTGTTATTATTATACCCGGTCAATGGCTAAGCTGCTAATATCGGTTAGAAACCGCGTCAATTGTTGGAGAAAGGAACATTTGCACACACTGTGAGAGGACCCAGGGATCGAGCCCTTGTTAGGTGAGAAGCAGTAGACCCAATCGACAGGGTAACACCTAGTTCTTAAGTCTAGTCAAATCAGATATTAATTTATATTTTAGATTTATTCCTATATTTAACATCTCTTAGAGAAAAGTCTTGATCAAGTCTTTTTTTAACAGGGTTTCTTTAGGTTTAAGAGTGCATTTCAGAAAGATTTTATTGTATGGAACAAACTATGTTATGACAATAAATTCTTTGGAGATAAATTTCTTTGGAAAGCTCATTTCTTCATAGGGTCCTAGATTTATATTGCGAGCTTTGAAAAGCTTTTTGTAAGAGCATTGCTCTTACTACAAAGGTTGATAAGAACTTTGATCTTGCCACATTATTTGGAAGGGAACTTTCAGCCTCTTTAGACTTAAATTGATGAACCCCAAAGGCAGTTGCAGACCCGTATTTTCATTGAACCCCGTACAATGGTCAATTGAAAAGGCAATTATTATTTTGCTTGTGGAAATGAAATGAAACGGAATTTAAGGATTTTATTTATTTATGGTCTTGGGGGAGGGGCTTATTTCTGATGGGGCATGGACTGTTTGGCGTAGCTTCTTAGAGAGTGGAATATAAAGGAGTTATGAGGGTATTTTATAAAAAGTGGATGCTTTTTTGTTATTTAGTGAAAAAAATGAGGTTGCTTTTATTTATTTATTTATTTATTTTAAATTTAATTTAAAAGAGGATGAGATTTTAAAGACATGTATTTTTGATGTGCCCCTTGCTTGAATAAGGAGGCTTTACATTCCTTTTACAGGGCCTTTTCCAGATCCTTTGGAGAAAGGGAGCACCTGGGTTGGCTACTGCCTAAAGCACCATACCTACTTTTTTCAGTTGTGTGCAAGGCAATGAAATTGTCATAATTACTCATTATAACTTTGGGTACATGATAACTGAGGGGCAATTAGGATTGTATTACTGTTCAATTGTGTGTAAAGGAGTTATGCTTTTGGATAGCCTGAGTTATTCCTAAGCCACAGTTATTTGCCAAACACAAGACATTTTAGTGGCATGGATATCTCATCTCACACAACTTTCTAGAGATCGATCTCTAGATAAGTAGGTTGTATTCGAGGTTATACACCACTCACCCATCTAGTGAAAAAAAAAAAAAAAGAGAAGCCTCGTTTACTTTGTTTCTTCAACCGAAAAAGGTCTATATAAAATTGGATTACAAGTAATTAAGAGAGAGTTCTAAATATCTAGAAGAGACCTAAGAAAATTGCATTGGTGCCTTGAGAAATTGAGATGTATCTTGATCAACTAGTTAAAAAATTATCCGATAACTTTTACATATTATTATAATTGAGAATATTCTACCTTAAACAAGGTTGTTAGGATGATGTTGAATTTAGCTTAGATTAGGTTAGACTTCTGATGTGATTAGGCTATCAAATTTGATTTATTACATATTAAGATTAGAGTTATGGTGTAAATAGGTTATCTTAGATTCACTCTATGAATAGTCAGCTGCTATTCTCAATGAAGAACCACGGTGCATTGATCCAAAATGTGGTCCCTAAATTGATGTATGGTATCAAAGCTGGGACCATGTCTAATCAAGTTGATTTCCATGGCATCAAGCCGATATTGGATGTATAGAAATTTAAGGACTAATTCTTGGATAAACTCACCATAGTTTTTCAATGAAAACAACAAATATCTATTTGTAGATTACAATTAAGAAAACCTAATCACATCATAGCTCTAATCCAATTTACTCTTAATCAAATCATAAACTAATATACTATAATTTTGGTTTAAGACAAACTCATCCTTATGACAACAGACTTCTTAAGTTAGAATATTTTTACAAGTTGAAGGTTGGGAATGACTTTGTCTTAGCTTAGATTTAGAGTATACTTGATTTATGAAGTGATTAGGTTGTCATATTTAATCTATCATTCCATTTGGATTAGATTGAATCATAGTTATAGTTTATATTAATTGTACTGATCTATAAAAAGCAATCGGCTAAACTATTAAGTCAATTTATCTAAGATGTAGTCCTTGAATCTCTAGACCGTTTGGGTTGGAGAGCCATATCCTAAAGCTTGTCAGTACATGCTTGCAAGGATGGATAGAACAACTCTCTTAACAATGGAGGTGCTCCATCATGTGGATATGGAGTGGGAGAGAAGCTTCTGCACATTTCAATATTCAAAAAGAAGCGCGGTTTAAAATCATTATCTTAGATCGGATGACAACGGCAAGCAAACAATCTAATTGCAGGTAAATGGCTAATTCAAAACTCTGAAGAAATAAGCAAGTGGGCCATCACATCCGCATGTCCTCTCTTTGACAAAGTGATCGATTGGTGAAATCAAATAAAAGCAGTCTTCAATGTGTCAAGGTCAGAGGCAAACGTTGCTTTCATAAGATCATTTGATCTAACCACCAGTGCATGGCAATTAGATTAGGATCGTCCATGATGCAAGACCAGCCGAAAAGTAGATGGTCCCTATCATCTTTAGACATTGTAGCTCACCACAGTTCTTGTGGGTCCCATGAAGTCCCACTATGGTTTAGATAGTTACAGACATTTGCACGTATCCGAGGAATGGGGAACCATACATTACCCCCAAACAAGTGAGGGACACTTTGATGGGCTGCTTTTTGTTTGAGAAATGTTTTCATGCTGCACTCATATGGTGCACTGCGCACACGTAGTTATAACTCAATTTAACTTTTGTGGGGGTCTACTTCTGCTTAATCCAAATGTCTCAATCCATGTTCTAATTAAATGTGGTAATGCACTTGACTCCGCAATAAAGAGATTGTTATATAATTCATTGGATTGATCATGGGAATGGGGAGAGAATAGGATTATTTCACACATCCTGGTACTTTCTAATCGGAAGGGGTAGCACAAGTGGCTAGGATCATTGCTAAAGATCCGCAGGTTACGGTTTTAAACTTGTACTTTCTTCCTAGAGCCACTTATATATTTTTCCTTTCTTTTAGAGCAGCAGTCTTATAGAGCAGCAGTCTTATAAACATTCTAATGACTGCCCAAACATGAATTGGTGATCCTCCCGAGCATCACTATCAAAGAAAATGAAGATAGGTATAGAAGGAGATGCGTAGCAAGGATGCTCTCTCTTCGCCCTATCATGATGAAGGAATCATGTACATATACATGCATTATAGTGGAAAGAAGTCTTAAACTGATAGATGCGTCAAGAAGAAGGAAGTTCCATGTGAACTTTCCTTCTCTTTAATTTCTATTTTTTAAGGAAAAGTTCAATATTCTTCCCTTGCATGGTGACATGGAAAGAAACATCTTGTCTCGCTCTAGGAATCTTCTTACCCCCCTCCAATCCAAAAAGATTGAATTATTTTCTTTTGTTATCCCTATGATGCATGTGGGCCCATTCCTGGATGCTCAAGTCTGTGGCCTCATAGATAGGGGTGTTCATCAGCGGGGCCTAATCTGGATATTTAATATGAGCATTTTTAACATTTGGGGCGGGTTTGGATTAAGTGATGGTAGCCCAAAATCAAATGTGGCCGATTCAGAATAAGGAGTTCTTGTAATTTAATGATTAACTTGTCCAAACAATTGGTAGAAATCCCAAACAAGTGATAACTGGTTTGGCGTCTAAATGGGTGGGCTCGGACTTGGCATTTACGGCTTGTGTTGGGTTCCGATTATGGGTTGGTATTTTTGAAGTCTGGTCTAGCCTGGATATGCCACTGCCCCAGCCATGACTCGGGCCATGAATACCCCTACTGATTGGTCTGACTTTGGAAGGTAAGAGAGAGAGAGAAAGGGGAACCAAAAAAAAAAATCTAAAACAGCCAATGTTCGATCAGTTCAGCCTTTAAATTTGTGGGATGTGATGGCGGGCCTCATGAAATGAGGGTGATGTTGATTCTCCAAACACTGACCGATGGATAAAGGACATTCGATGGCTAGTGCTGCAGAATAATGATGCTTATCAAGAGAAACCTGTCCAAGTGAAACAAAGGCCACACACATTATCTTCACCTTATCTCTTATTATTCCCTTTCACATAAGTTTCACTTGGGCCATCTAGATTCTTGAGAAAAACTAGATTCCAGGAAAAGAAGGAAGGCCACGTGGCATTTATCACAGGTCTCTTTCATCTTTAATTTACACCCTATATATGGTGTATAATTGAAAGAAATGATTTGGTGGAGACCCGATTCTCCTTGTCAGTGTTGCCTACAGATTACATCAATAGAATAGAATTTATATTCGAATGAACTTTGACAATGAATTTCAAAGAGTAAGATATAGACGCAATCCTCACTTTCATAGGAATTGAATTATTAGAATGGTGGCTGGTGGTCTTCATTTTCCACCTCCCTTTAATTCAATTTAGAGAAAAAACAGTTTGATGATCGTTTTTTAAAATTCATAAATTTATCTTCATTTCCAACCATTTTTAGATTAGAAGTCTTTCATTTCTCATTTATTCAATATCATAAACTGATTAGACCCTAAGTTAATTAAATATATTCTAATAAGATATATGTCCCCAAACATGAATTCTTAGATGGATAAACATAATTCATGTAGTCTATTACAACATAGTTGGGACAAGGCGTTGGTAATGATTTTGATGATGAGATATTTGTTTACTACCAAATTAATCACATAAAAATATACAATTAAAATAATAAAGAGAGGAGTCAAATATTCTTTTTGATGTGAAAACCGGAGGTTGATTGGATTACAATTATGATTAATTATAATTTAAAGTAGGATAGTGATTTTTTATTAGTTGGATTTCAAATCCAGGGCCTTATTGATGACTTTACCACATTGGCTTTGCCGAGGGATCGACCCCTAAGTATGCTTCTCTTCTCACTTAGGTAGGCTATCCTTCCCACTTTCTGGTCTTCCTCTCTTCCCACTTGTGGTGTGGGCTTTAGGGTCCCAACCCTAAAGGCAAATAACAAAAAGAAAAAAGAAAAAAAGGCATATGTTAAAAAGTAGCTTTATTAGTTTTTTCTAATTATCATATCAATAAAAAAATAAGAATTATATTGCCCTATACAATGTCAATATAGTTCCATTGCATTCTCATAGATTGGATAGTTAGAAATAACTTATGGTTTTTATTTATTTATAGAATGATCATAATCAAGGCATAATTCATAAATTATTTTTATTACTTATTTTTAATCATCTTATTTATAAAAGAAATTATGGTAAGAATTATGTTGCCTTAGACAAATAAAAGAATCAACCATGAGCAATGGTTGATCGGATGAGTGTCAAATTTGGACTTCGACAATTCATAAGATGCAGTAGGTGCAAGGGAAGATATGCTTTGAAAATTAGGTGGACCACACATAAGAACCATGCCAACAGTTTTCATCTAACTATTTATGTCCAAGTTTATAAACACATCCAAATAAACATGTAGAGCAAAGTGCATCAATTTTAAGATGGGGAACACATGTACAAGAAATTATGAGTTTGGAATGAAACCATATGATTCTTTTGGAACAATATTTAAAGTAGAGCAAGCACCCATACACTTGCACATCAGTTTATCATGTGCCACCAATCTCCACGAGAGGACCACTCTATCTACCTGAATATCAAACAGTTGCAAGTTGATTGATGATCTCCATATTTGTTTAACCATCCATTTCCAAACTGCTGATTAGAGTGTTAGGATCATCCTAGAGGCAACAAGAGTTTGGGCCTTGGCCCATCATTGGGGCCCACGACTGACTATAGTAGATCAACATATCAATTATAATGGTGGCAACTTGGAAACTAGATCCGAGATGGGCCCGGTTCGATTGACTACTCTATTTTGAAGAGGCTGAGAGGGTACCAATGTCCTGGGCTTGTCTTAGGAAAAAATGTCGATTTTGTAGGCCCACAACAGCCCTTCAGAGGCACCAACGGTTTGGCATTTGAGAAAATAGATTTAATTCAACATGGACTACTGTTTAGGTGAGCACCTACAGTTAGTGAAGTGCCCAACTCAAAAAATTAAGGTATGGGCCTGCTTTTAGCATAAAAATCTTCTCACCAAAGAAATGCAAAATGCTTGACATGGGCAATTATTATATGCTTTTTCTGGTACTAGCCAAGGTGGTTGGACCCTGAGGGACCTGACTAATATAGGAGTAAATTCACTCTTACACGCAGGGAGATGACCACCTACCTACACATACTGAGAAGAGAACCTAGGGATCAAACACTGCGCAATAGAGCATTTTAAAACTCTTGATAAGAAGTTTTGGAGGTCATTAACCATCATTAAAAGAAAGCTAAATTTGGCCTTGAATTGATCTCTAGAGATAGGATCTTATGGTGGGACCCTTTTTGCCATGTAAAAATGTTTATGCCCTACCAACCTGTCAATTAAATGAAATGTACAGAATCTACAGATTATGGGTCACAGAGCATAGGATTCTACATGGAGCTTTTTCTTGAAATGAGTTCCATTTCTTTCATGTTTACTGTTTTGAGATGGGTTAGGAAAGTCAGCTGAATGTGGAGGGACCACACCCCATGGCTTACAACATATGGCACTTCTGATTGGAACTGGACCCGTCTGTGCTTTATTCAATTCTCCACCATATATATGTAATTGTCGTACAAAGAAAACCTGGAGCCGTGCTAATGAATTTTCATTAGTGAGATCCTCTCAAAAGATCAGAGTCAAGAACACATACTCCTAGTTAAAGGTAAGTGAAACTCCTCAGCCTACTTTATTTATTTTTTATTTTTTATTTTTATTTTAGCTAGATGGGTCTGTGGTACGGTAATCAGGTGATAACCTATCAGCTTAGGGATTGATTGTTCAACTGGGTGAGATGAAATACCCTTGCCGCTGGGGTGTCTTGTGTTTATCAACTCCTCAGCCAACTTACTAACTGATTTTAACAGTGGGGTTTTAGAAATTGAAGTTCCATCTTAATTTGCTAAACTCCATATTAGAAAATCCACGGTGATCTCAGACAATAGGATAGTGTGAACAAGCTCTAACCCAATTTAAGGGCCTGTTTGACACTTTACTAGTTTAGTAAAAGTGAAGTAAAGCCTCTATTTTTCAGACAAGGGGTCACATTAAAAGTATATTTTTTCAAAATTCCTTTTTTTTTTTTTTTTAAAAGTAAAAAGGCAAACCTCCTTTCTCCACTAAAAGATAAAAAAACCCCACTTTTCTATAGAAAAAATAAAAAAGATTCCATACCAAACAACTAAAAATGAAGTTCCATCATAACTCCCTTATATTTTATTTTCTTTTGATTTGATGCTTTACTTTATCTTTATTTACGGTAAAATTACCAAAAGGAGGAATTGATCATTCGGGGTTCACATTGAACTAAATTTACTTCACTGTTGGATTTAAGTTGACACCTACTCTATTGAAAAGTGGGTAGGGCTTGGGTTCAACTGATACCCCGGAGACGGTGCACATGATTATGGCGATCTGATAATTAGGTTTTGATTGAACACTTTTAACTCTTGGGTTGGATTTGAATAATAATTTCTGATCCAAATACGTGGGTAAGTTTTGAGTTGGGATAATTATTTTCAGGTTGGTACCCTTTTCTCATTATTATTTTGTTGTGTTCGTTCATTGGCATTCCATTTTCAAAGTTGGGACCCTTTCATCATTTTGAGGGCAAAGTAAAGTAAAGGCTGTGTGGAAGTACATACACTCTCTCTCTCTCTCTCTCTCTTTCTCACACACACACGCACAAAAGACCTTACTCCATATCTGTCATTGGCTTGGGGGTGCCAAAAAAAAGATGATATCTTAGATCCAAGGGCTTGTGCACTCATGTGAGTAATGCTAACGCAATGACAGATATCATCATGTCAATGCAACTACCAAACATCAAAACAAACAGGAGACAAGTGATTATTAATATATGCCCATTTGATATTTGGCCCACCACGAGTAGAGGTTGCAATTTACTTGTTCTTTTATACATAGGGACAAAACTAACAACTCGCAAAAGGCATATCCTCATTTGGTAGATCATAGTCCCATGGCCATGGTTATCATCAGTTGTAAAGAGAGAGAAATCAAGGGAATGAAATGGAATCTAATATATATCTTCTCATTTTAAGTGGTGGTGATTTGTGATGGCTCCATTTGAAATGTGAGGACTTTGGGTTCTCTGCATAAAAATCATATAATTGGGGTTTGAAGATTTTTTATTCCTAAACATTTTCTGTCAAAAAGTTTTTATAGGGTCTCAGGTTCCCATTGTAAATATTGGCAACAAGGACTATGATTCTGGAAGGCCAAAATGGAAATGCACTGGATGTCTTTTTTTTCTTCTTTTATTATCATTTCTTTTTAACCTAGCCAATGGAGCTGGGACCCTAGGTACCCCGCACAAGCAGGACGGTAGCCTACACATGTGGGAAAGAAAGCCCACACAAGTGGTAAGTCCTTGGATTCCCACGTGGCATCTAAAGTTGCCAACCAATTGAGCACTATGGCATCATCTATTCAAATTCTCAGTTCTACTAAGCCCAAGCCCAGATCATTGAATGCCCCACATATGGATTGGCCAACAAATATTGGACCCTCTATGATGGCTCAGTGTACTACTCATGAACAGTGGTTAATGGTTATAATCCGGTCTAAGAACGTCATGTTGGTATCGTTTGCAACCAAGGATCGATCTCAATGGCTTATAAACGTTCTTGCCGCGTCTCCGGGCCTAAACTGTCACCATTGGGCCCGGCCTACGGCAAAAACAGTACAAGTTTATATTATATTTCTTGTGTAACAAAGACAAACAACAATGTTGCTTATCTGATAAGGATAGGGCCTGATACATCTTAATCAGGTTGGCATCGGCTTTAAAACTTGGGCCAATTTTTTTAGTTCAGGTCGAAGTCTACTCCAGTATGTATAAGTTGACCTGATCAGAATTCTGATTCAGACCCTACCTGTTGACGTTCTTATTTGGGATGCTAGGGCTGTCAATGGACCAGGCCTATGCTTCACAAAACTGAAACTTTGAGAAGGCCTGGCTCAATCATCTCACAAAATGTGGACCTCTTCTAATGCAGGCTCGGCCCATTGAAAACCCTACGAACAGCCCACTTTCAAATTGGGACTTATGTTTGGTGCTGAGCATCTGATTTGAGTTTTAGAATCATAAAAAATTTCTGGAACAATCGGATTTCAGAATCTGATCTCACCTGTCCTTTTTTGAAATCTTGAAAGAGCATTTCTTCCCTCATCCAAGCTGCCCAAGGGCACCATGCAGAAAAAGAACAAAGAAGATCAAAATCCACATACATGGCCCCTCCAGAGAAGTGTTTCCTTTCATATGTTATATCTTATCTGCTTGGGCTTTCAAGAAAAGGACTGGATTAATTTAGATTTTTTTTAATTTTTTTTTTGGTACCCCAGCCAATTAAGGGGGAAATGTTGGACTAGTATACAACAAATATGTTAAACATAGATGTTACATTGTTAGTATAAATAAGACTAAGGATTTAATTAAAAGAGGGAATGAAGACTAAAAATATGATTAAAATCCCAACCGTAGAGATCGATGAAATACCTCAATGGGTCATATATAATTAATTACATTCAGGTACAATAAGGTTTCCTAACGGCATCTATGAGTATATATATTTACCTGCATGTGTGTGTTATTTGAGGTTTCTAGGGAATAGTAGTTTATGAAGTTTTAGATTTAGAATATTTAATATTTTATATGAGTATATATGCCTGCATATATGTGTGATTTAGAATATTAGATAAGATTTTTAAGAGAGGGTTTTACCGGAAAAACTCCTTTAGACTTTGTAAAGACCAAAAAGGCCCTCAAACTTCAATCTCGACCAAGAAGGCACTCAACGATCCCCACTCGTGTATACAAGTGAAGTAGAAGAAATGAGTAGAGATATCCCTGCTCATATA
Source organism: Camphora micrantha (assembly GCA_003546025.1). NCBI lineage: Eukaryota > Viridiplantae > Streptophyta > Magnoliopsida > Laurales > Lauraceae > Camphora > Camphora micrantha. Next base: position 6,753,828 of record QPKB01000002.1, read on the forward strand.
GATGAGTTGCGATATTGCTGCTAGCGGCCCTTTTGGTTGATATTGAGACTTGAAGACTTTTTTGGTCTTCACCAAGTCTATGAGGATTTTTTCCAATAAATTCCTCTTTTTAATAACTTCATCTTAAAACTATGAGGATTTTACTGAAAAAATCCCCTTAGACTCATTGAAGATCAAAAGGGGCTTAGAAAGTCTCCATGCATTGCAGTGGTCCTACAGGCCTGATTTGTTTTTTTTTTTTTCCAGTTTTCCTGAGAGGGGATATCGTCGCTTATCTTGCCTGTTTACAATCAATCAAAACCCGTTTTTCCCATTTTTCATCTTTCTCCTTTCCCTCACCTCCTTCATCGATCTCAACCCAACTGGTCCCAGGCACTCCCCGTTGATTGCAATACTTCCTCTTCCACCTCTTTTCATCACCTTATAGCAAGCACGTGGAGATCCTAGTTGTATTTTTCCTCTTCGTAACCCACAACTCATTGGATCTCAAGGAGTGTAGAACATGAAAACCTACCTTATTCCTCTATTGTGACGTTTAATATGTGAGTTTTAGTTTTGAGATTGAGTTGGAGATGGAGGAAGGAAGAGGAAGAAGAAAAACGAGCGGATGAGTAAGGAAGAGGAGGAGGAGGAAGGATATGAAAAATGAGGAGGAGGAAGAGGAGGAGGAAGAAGAAGAAAAATGAGCAGGGACAATCGCGGGTGAGCAGCGATATCCACGCTCATGACAAATTTTTTTACTAGGGATGAACACACTTATATGAGAGCTTAACCTTTTATGTGAGGGAATATCCCTGCTCAATATATGAAGTTTATAAGTGATAGGCGGCGATATCCCTTCTTATGACAGATTTTTCCAATGGATGAAGTGGGAGGTTAATCTTTTTAGTGAGGGGATGTCCCCGCTCAATATATGAAGCTTATATGCAATGAGCAGCGATATCCCCACTCATGACATAGTTTTTCTAAAGGATGAACACACTCATCTGAGAGCTGCACCTATCATAAGTAGGGATATCCTCACTCATCCGCGATTATCCCTGCTCTTATTTCTTCTTCTTCCTCCTCTACTCATTTTTCATCTTCTTCTTCCTCCTCTTCCTTCCTAAGCCGCTCATTTTTCATCTTCGTCCTCCTTACTTCAACTCCAACTCAATCTCAAGCCCAAACCTCAACGTCACAATAGTGGAATAGGGTAGGGTTTCGTGTTCTACACTCCTTGATCTCCGACGAGTTGTAGGTCACGAAGAGGAAATATATAACTAGGATCTCCGCGTGCTTGCTAGAAGGTGAAAAGTGGAAGAGGAAGCATTGCAATTGACGAGGAGCGCCTAGGACCAGTTGGTTTGAGATCGATGGAGGAGGTGATGGAAAGGAGGAAGATGAAAAATGAGGAAAATGAGTTTTGATCGATTGTAAAAAGGCAAGATGAGCGGCGACATCCCCTCTCAGGGAAAACTGAAAAAAACTAAACCAAATCAGGCATGTAGGACTACTGTAGTGTTTGGAGACTTCCTAAGCCTCTTTTGATCTTCAATGAGTCTAAGGGAATTTTTTCAGTAAAATACAAAGAAATTTTCACGAAGATAATCGTATAAAGCATATTATTCATATAATATGCGTACTATTTATATAAGCATACATCTCAATTTCATGTATTGTAATTCGTTCGAAACTTCATGTATTGTTCCATATTTTTTTTAAAGATATGACATGTGGGATATATATATATATATATATATATATATATGTGTGTGTGTGTGTGTGTTTAAATTGGGCTCACTTCTAAATTCAAATCACCCAACATCAAATTTCAACCATTTGTGCGGACTAAATTGATCTAAAATCAAAGTTGGATCACCATCAAAATCGTCACACTCAAAAGAAAAAAAATATAAAATAAAAAAGACATGCCAAGACCATCAACCACAGTTACTCAATTGATATTTCAACTGCTCTTGTCTGATATTTCAACCACAGTTATTCAATCTAGTATTATAGTTGATTCTTGCTACTTATAACCGAAGAACTTGCTGACCTGGTACAAACGAAAGGCACACCATGAGTCAACACTATGAAGGAAGCACACTGCTCCCCTCTGGGAGATGAAGTAGAGGACGACTACTGTCCCCAAGAGAAAAACTAAATATGATCCAATGAATGAAGCAAAGAAACTAACAAGGCTGCCGTCATCGTCATCTTCTTCTTCTTCTTTAGGAGCTTGAATGGTATGAGTGGTGGATATGCAGCTTCTGTTTAGAGGTGGTCCGCAAAGGAGTGGATTGCCATCATAGCTACTTTCATTGAAGGTTGCAAACTGAAACTTCATGTCAGGGGTCTTACCAGATAGGTTGTTGTGAGCGACCGAGAAGAATGATAAATAATTTAGCTCCGTTAGCTCAGAAGGAATTGTTCCATTCAACCTGTTATAGGAAAGGTCCAAGCTCTCAATCTGGCTCAGTTTTTCCAACGTTACTGGTATTGGCCCAGTGAAGAGGTTGTATGACAAGTTGAGAGAATGAAGGCCACTTAGCTGTCCCATTTCGAGTGGGATTTCCCCAGTAAGCTGGTTGCATGACAAATCAATTCCAGACATATAGTTCAGAATGCCACCACTGTAGGAATTTACGATGCTCTTGGTTATAAACTCGACTTCTGTTTGCTTGTCAGTCACCTCATAATCAATGATAGGATCAAGGCCATTGGGTTGTTGATCGGAGTAGTTTTTTTTCCCTTCTATATGGAATGCACCATCAAGAAGTATTAACCTTCCAAATGTCATATTATTGATGCATGATGGCAATGACCCGGAAAGGTTGTTAAAGGAAAGATCTAGCAAGCTTAAATTCTTCAGTTGACACAGCTCACTTGGAATATGCCCATGCAAATTGTTTCCTTTGAAAAGAAGTATCCTCAGTTTTGAAAGTCTGCCAATCCAAACCGGGAAAACGTCAACTATGTTGTTGTAATTGATGTTTAAGGATATTATGGACAAGCTTCTTGATAGTGCACTTGGGATTACTCCTGAGATTGAATTTTTCTCCAAGTTCATATGCTCAAGATTTGTTAAGTTGATGCAGGATGGAATCGGCCCAGACAGAGTGTTGAAAGAGAGGTCTAGAAAAAGAAGTTTCCTAAGCTTGCAAAGCTCAGATGGAACTGCACCAACAAAATTATTTTTGCGTAGGATGAGTGTTGACAATAATGGAAGGTCTCCAATTTGTCTTGGAATTCTACCTGATATGTGGTTATCTCCAATGTCCAGTCCTAAAAGTGGGGCATTGAATAAGCTGGGTGGAAGTGTCCCCGTGAAATGATTATCATCCAAATACAAGTAGTTCAACCAGGATAGATTGAAATATGCTTTGAATATATTTCCATGCAAACTGTTATTGGATAGCTTCAACACTTCCAAGTAATAGCAATGTGTACCCAACTGCACTGGTATTTCTCCTGACAAGTTATTGTGTGATAAGTCTAAAGTCATTAACCTTGTCATGTTCCCGAAAGAAGGAGGTATGCTTTCTTGCAAAGAATTTCTTGACATGTTAAACTCAGTAAGGTTTGGAAGGAGAGTTCCAATGTTGACAGGAAGCTGCCCACTGATGTCATTGTTAGAGATATCTAATGATAGCATGTATGTGTTATTGCTATGGAATGGCAGAGGAAAGGTCCCCCACAAGGAGTTATTCATGAGATTCAGGTTTTCTAATCTTGTGTTGTTTTCTAACAACCAAATCGGAAACTCTTCCGATAGGCGATTGTGGGAGAGATCCACTTGTGTCAAGTCATGTTGGTTGTACAAGAAGTTGGGAATAACACCAGAATCCTTGTTTAGTTTGCAATTGGATAATCCGATATCTGTCAATTGGAACGTAGAATTCCATGGTGGATATTCGGTTTCAACCTCCAAGTTATTGTTGCTGAGTTCAAAGACCTTGAGTTTAGAAAGGTGAGCAAATGAGCTAAGTGTGAGTAAACCTGACAAACTGTTATTAAAAACTGAAAAGTACACTAATGATGTTAGGCTAGCGATCGAAGATGTTGGGATCTTCCCACTAAATCGATTGTTGGTGAGTTCAATAAGATGAAGGTTTGTCAGATTGCTGATACATTCAGGAATTGTTCCTTCAAATTCATTGTAACTGAGGTCCAATTCTCGCAGGTTTTTCAATTTGCACAATCCTGAGGAAAATGAAAAATACATGTTATCTCTCATTAAATTTTAAATTTAAAAGCTGACATAAGGGTAATTGACATCAACATGTGTAGACAGTAAGAAATAGCTTTCTACTTTGAACACAATGCAAGTTATTGAGTCCATTTCACAAGCAAAAAGCCATGACAGAAGTCAGAAAGATTCAATGGCTGGAGGAAGTGGCCAAATGAAAAAACATAATGAGAAAAGTTAAGAGCAATACTTATAGAAGAAATAATAGGAAGATATAACATATGAACATACCTATAGGAAGTGTTCCTTCAAATTTATTGTAACTGAGATCCAACACTCGCAGGTTTTTCAATTTGCACAATCCTGAGGAAAATGAAAAATACATGTTATCTCTCATTAAATTTTAAATTTAAAAGATGCACAAGGGTAATTGACATCAACAGGTGTAGACAGTAAGAAATAGCTTTCTACTTTGAACACAATGCAAGTTATTGAGTCCATTTCACAAGCAAAAAGCCATAACAGAAGTCAGAAAGATTCAATGGCTAGAGGAAGTGGCCAAATGAAAAAACATAATGAGAAAAGTAAGAGCAATACTTATATGAGAAATAAAAAGAAATAGCAAGATATAACATATGAACATACCTATAGGAAGTGGACCTTTGAATTTATTTGCTGCAACATCAAGCATCTTCAGCGATTGGAGTGCACTCATATATGGTAGAATTGTTTCATTTAAATTATTGTGCCTTAGATATAGCTCCTCAAGCTTGCTCAATTTGGACAATCTCTCGAACGCTGCATATAAGAGTGAGAACATATCACTATAATTCATGGTTGGAAAACTCCTTGAGTTGACTTTTAACTTTCCAGAGTCATCTCGTTTTGACGAAGGACCGAGTCAAATATAAGGGAGACTCGGCCGAGTTGCCTCAGTTTAGTAAGCTATTTACATATGAACCAGTTGATACGTAGATTCAATTTTAAATAGTTAATATTTATTTTTAAGTAAGTATCCATGAGTTTACAATTTAAAAATGATGATTGGAATGTAATTTGAAACTTATATTTGATACTTTACATTCGATATTTGGACTGAAAAATATATAATGTGCAATCTTTTCATTTAGTTTCTTATTATAATATTTTCCTTGGACATATAAATTTATTAATTTGAATTCATTAACATGAATGCATGTGAATAAATGTATATTTATATTTTATAAATACTTGATCCATTTTTAAAATTATTTTAAAAAAGACATGACTCTCTTGAGTTACTGTGCTAACTCTATCCGAGTCAAAGTTTTTGCATTGGACGATACAATTTCAAGTCCCGAGTTTTCCAACCTTGCTATGATTCTCTTCATGGCTAAGATCATAATTCTAAATGTTCCTTGTCAAACCGTGGATGCCAAATTCAAATTATTTATGGATCCTCAAAAAAAGAGCAAACAATCCATTTTAAGTAGGCTTAATTAAATGGATATGACTATTTAGTATTTGAAGGTGTACACATTGGAGGATGATAATAACTGTGCATATATTCTAGTATTGTATATTCTAGTATTTATATAAATGAAACATGATTGCGAAAGAATTTCAAATAAGGATTTAAGTTTTTATCTTATTTTAAAAAAAGTAAAAAAGCTTAGAATTTTTTCAAATTAAGGCTGAAATTTTCCAGTAAGTTTTCTATTAAGGGCAACTAGCCATTTTAAGGTATTTCCTCGTGAATTTTTTTTTTCAAAATTCTAAAATATCCAAATCTCCATTCGTTGAAACAAATTAAACCCTACCCACTTCCTGCATCTTCTCCTCCTTTCCTTCACTGTCGTCTTTACTGTGATCGATGGCAATCAATGTCCCCATGACGACGGGTGGCATGTAGTGGTTGTTGCAGAATGCATGCCATGCCCTTAAATGAAGGAGTTTTGACATATTAGTCCTCTTTAAATCCATTTTCTCCAATTTCATGACGAGAATTAATATAATGTCATTAGAGTCGCTTGACTCTGGTCAACATTTTTTAAACTCTTTTGCACCGGATCTTTTGATATCATGGGAATAGTGTGTGCCACATAATTAAATCGATAATTCCAATGATATCATGGGACTGTCCCATGATGTTATGGCTTTTATGCAATATTGTAGGGGATTTTTTTTCTCTAAATGATAGAACCTGAGAATTGGTGGTAAGATGTGTATTTACCTCTTACAAAATGTCATTTCTCTTGTTCTATAAGAGTGTATGATACAAAAATTGATAAATCCCAAGATATCCTGGGGCTGGGACTATCCCATGACATCCTGGTGCTACTTGAATAGAGATTTTACTAAAGAAAACTTGAATAGTGTTGGGAGTTGGTAGGGCTAAAAAGAGACGGGATAGAGCACAAGTATGATTCGAATTCCGCGACTGAACACGAGTCCTAGAAGTGCTCTGCATCAAATGTGCGACTACTTTTAATTCATACGATCACACTAGGGCGAGGCTCCAATGATTTAAAACACAGACCACAGCAAACTATAAATAATAAAATGGCATCAATTAAGATAAACAAGCTGACAACTAGTACTTACTACATGAATCGAAGATAAAGAAAAAGTGCCATCAATCTGGGGAGCGAGACATACCTTCTCCATCTATCAAACCCCTCATTGAATTCTGGCTCAGGTCAAGGCTCTGCAATTCTTTGAAGGGAAGCAGCAAGCTGGCATTCAGATACCAATCTTCCAAACCCCCATCCCAAAACCTTGTGTATGGAAGATCAAGTCTTACCACTCGCCTTGTGCTAGAGCTGCACGTGACTCCTTCCCAGTTACAACAATCAATCCCCACTTCCCATGAAGGAAGAGAAGTGCCGTTTGGGTGATTCATGGAGGATTTTAGCTCCAAAAGTGCACTTTTCTCTTCATTAGAACACCCAAAACACCCATAAACCCACAGTTGGAAAACAAACAAAACCCAAAAGCAGCAAACTGATGTCCACCCCATCCAAAAAAAAAAAAATAGATGACCTTTCTTGATGCACTCTTCACTGCTCTGTCCACTGCATTTGAAAATGAAATGGCACTCTCTATTTGTAAGCTCTTTACAGAGTCTTAACCTTCTCACTTTGTCCAAGGAATTAACTTGGAAACTTTCATATGAGACAAATACAGTCGCCGTGTTTGAAAATTTCAGTTGGACTTGTCTTTCGGTCTTAGGTGTCTTGCTATCGGAGTTGATTACACTTCACCATAAGGAAACGTTCAAACATGTCATATGTGCAAATGCAACAGATCTATTGATCACCTCATCAAGAGAGAAAACCAAAGAAAATGCTTCATGAAAATGCCTTCCTAAATTCTGATCCGTTTATAAATTTGAGTCCATTTTACGTTGGATATGACAAAAGTTTAATCAAATATATTTTTGTCCCACTAAATATCTATCATGTATAATATACTGCATTAAAAGAGTTATATGCTATTATGCTCTATGCATTATAAATGTGACTACAGAACCACCCCAATTAATTTGAAATCTGGCAAGGCCCATCCTAGAGGGAAACATTTATTTTGAGAAATCTATATTTTTAATAGTGGGCTCCATTACTAACGTACCCTAAGTAAAGGCGTGCATCTAAAGTCCTATATGCATCATTCTCATTGGATTTATGTCTATGATCAAAGGCATTGAACTCAAGGGAAAATATGAAAAAAAGTGTAGATATCAATCTTAGATAGGGTGGGTCTACCCAGGATGACTACATAGTGTTTTTTAGTTGGTTGGCAACTCTATATACCACCCGAATGTCTAAGGATCTATATGGCGCCACTCTTTTAAGATACGTGGGTTCCTCTTCCCACATGTGTGGGCTGCCTTGGGTTCCACCCCCTTAGCCAGGGTAGGAAATAAAATATATATACATTTTTCAAATTTTACATTTTAAAGATTTTTACTGGGTAGGAAATAATGTATATATATTTAGAATTTTACATTTTAATTTTTTTTTTAAATTTAAAATATGTTTTAGATTATTTCAATATTTATATTTTATAAAATTATAAAATCAGGTTGACCTCATCCTTGATGTTTTCAATGGCTTGTCCAATCTTGGATCATTTCGCAACACACACCCCGCAACCCCGAAAAGAGAGAAAAAATATTCTTTGCAGTGGAAGACTTGACTTTTTAGTGGAAGACCGGAAAAGGTGGAGGAAGACCTGGACTTGTGCAGTGGAAAGGCAGATCAAACAAAAACCCAACCACCCTCACCAGGGACCACATTTGAAAATCTTGTTTGCATTTTTGTTAAGGAATTAAATAGTGTGTCCCGTTCTTCGATTAACCGGAGGTTTTGATCGATTAAAAATAAAGAATTTTATAGAATCGATTTTCAAATACACCACCATTGATAGAGTTCAATAGGATCATTAATACAGCTTTTAGGGCTCGAGATTAGTAGTAGGAAATGGATATTGAGTTTGGATCCAATAGGAACCCATCCTTTCTAGTAAACAAGGTGGAAATCTCAATTTGGATCAAACATAACTACTCAAGTATTGGGTTTAACACTGATGATAGACGGATTGCAAAACGAACTCAAACTCAACCATTTGTTTTTCCGAATGTGGACTCAGAAATGACGGACACAGTTCAATCTAGATGTAAGGCTTGGGTCAAGAATTCAATCCACCTCCAGAAAAAAAGCTTCTCATACATAGCTTGAGTGTCACAACATAAAATTTTCTACACTCAACTGGAAAATGATCATGTGGCACGAAATAATGAATTTGAAAAAAAATAAAATAATATCAATTATGTCACATGAGAAAATTCCATTTTATTAGTTATTTTCAATCATCATACCAATAAAAAGTTAGATATTATATATTTCTCTAAACAATATGCCATCGTTCAACAAGATATCAGTGCTCCATTACATTCTCATAGATAGGACAGTTAGAAATATTTATCGGATGAATTTTCAAAAATAGGATCATAAATAATTAAGGTATACGTCAAAGATCAATGTCATTATTTATTTTTAATTACCTTATTTACAATAAAAAAAAAGATTGTCAGAATTACATGGCCGCCCTAAACAACATGTTATCTTTCGACATGATGTCTGTTAATTTCATGGGAAATTCTATATGCATCCACCGTTTTTGCTGAGCACACCCACATTCCTTCTTCATCTATAATTTTTTTTTATTCCAAAGGTGGGTGTGCTCAGGAAAAATAGGGGTGCATGTAGAATTTCCCTAATTTCATTACATTTTGATAGAATGCCCTGTGTCATATGGATTTTATTTGGTCATCCATCATTTTCAGATGCCGGCCTTGGTAAAATAATGTCTCAAAATGACTCAAGTCCAGTGTCCAGAATCCATATGCTTCCCATGAAAGGCTCATTTGAGTGAGAGAAACAAAAAGATCCATACTCACAACAAGTTTGACCGAGACACACAGAAAGATCCAAACTCGACTAAAAAAAACTTCCTTGCGCACCCAGGACCCAGATGATAGGCCCCACCATAGAGGGAAAAAAGGCAAAAAGAATGATAGAAAGAGTTGATTCCATGTTGATCGATTCCACAAGCAGCTTAACATATGATAAATAACAAAGTAATAAGAATCGAAGCATTGACTCATGAAATTAAAAGTCACTTATATCCCTTTGGAATTCTCAAATTCCCTTTAACATTTTCTCAAAGTCACTTATGTCCTCGGGAAAACTCGGTGCATTCACTCTTGAAAACTCGGGCGTGTTTGTTTGCTATGGAATAAAGTAAGGGAGGGCTGAAATAGAATCTACCAACATTATATATCTTGTTAAACGACGGCCAATGGCCATCGTTTATGTTATATTCTGACATAGTGATATACCTTCTCACTTGTGTGGTTGTCTTGGGACTCAGCCCCTTAGCATGGGTATCAAAAAAAAAAAAAAAAAAAAAAAACGTAAGATGGCTAGCTTCACTTGATGGTACTCTTTCAAAGGAAGGCTGAACTATTAGTATCATGTGTTTTTCGTTTTCTTTTAAAAAACAAGCGTTTGATCTGCGGGAATATTAATTAAGTTGATATCACTAATTAAATTGCGTTTATACTTTTAAAAAAACAAGCGTTTAAAAAACAAGCGTTTGATCTGATGGTGCTTTTAATTGTGATTGGTATGAAATTTTATACTTGTATGGCCTTCGATCTGTGGGTGCGTGGGGTGTGAGTAAACTACGTACGTCTAAGCATCAAATAGACAATTTAGAAAACCAAACGACGAACTCCATTGTTGCACAAAAAAATAATATCTAATGGACAATATCCTTCTTGTTACTACAGTGGTTAATAATGCTAAAGCTTGTTGTAGATAAAAAATGGTGGATCCACAACTTCAATGATTTTGGATCTCTTGAAAGTGCCACCCACACAATTAAATCTGATTTGGCCTTATTTAGCACACCTACAACAAAATGCACCTTTCCCGACACTATTTGCCAATTCAGTGAAAATTTGCATTGGCAAAAGTCTTATTTGCAATGCATATTTGGACTGCGTTGGCAAAAGTCACAAAAAATGCTACTTTTACTGATGCAAGTAAGACCGCGTTGGCAAAAGCTATGGAAACCATATTGGCGCAAAAAAAAAAAAAAAACCCAAAAGAGAGGGAAAGTTTTGCCAACGCTTGTTTTTCTAATGGCGATGCACTAATGCGTTGGCAATTATCTTGCCTACTGGCGACGCACATGTGTGCGTTGGGAAATATTTGAGTTTTTATTTACACCATTGCAGATGCATGAGTTGCGTTCGCAAAGCTCCATCTTTGACAAACTTACCTTTCTCGACACTATTTTCCGACGCAGTAAAAATTTGCGTTGGCAAAAGTCACAAAAAATTGTTGCTTTTACCGACACAAGTAAGACCACGTTGGTAAAAGTCGTGGAAAAACTTTCCGGAACACTATTTGCCAACGCAGTGAAAATTGGACTTGGCAAAAGTATTATTTCCGATGCATATTTGAACTGCATTGGCAAAAGTCACAAATAATTGCTATTTTTACAGACACAAGTAAGACTGCGCTGGCAAAAGCTGTGGAAAACATACATTGGCTTCAACAAAGATTTTCCACAAAAGAGTGTGAAAGTTTTGCCAACGCGTATTTTCCTAATGGCAATGTAATAATGCGTTGGCAATTATTTTGCCTACTTCCGCAAAGCCTCATTCAGTAAAATTATTTTTTACCAAATTATATGAGCACTCCATTTTAATCGCTTTGATTTATTCCCAACTCTTTGCCTCTTTCATGGGTTTTTTTTTTTTAATAAAATTCTAAGGGCAACTACAAAGGCTTCTAGTGGAGTATGCTGAGAACTTTTTTGGATGAGTCCCACTCGTGCCCATATATGGATAATCAGAGTCGTTTAAAATGATCAACTTACTTATTTATGAGGCATCCCAATTTTTTGTTTAGAATTGAGTTGGTCCCACTGCAAGATTGACCAAATAAAAAAAACTATTGGTAAAAGAAATGTTGTTTTATTAACTTTTTTTTTTTTTGTGTTTAATCGTACGATGAGATAACCTCCATTCAAAATGGGATTTGACTATACTTTACAAATATATGGAGTGATCATTCTGAATAGCTTTGATTATTCATCGAGGGCCGGACTCATATATAAGGAAAGCCCCCATCCAATTTAATTAAAACACATAAGGCCTGTATTTTGAGTCCGCAAGCACCACTTAAAAACCTAAAAAAAATTCCAATCCGCCCTTCTCCAAATCTACCTTAATCCTCAATTGTCCCCCTCTCCTTGATCTTCCTCTTGGACATTGACATTGGTGTAGGGCGCACTGTAATCCCTCTCTCTTAAACGGTATTCTTCTGTCTCTCCTGATCCCCGCCTCTCTCTCCTTTTCTCCTCTCACTATCTCTCTTGTGCAGAATCGTGCTTGGATTTGTTTTTCAATTTTTAGATTTTGATTTTTGGCTAGTTGGGAGCAACTGGGTTTTGTTTGGTCAGATTGTAGGTTAACGTGGGTCCAAGATCTTATGGTACCATTTTTACACTTTTCTATAAAGGTGGACCCATATACATGCAATTTATTATAGTAGGCCCATATTTTATTGACAATTGGGGCCAAGCCCAGCACAGCCAGTGCAACGTCGGCACCCTGGCCTAGTATGGCCCATCCATTGGCCAAACTGGTCCGGGCCACAGCACGTAGATGGGCTTTTGTTTCATCGGGCCATAAAACTTCCAAAGATGAAGACCGTCCCCCATCAAATATTTGGACTGTAACAATCGTTCCCTTAAAAAAATCGCACCTTTGGTTTTCGGAAATGTTCCCCGCGCGTGGTAATGCCCCTTCCCACCTTTCTCCTTGAGCCATTTGAGACCTCCACCATTTCTCTCTAATCGCATTCTCTCGTCTCCATTTTCTAAGGTTTCAGTTTCGTTTTGTGGATCTCTCACTCCCTCTGCTCGCAATCCATCTCCTTCATTCCTTTTATTCTTCCTCCATTCTCGGTCCTGTCTCAGAATCCCAAACGCGAGAGAAAATGCGGAGGATAAACCTAGAGAAGGAAAGAAACCGAGACAGAGAAGAAAAGACCGAGGAGAAGAAATCTGGATAAGAAGACGAAGCTAGCCAGGTACTTTCTCTTGATCTCTCTCTACAAGTTTTAGGGGTTTTGTGACATGATTTAGAGTCTCTTTTCTATGTGACTTATGATTTAGGGTTTTTGTGTGATATGATTTAGGGTTTAAAATCAAAATCAGAGAGCATACATGTTTTGAATATCAAGTCCTAATACCTTTTGAATCATAAGGAGAATTGTGAAAAGAAATTTCACAATGAGAAATGGAAGGAAAGAGAAAAAAATGTAAAAAAAAAAAAAAAAAATGCAGAAAGATTGATAGGCATAAAGTGGAGATGATTTTGTCCCATACAGTGTTTTTATTTCTAAAAAACTTGCTAATGAGGTATTTTGCTCGTATTTTCCCCTTATTTGATTATTAGCTGTCATTTCTTTCTTTTTTTCTTTTTCTTCAAAAATTAGTTTCAGATGGTATCACATAAGTCAGTTTTAGATGGCATCACGTAGGATTCTGTTTCATTCCATTTTTTCTTTTGTTGCCGTTGCTACTTTTGTCTGCATGAGAGACATGTCCATGTCTAATTGGGTAGGAGAAAGGAAAACGTTTACTGTGAATTTATGGTGAATGGGATACTATTATTGATTGACTCGTTTTTTTTAGGCCATGGCGACTCTATTCTCCTCTATCTCGACCAGGAAGCTTTCCAATACATTGACAGTACTTACATCTATTAAAAATATGGTTGCAATGAGTGACTACGGTGATTTCCATATGATGGTAAAACATTATATTATATATTAACAAGTGTTCTGGGAGCTAATGTTCAGGTGTGTATTACAAAATTCTCTCCTATTAAAAAACTTTTCAGACAAAACAAACACATGAATGTTGTCAAAAATTAGCCTCCTACTTCTTGAACAACAATTTCTGGTTTTTTTTTTTTTTTTCTTCTTTTTGTGTGTGCATAAGCGAAATCGTAGGCACAAAGACACCATGATACGGAACACTTTAAACCCATTGCATGCTGAGGTCAAGCACAATCCACTGAAGCCATAAACCTTAGAGAGATTTTCAAGACGAACTTTATCGGTTAGCTCTAAAACAAGTAGGTTTATTTCTTGAAAAGATCTTTGACATTTTAGTTCTATTGAAAAGACAACAAAAATAATATTTAAATTGTTGGAACACAATCAGTTTTTCAGGTTTTGTGTAGAAGACGTTGAATCCATTTATGTGGAAGTGCTTGGAGTCAGATTTTAGAAATAGGAAATTTTTGATGTGTTAGTGATTGACCCAATGATGGGTGAAATTGTGGTGGATTGGAGAGATTTCTCCCAATCTGAGATTGGTTCCTAACAGGGGCATGGAAATGAAAATCCAGTGGAACATTTCTTCTTGGTTTTTAGTCTCTCTTGTTCTTGGGTCATAATTCCACCGTTCAAGTAATATTCAAAGTACTAATAAAAGGGAACTATGGCTGATAAAAGCTTATCAACTCTTGTAGGTAGGCAACAGAGGCATGCATGTTATGTGTGGTAACTTAGACATTATCAACAACCAACCAGGTAAGGTCTTTTAAGTATTTTCATTTTTTTTTTCTTATAGCCATGGCCTCTGTTCGTTCTTTAATCATTAATTTTGATTCATAAAAGTACTGATCTCTCTCTCATGTCATGTTTACTTCAGATCTGGACTGTCTTATAAATCTGTACATTCTTATATGAGATTTTCTAAGATTTTAAATTCTATTTTAAAGGTGTTTATAATAATTTTTTAATGGTGGTTTTTATGGTATCAGTCATCCAATTTCTTCAATTCTTCGTTTTCTGTAATATTTGAAAGAATCTGAATTATTAGGTCCTTTTAAAGATCTCAAATGACCAATCTGTTATCACTCTTATGACTGCATGTGGGGATCTTCTTGTGAATATTTAGGATATGGATTATGTTCATAACTCCCTATTTTCTTACAGGGTATCTCGAAGGAGTTTTAATCATGATCTTGTTAGGTTTCTTTGATTTCTTCCATCCCCTGTTGCTAGATTCTGTTTGTGATCTCAATCATCCAATTTAAACCAGTTACCTAGTATTAAAATGTTAGTCCATGGTTTCGGTGAAGTGTTTGTTTTGGACTCTTAAACAAGTGCTCCTCAGAACTCTTACTTCTGGTGTATGCAATAAAATAAATAAAGCAGTAAAGATAGGCATGTATATTGTTAGTATTCAATACCTAGAACTGTTCGCTCAAATGCTTCATGTGCCTGGTATGCTGACAAAAGGAATTTAAATATAGTTCCCTACTTACCAATGCAAACAGGCCTTATTCTCATTAGTCTTAATAAGAGGGCATATTATTAGTTTCACCTTAGTACACATTAAAGAAATAAACATCAGGGCAGATCATGCAAACCAACGCACAATTCTCTTCCGAAAAAAAAAATACACAAAAACTCTATACAATATAGTAGGAAAATTCTGCACAAAGCCAGGAGCATGACCCACCACGGCATAGATGAGGGAGGAAATAACTTACAATCAAAATGAAAAATAAACATAAATGACACACAAAAAAAAAAAAAACCATGGTGCTTCATCCTCTTCTCCCGTGCTTTCTTTTACTTCTTTATTCTGCAGTCTACTTAGAGCTAGGTATTAAAGAATGCCGGCCATTTTGCAGTCTTGAATCTATTTAGTATTTTATGTACTTATATGCTCATACTCATCAAAAGATGATACTTTACAGTGTACGGATTATTATTTTTTAATAATTGTACATATTATATTATAATCAATAAAATGTGATTGCTCCTATTCATGTACTTTGAAATGATCTGCATATTGCATTGTAGTTTGAGAGAGTGTGGATTGAGTGGAGGACCTGGACTACAATGTTGGAATAGATTGCCTAATGCTTTAGAATTTGATGTCTCATTATCGCATGTTTTAGGTTATGTAAAGGTGGGGAGCTTTTGAATAGGATACTCGCCAAATGATTTTTTGTTATTGTCATATGGGGAGCTTTTGAATAGGATACTCGCCAAATTATTTTTTGTTATTGTCATATGGGTATTGCAAAGTGATTTTTGGTTATTGTCATATGGGTATTGCAAAGTGATTATATAAAATTATTATGCTAATTTAATAGTCATTATCCCAAGATCTTTTTTGGAGTGAATGCTTTGCCTTGCAAGAATTTATTGCTACTTGTATTCTTATAGTTTTCTTTTTTGGTTTTGCAGATTGGTTTTGGATTTTATTATGCTGGCTGCGGACTCTTGGGGATTACCTTTTTTATTTTGATCACAGACATTTATGGATGTTAGAAATTTTTGGAAATGATCAAGTAGTAATATTTGTGTATTTTAGAGATTTGTGGGTTTATTTTGATGTATGGATATAGGATATTTGGTTGTGGATGTTATTTTTGATGTATTGATGAACCTATTTTAAATTGGGTTGTGAATCAAGTTTGTTGCTTTGAAGAGGTATTCAGATTTTTATTTGTGGTATATAGGGAGAGATGAAAATTTAATTAAAAAATAATAATAATCTTTCCCGACGCACCAGCGTGCATTGCAAAAATAAAATAAAATGTACTACAACATTTCCCAGCATGATTTGTGTGTCGGCGAAGTTACATTTCCCAACGCGTTAGCCCAAAGATATAGTGCATTCCAACGCATTAGTAGTGTAGGCTATTTCATGAATTCCTGATGCATTCGTAGCGTCAGCTATTTTATGCATTCCCAACGCATTGGTAGCGTCGGTTATTTCATGAATTCCCAACGCTTAATTATCATCAGCTATTACTACGAATTCCTAACGCACTACGAGCATCGCCCATTACCAGGAATTTCCAACACACTACAAGCGTTGGCCATTACCATGAATTCCCAACGCGCTGCCAGCGTCGGCTATTACTAGGAACTCCCAACGCACTACCAGCATCGGCGTTTATTTTGCTGACGCTGGTACTGCGTTGGCAAATATGGTTTTGGAATCATAAAAGTTAGACTTTTTGCTGACGCACATCTCTTTGCCGACATATTGGCCGACGCTGTAGTGCATTGGCAATTGTACAGGGATATGCCGACGCGGTTAAAATAGCGTCGGCTATGGATTTGGATACACATGGTTGCCGACGGTCGGCCGACGCACTAAAATGCATTGGGAAATCCTTTGTCGACGCAAAACCTACCTTTCCAGACGCGATGACTACATTGGCAAAACTGTATTTTGTTGTAGTCCTCCTCTTTTTCCACAAGGAAATCGACGTGATATTTAATATGATCCAACCAATACAGCCGCTTTGTTTGAAATTTCTAATGCATCATGCAACGAGGGCCATGATCTTTCGACTGTAATAGAAGACTGGAAAGATGGAGGAAGACTGACTTCACCAGAAGACTTCGACAGGAGTTTTCATCTACAGAAGTTCCTCACTCTTGGCAGTGGGACCACTTCATTAAAGAAGAGACTGAAATTTCCTCACTCTAGGCAGTGGGACCACTTCATTAAAGAAGAGACTGAAATTTCCGCACTTGCGGAAGAAAACCCCCAAACTTGCTAAAGAGCATCGTGCTTTGTTCGCTTGCAGCACTTGCACAAATTATATACTAGCATGGTAACCAGAGCTAAGCACGGCCATGACCCACATGGTTAGGGTCTTCTCTTCATCTAACTACTTTTGATATTTTTCTAATAAGCAATTACATTATCCTAGTATTGTTTGATGTAGTGTAGGTTATGTTAGTTATTTAAAGAGGCCGAAGATTATGAGTTCCAAATCTCACAACCTATAAATTTTTGGCTTTTTACTGAGGCTCAATAAACAAAATGTTAAAATTGAATGGAATCAAGTCAAAATTAAACCCAAAACCCTTTTCTTTAATATGGTATAATGGAAATTTTTAATAGTGATATGATGTTAATTATTTCCTTATGGCCTGTTTGGTTGCAAGCTTTTTTTATGAGAATTCCCATTTTGGAAATTGCTAATAAAAATGAAGAGTATGACCAGATTCTCTGTTTGAGAGAGTTTGAAGGTTGAGAATTAGCCGACGCCCAATATTCTCATGAACAGAAAAGTACGCTCTGGATTAACTGTACATCAAAATATATAGTCTTTGATTCTTTTATGAAAAATAGAATAAAAGGAAAGGGGGAATGAATACATAGCTTTTGATCTTCAGTTTTAACTAGTTTAAAAAATTCCAATGCATTAAATTCTCATGTATTATGTCGCAAACAAACAGGCCCTGAATTAGTTTGCTAATAAGCCACACATAAACAAATAAGAGTATCTGCTCCAAGAAATAAACAATCATACGATCATCCTTTTCACAAACTTTACCCTCCATTGGCCACAACCCGTTCTATATTATTGGCTCAATTTCCACTCTAGTAATCCATATCGTTGCATTGATCTCATGGCTTACTTTGACGTTGATGGACATGAAATTTGGGCTTATGCCACTACTCGGCCAGTGGGTTAGTCCTTGTGAGTGGTTCCAGCTAATTAAGGTGGACCCTTCTAATTTGTCGACAGAATTGATAATATAATAAACTATCCAATAGTGCTCTGGAGTCTGGGCCATAAAACAAGTCTTTAACTTGCAAAGTTGAACCTGGTAGTTCCATAAAAAGAATTTGAGGGAAAAAACCACGCACAACCCCTGCACCCACCCACACCCACGTACACACCATCTCCTTAGATATGATTGAAATTCAGAAATAATTATGTAGACTTTCCGTCCCAGTGGGGCCCATTTATGGAGATATGAACCATTTATGAAAATCATCCACTCTTGCATGGGTCCTCACCATATTTTACTTCCGCAATATAAGTTGGGTTCTGAAAAAACAACCTTAATATAGGCAGAGGTCCCGATAACCAGATCTCTATTAAATATCAATCCACACGTGATTAAACTAATAATTAGTCCTAAAGCAGATTAAAAGCAATCAAACCACATAATGAGAAGGACACACGATTTATACGTGGAAAACCCTACCCGGGAAAAAACCACGGGCCTTATCGTCTAGGCCAGCAGACAACCAAGCACTACTTAAAACGGAAGTTACAAGAGACACTTACAACCCTTTCGAAGTTGTTAACTCAACCTAAGGACTCCTTTAATCATGTCGACAACTCATCGTTACCTTCAACCGTGTTTGAACAAACCACCTTGAATGCGTCTTCAAGATGTCTCTACTTCATGAGAGTAGAACGGAATCAGACCCAACGCTTGATCTGCCGCACACGAACTAGAAGCTTTGGGGGGAATGATGAATCTCTCAAAATCTTCTCTCGGGTTTAATCTTGAAGAGACGTGCTTTGAAATAGAGAGAGAATGGCTATAAATAAGCCTAGAATCGAGCCTCAAGAGTTCTGATATGATTGGGAAAGAACTTGACCTCTTGAGAGAAATTAGGAAGGAGTTTCTGGATGAAATTGTAACTCGCCCAGGTTCGCTCGAGCGGATAGGGAATTCGTTCGAGTGAACTTGTCTCTATCTCAGAGGATCAGTACAGAAGTAGGATGGCTCTAGCGGAGAGAAATGGTGGGTCGAGCGAAGAGGTCTCTATGAAGGGTTCACTTGAGCGAATAGGACATCGCTCGAGCGAACACAGTCAGTTCCCAAAACGACGGTTCTTCTTTGCTAACAAACTTGGGCAGTCCATTCTAACTCAAATTACAATTTTAAGAGTCCCAATTTCGTCCATAGCCATTGAATTAGCCAACTCGCTAAAACCTTACAATCTCCCCATTTTGACAATTCATGGACAAAACTCATATTACATAAAAATCTACCCAAATTCTAGCACTAAAACATATCCGGACAAAAAACTCCTCCAAAAATCTTGATTTATGAAACCTTGCAAATCTTGTTCGCTAGATCAAGTGTATTATCATAAAAGTAGAAAATGATCTTGATCATAGCAAAAGTAACTAAAGGAAAAAGTCTTGTCAACACTACCTCTTTGAAAACCATGCTCAACCAGAAATACTGTCAATCTTTCATACCAGGCTCTAGGTGCTTGTTTCAGGCCGTAAAGAGCTTTTCTCAACTTGAAAACATGATCCGAGAAATGAGGATCTTCAAATCCCTTTGGTTGTTCAACATAGACTTCCTCATTCAAAAACCCATTTAGAAAAGCATTTTCACATCCATTTGAAATAATCCGATGTTCAAAAAATAAGCAACAGCAAGCAACAGTCGGACAGACTCAAGTCTAACGACAGGGGCAAATGTTTCATCAAAATCAATACCTTAAACTTGAGTATACCCCTAAGCAACTAGACGTGTTTTGTTCCTTATTACTTGTCCCAAGTCATTGGTTTTATTTTTGAATATCCATTTTGTACCGATGATGTTTGTGTGATAGGGTCTAGGAACAAGCTTCCAAATACGATTTTTTTTTCAAATTGAGCAAGTTGCCCATGCATAGCATTAATCCAGCAATCATCAATAAGAGCATCTTTAACAGTTTTTGGTTCTAGAGTAGAAGCATAACATAAATGACTTACCTCATCACGTACATGTTTCCTGGTTTCAATGGAGCGGAGATCTCACCTATAACCGTATCCAGAGGATGATCTTTCAGTATTTATCCTCTTTGGGATCGTGGATGTACAGCAGATGGAGATGCAGCTTATCCAAGAGTTTGAAGAGTAGATGAAATTGGCTTGATTGCAGATGCTGGTGTTAAGCTTTTAGTTGTACTTTTCTTTTAGAATTGATGAATGATATCATGCACAATAGATTCTGAAGAAGATGTATTTGGACTTGTAGGTTCTTCAGTTGTAGTTGTTTCCTTTTTCTTTTCATTTTCAGATTCAGGTTGAGATGGACTGTCCACATATTTATCCATGACCTGTTCAGAAGGAGAAAAAGTCATTCCTTCATCGTCATCAGAAAAATAATCAGATGTTCCTGCATCATCCACAACCACATTTATGGATTCCATGATAATAGAGTTTTTAAGATGAAAAACCCGATAGGCTTTACTCGTCAATGAGTAACCAAGAAAAATTCCTTTGTCACTTCTGGAGTCAAATTTTGTTAAGTGTTCTCTATCTCGTAGAATGTAACACTTGCTGCCAAAAATTCTGAAATATTTGATGTTGGGTTTGACTCCGGTCCATATTTCAAATGGAGTGGTTTTTGTGCCTGGACGGAAATAGACACGGTTAATAACATAAATAGCTGTATTTACGGCTTCAACCCAAAACCGATAGGGAATATTTTTGTTGTGCAACATAACCTGTGCCATCTCTTGAGCCACACGATTTTTCCGTTCAACTACTCCATTTTGTTGTGGTGTTTTTGGTGAAGAGAATTCATGTTTGATGCCATGTTGAGTGCAAAAAGTGGAGAAGTCAGAATTTTGAAATTCAGATCCATGATCGGAGCGTATTCTAGAAACACCTCCAAATTCTTGTCCCTTATCTGCAATAAGAAAAGACCATAAGTCATTAAAAACATAAAAGTTTCAAACTTATCATGCAAGAATCGAACCCAAGTTAGTCTAGAAAAATAATCAACAGTTAAAAAGATATATTTTTTACGGCCGCCAATACTTTCAAACTAAGTGGGTCCCATGAGATCCATATGTAACAGCTCCAAAGGTTTCTTGGTAGTAAGAGAATCAACCTTTTTATGTGGAGCTTTTATTTGTTTCCCAACCTGACATGGGCCACAAACACTATTCGGGGCTCTTTGGAGTTTGGGCAGCCCACGAACTAGTTCAAGTTTTGATAAATTTTTCAAGTCTTTGTGGTTAACATAACCCAACCTTTGATGCCACAAATCAATATCACTCATCATTGCAGAATTACATGTCATATCTTTTTCTGTTGATACCACATAACAGTTGTTAGGATTTATTTTACTATGGAGCACAATTTTTCCCTTTTTATCAACAATGATGAACTCATTAACTGAAAAGTGAACTCCATGCTTGTTATCACATAGTTAACTTATACTTAGAAGATTTGTCTTAAGCCCATCAACATTCTTCAGTTGAGACATACCTGGAATGGAAACAGTACATTTTCCAATGATCTTTGCCTTACCTCCATCTCCGAAACGAACAGTTCCACCATTATAGTCTTCAAAAGAGGTAAATAACGCTTTGTTTCCTGTCATATGCCTATAACATCAAAAGTTCCAGACTCTTTCATCCGAATCGTCTCAAAAGCAGAAGTCAAGTTCTGGAGTTTGGTTTGCTTGATAGTGTCTGTTCCCTCATGAACAGTTTGTAGTAGATCCCAAGCCGCCTTGGCATTAGGGCACACATAAACTCTATGAAAATCCGTTGCAGTAATTCCATTGTAAATTGCATTAATGGCCTTATTATTGCAGTTGGACTTAGTCTTTTCATCAGCAGTCCATTAGGCTTTGGATTTCAGTCTAGTCTGCCCATCAACAACAATGGTGGGATCAGTGTATTCCTCCACAACTATGTCTCAAACTTGATCATCTATAGCCCTTAGAAAAGCAATCATCCTTACTTTTCAGTAAGCATAATTGGTTCTATCTAAAAGAGGGGGCTTGTTAGTAGACGTTCCTTCTCTATTGATATCCATTACATATCAGTATTAAATAGATCACACAATAGAATAGTGCAACCTGCTCTGATACCAATTGAAAAAACAAACTTAACACAAGCGGAGGTCCCGATAACCAGATCTCTATTAAATATCAATCCACACGTGATTAAACTAATAATTAGTGCTAAATCAGATTAAAAGCAATCAAACTACACAATGAGAAGGACACACGATTTATACGTGGAAAACCCTACTCGGGAAAAAACCACGGGCCTTATCGTTTAGGCCAACAGACAACCAAGCACTACTTAAAACAAAAGTTACAAGAGACACTTACAACCCTTTCCAAGTTGTTAACGCAACCTAAGGACTGCTTTAATCTTATCGACAGCTCGTCGTTTACCTTCAACCGTGTTTGAACAAACCACCTTGAATGCGTCTTCAAGGTGTCTCTACTTCAGGAGAGTAGAACGGAATCAGACCCAACGCTTGGTCTTCAGCACACGAACTAGAAGCTTTGGGGGGAATGATGAATCTCTCAAAATCTTCTCTCGGGCTTAATCTTGAAGAGATGTGCTTTGAAATAGAGAGAGAATGGCTATAAATAAGCCTATAATCCAACCTCAAGAGTTCTGATATGATTGAGAAAGAACTTGACCTCTTGAGAGAAATTAGGGAGGAGTTTCCGGATGAAACTGTAACTCACCTAGGTTCGCTTGAGCGGATAGGGAGTTCCCTCGACGAACTCGTCTCTGTCTTAGAGGATCAGTACAGAAGTAGGATGGCTCGAGTGGAGAGAAATGGTGGGTCTAGCGAAGAGGTTTTTGTGAAGGGTTCGCTCGAGCGAATGGGACATCGCTCGAGCGAACACAGTCAATTCCCAAATCTACTGTTCTTCTTTGCTCGCAAACTTGGGCAGTCCATTCTAACTCAAATTACAATTTTAAGAGTCCCGGTTTTGTCCATAACCAATGAATTAGCCAACTCTCTAAAACCTTACAGGTTCAATGTCGTATTTATCACTTACAACAGATATAAACAAGGTGTTATGAAAAATCAAAGTATCTTATATTCATCAATCTGATGATGCCCAGCTCTATTTCGAGTGAAAATTGAGTTATCCTCGATTGATTTTGGATTGGCTCTTTTTGAAGTGGGTCACATATAACTACTCCTGTTTTTAGTTAAATGTTATATAAATTTGAACTTTGTAAGTATATTTAAAATCCATTGATGGCTTAGTGGTGAGGCGCCTCCCATCCAGTACGTCCTAGAGAGTATACGCAATCTAGTTGTATGAGAAAATGATTTTTGGATTACTAAAAAGTCCTTCAACTGAGATCACATCAAATTTTCAGGTGGGCACATGGGACCGTGTAAATAGTATAATGAGAGGGAGGGGGGGATCTTAAATGGTAATAGATTTATATGATACCCATTGGAACCAACTATTCTATCCACCTATGAGACCCATTTGTGTAATGGACGAACAATGAATTCTATAGGAGGGTGGATTGGCAAGAAAGTCCCATGTATATAGAGAGAAAAGATGGGTAAATTAGCTAATAGTCTTTCATATTGGTCTTGTAAGGCATCTAGTCCAACGACTTTTCCTCTAAGGCCTATGGTCCATACAGCTGTACATAGTTTGGCGAAAGGTCCCTATATACGCCACATCTGACATTTTCATGACTGATTTGCCCTTTTAGCTTCTTAGGCATAAAAATTTGAATGTCAAAATTTTAAATATTTCATTCTCCCCCTCATTTTAAGGTGGGCCATGGTTGTTGATCGAAGAAGATCGTTTTCCTTCCTCCTTTCATTTCTCTTCTTCTTTCTCTTCTGCTTGTGTTTTAAGCGAAAATGGGCAGATTCTGATATGGATCTCTATTATTTTCGTTTCTTCATACTTGAATCCTTGTAAAAGGATGAGTGAGATTGCAAAGACGCCTGTCTGTCTGTTTCAGCTGCAATCTTAGCCTCCACCTCCCACACTCATCGACCTCGCCCTGCTCCATAACCCGCTGCCGGCTATGGTTTCTACCGGCCTCTGATTGGCCTTCGAACACCAGCAGCAACACCAACAGCAAATGGGTCTCTTCTTTCATTCTTCTACTGCGCACCCTTCCTTCTTACTTGAAGATCTCATCGCCGAAATCAAACAGCAGAGAGAAGAAGAAAGGGAGGAGCTGTCTAGCACGATTTCAAGGTGGGCCACGATGGGTCGATTCTAGTCTTGGTTCACGTTGCGTGAATCTAACCAGTTATTAGAAGTCTAGCACATAGCAGCAGGCTTCTTCTTCTGAAAAATTTATCTAAGTTTAGAAAATTTATCAAAGTTTCTAAGAAACTCAGATAAATTTTCCACTACAAGAAATGTTGAGATAGACTACGCAACACTTACTGACGCCACAGAGTCGTCGGTAACTTCTAATTTTACCGATGCTATCACCAAAAGATAGCGTCGGTAAATTTGTCGCGCAACCTGGTAAAAAAAAGGGCATGCGTTTTACAACTTCCCGAAGCTAATGGTGTCGGTAAGTTTTGATATCTAATTTCCCGATGCATATTGCGTCGGGAAGTCTTAGGCGTTCTGCAACTTCCCGACACTAATGGCGTCGGTAAGTTTTGATATTTAATTTCCCGACGCCACCCGCTGCAATTTCGGTTTGCGTGTTTGACCTAAAAACTTCCCGACGCCGTGAGTGTCGGGAAGTTTGTTAAACTGTTGCCCCTCTGTAGCTTTTTCTGGGAAGAAACTTACCGACGCCAAGTTAATTATATCTCTACCTTAACCTTCCCCTTCTCCCCCCTCCTCGCCACTCTCTGCAACTCCGCCTCCTCCTCTTCTCTCTGCATCTTTTCTCTCTTCCTCCCATCTCTCTAACCTTCTCACATATAACCAATCTTATCCTTGCCTTCTTCCCCTCTTTATAAGGTATGAAATATTTAAATTATCAGTTTTTTTTTTTTTTTGTTTTTCTTCAAATAATTTTTCTCTTTTTTTGTTTAAATGTTTGTCAACATCCACTCACTGTTGCCGGCGTCCACCACTGCTGCCGGTGTCCACTGCTGCTGCCATTCCCTACCCATACCAGCTCTTGTTATATCTTATAATCAGTAAGTAGTTTTTATTTTTTTATTATTTATATGATAATTAGTTTGATAATATGTTTTTATAGGTTTTGTTTTATAAATTTTAGAATAGATATGATTATAAAATTATTATTTTCTGAATGTAGTTTGATAATTTATATGGATAATTTATAAATAAATTTTGTTATGTGTTTTAAATATGATTTTATGTCTAGGCTTTTTTTTTAATATGGATGTGATATGAGATTGTTAAACTATGTTGTTTATTTTTTGAAAATATGAATTAATGAAAATGTTAATATCTTTTTGAGATATGGTTTGTAATATGTTTGATAATATTTTATAAATTTCTTAATATTAATATAAATTAGACTTTTAGTATTTTATTGGAACCGTAATTTTTTTTAAAAAAATTAACATAAAGTTACCGACGCCATTGGCGTCAGTAACTTTAAACATAAAACACGCTGATACTAGCAATGGTAGTGTGTTTTATGGAAGGTTAACGACGCTACTAGCGTCGGTAATTTTAATTTCAACTTGCCTACGTAGTCAATGCGTCGGCAAGTATATTCACTTACGTTGTTTTCCCTACGCCATAGGTAGCGTTGGTAAATTCATTTACCGACGCCTTTTTAAGTTTACCGACGCGTTGACTGTGTCGGTAAACGTCAGTTTTGTAATAGTGTGCGAAGAACTCAGAAAATTTTTTCAGAAACGCTGATAAACTTGACAAAAACCTCAGATAAATTTATCTGAGTTTTCGGCAAACTTACCTGAACTTCTGGCAAAACTCATTGGATCTTTATCGGATTCTTGTCCACCATTCTAAATTCTAATTTTTCTCAGTTTTTTTATTTGGATATTTGCTGGAATTTTATCTAATTGTTTTATATACATGTGTTTCGCACTTGATCAATCTTTATAAAATGCGAGATTTTATTGTACAAGAAAACATTAGTCTAGGAATAACATGCATCCTCTCCATACTTAGATCAAATAGCATCAACAGTAATAAAATTTTAGTTTTTAATTGTAATTGGATTCCATGTGGGAAGGGCCTTGGGCCGGGAGACAATTAAAATTTGGTTGGTAGTGATCTTTTAGACAACAATTAAAATTGGGCTTTAAAAGTTTTGAAGAGAACTTTCAACAATTGGCCTGTTGGATATAGAGGATATTCTTAAGATCTACATTTTCGTTTCCCCAAAAGAAGACAAGAGGTCTGGCCTTTTTTGAAGACCTGTAAAGTGACTACTAATTAGTCACCCTTTAATCTTGTGATCAGATAATTTTGGCACTCACTCTCGAAGCTTTCCCTCCAAAGAATAATCCTCATTGGGTGGAAATGTTTAATACTATCTGTCCCGGGAAGATACCTAATTAAATCCATATCTGCCAAATTTAACTCCACTTGCCCTATGTGTGAAATGGGGTAGGAATCCTTTGGGCACATTCTTTTCATTATCACTTTGCACAAGCGGTTTGGTTTGGGTTGTCTCTTGGCCTTGGGTCGTGTCTTTTTAATGCTAATAACAATCCTGATGGGTGGATTTGTTAGATGGATAATGCTCATCAAATTTCCTCTCCAACCTTGAATTCGGATTCTCAAGGATGTGTTGTACGTTGCCATTTCGCGGGTTGTATGGACAGCAGGAAATGGCCTAATTTAGGAATTAAGAGCTAACCGATGGAGTGATTAGGGTAGCCAAATGTATGATGGTACTCTCTTCTTAGCCGGGGCTAGCCCTTGTAAGTTATTTCCTTTCGAATTTTAACTTTCACTAAAATCCTTCATATTATTGCCAATTGTACAAAGTAATCCTTTAGATTTGGTCTGTAAGATTTTAACTTAGAAGAAAAAAGGAAACTTTCACTAAATAGCTAGGAGATATTAACATGAATCATATACTTTGCAATTCACCTAAAATAAATAATTGACGTACACTCAATAGCAAAAAAAGGCCGAATTGTAGCTAGAGCGGTGTTTGTAATGTATTTCAAGCACCCAAAGGGTTGGCCGAGTGGTCAGGACTATGGTTCCTCCCTTTTATAGAGCTTGAGGTCATGATATCAACTCCCGGTCCCTCCCCTCTTTAGAACCAAAGGTTGAGTCCACTTACGCTACTACCTAAGAGCTACAGGGGTTTTACTTGAATTCTCTCTGAGCTTGAAGGGAATAGTTTAACTCAAAAAGTTGAAATCCCTCCGTTAGTGAAAAAAATGAAAAAAGAAAGTCTCTGGACTTGATATATAGACACTTATTCAATCAAGGAGATGAGTTGTACATGGAAATTTAAAAGTCGGTTGTATGAATAGGACTTTCTTTTTCTCAATGCATCCCTTTAAGGGAGACAGTGGAAGACTTACTTTTAATTGAAAGACAGAAAAAGACTGGGGAAGACTTGACTTTGAAATAAAAGAGTATGGAAACGATGGAGGAAGACCGACTTTAGTGGAAGACTTCGATAGGAATTTTCATCTACAGAAGTTCCTCCGCGCTCCAAGCAGTGGGACCACTTAATTAAAGAAGAGACTGAAAATTCCACACTTGTGGAAGAAAATCCCCAACTTGCTGAAGAGCATTGTGCTACGTTCGCTTGTACAAATTATATACGACCACATTAGCCCGAGCTAAGTAAGGCCGTGACCCACTTGGTAAGAGTCGCGACTCCAAGTAATACTTTTGATATTTTTCTAATAACGAATTACATATTTGTAATATTTAAAAAAAAAAGCATTTTGGCACTGACTTTGACCATATTTTATGTAATAACTACAACATACGATCTGGTCTCTTTCCCCCCACAGCCACGTCTTTTAAAGGTGAATGACTGTTAGCGAGGCAGTGAAAGCTTCATAAAAGTGAAGATGGAAGATGGAAGAAGTGAAAGCTTCGTAAAAGTGAAGATGGAAGATGGAAGATTTTTTTTTTTTTTTTTCTGATAAAAAAATCTTGCAAGGATTCTTACCAATGTAAAATTGAAGAAGTTTGGAAGATTGTTGAAATCCAGCAGTTAAAGTCAGATTGTTGGAAGATTGTCCTATCCATTTGGGCATTGGCTGGCTCTATGTCTCTAACCACGCAATTCATGCACTGCAGTGTAGTCCGCAAACCTTGGGAAAAGTAATCAGTACTAGACAAGGATAACATAGCAACGTCCATTTTCTTAAATTCCCACCAAACACATGGCACCATTGTCCCATTCATTGAATCTGCCCCACCGGTGGAGATGTCTCCTCAACCCCATTTCAGAGAATAATGAATGATCTCAAACTCCTTATCCAGATCATTTTTTTTTTTTTTTAGCATCTCCGTCATCATTTTTATAGTAAACTTTGCAGGGTTTCAGGAAAAAAAAAAAAAAAAAAACACACCGAGATTCAGCTGATTCCTTACAAAAATAAAGAAAGCAAATGATCACAATATCCACATTCAATGGATGCACAGAGACTCCTCCAAATCTTGATTGATTTAGAAAACAAAACTTGATACTAACTTGTATGAAATTCATTTATAAGAATTACTTTCAGTATTTTTTTCTTGAGCTGTGAATGGATCTTGATGGCCAAAACAGAAGTTTTTACTAAATAAATACCTTGTTGAATTTATTTATTTTTTCGGCTTGAGCCCATGGATAAAAAATCAATCATCTTGAATCTAAGAAAGTTTAACTTATTTGAGAATTTGGCCAACGGATTCATATAACTGCATTAAATAGTTTTTTTTTTCTTCTCAATAGAGAAGCTTCATTAAATAAAATAAAATAAAAAAATAACAAAAGACAACCAAAACACGGTGCTCCACAGCAAACGTTCAAAATGAGAATCCCCTACAGCAAAGACCCCAAACTCATTACATTACCATCTCTAGGAATATGAAGAAAATCTATAAAATAAAATAGACAAAAAGTAACCTTAATATCAAACAAAATTAAGTAGATGGACCAATCAAGAATCCCTTTAATTGGATAAGTTTAGCTGTATCTTTTGTTATTAGCAGTTTCATGTCCCCATTAATTCCTTCCCTTTAACAAATATCCGAAACTAGAATTCCCACGTCAAGCAAAAACAAAAAAATTCTCATTAGACCAAATCGGAAATAAATCAGATTTCTCCATGACAACTAAGCAAATAAAATCTCATCAGTAAATGATGAAAGCTTGTCCAAATATTCTGCAAAATATAGAAAAATGCACCTGATCAAAAGCCAAAACTAATTCACATTTGAATGGATGGTGAATTGAAATAAAGTGAGGTAAAGCCTTCGCTATCAAAGACAATAAAAGACAAGCGGTTATATTAAAAGTATAAAAATTCAAAATTCCTTAATTCTTTTTCAAAGAAAAGATTCAAAAAGCAATCTCCTTTTTCCACTAAATGACAAAAAAAACCATTATTTTTATACATAAAGTCAAAGAAAATCAATATTAAGCCATTAAAAACAAAAGACTATCTAATTTCCTTATATTTCATTCTCCTGCACCTCATTTTACTCCAACTCACCATCCATCCAAATACAGATCTCATCAGAAAACGCACTTGAAATAATAAAACGGAAATAATTTGGGATTTAGATAAAATAAAATAAAAACCGTTGTAGGCGGCCTTGTCAAATCCACTGGATGTGGCAAAAAACCTGCTCCAGAATGTCCAATCATTCAATCTAACAATACAATATTATTTTTAGAGTAAAAAGGTATCTGTATATTAAAAATATTATATTTTTTATTTGATACGCTAGGGCACGTTTGTGTAGCCATCTTTGTATCAAATAGACATTGCAACCTCAGTTCCCAAATGGCCTAAAAACTGTTTCAAACAGTTTTAAGACAACTAAAGGCAAAATTAAGAGACGCCAAACGCCACCTTAATTACTCTACTCCATCCAAAGTCCAAAAAAACATTTAATATGGCAAGAAAAGTTGGCCAACTAAGATAATTATCAATAAATTAGGAAAATTTTCAAAAAGGGCCTTAACTTTTGGGCGATTTTCAAAAAAGGGTCAAAGGAATTTAATATTTAAAAAACGTATGAAACTTTTTAAAATTTATTTCAATTAGGTCCAATACGGCAATCTATACCCATCGCCGACATCTTTGTATAAACAAAAACTCAAAAAGTTTAGGACTATTTTGAAAATTTCATTTTTACTTGCTTACTACTCAAAAAGGGCACTTTTGTCCTTTTGAGTTTTTGTTTATACAAAATTGCCGGCAATGGGTATGGATTGCCAGATGGGACTTTGTGAAAAAAGTATTGCAAACTTTTATATATTTTTGAAATATTGAATTCTTTTGACCCTTTTTTGAAAATCACTCAAACGTTAAGGACTTTCTTAAAAATTTCTCAACAAATTAAGATGAAAGGATCCTCGTTCCTCACAGAGCTAATAGCTTCCTGCCTTGCTGGTTCTGAGCAAGTGAAATGGCTTATTCTTCTTCTTCTATCATGTGCCACCTTTCTTTCCTATCATGGGTTATTCTCATTCTCCCTCTCTCTTCCCTCTCTCAACCCTCAAATAACATAACCTTGGGCTCTTCTCTCTCCACCATCCAAGAAAATCCTTCATGGCTTTCTCCTTCTGGAGAATTCGCTTTCGGATTATTTCGCCTTCCCAACAAAGATCTCTTCCTCCTCGCAATTTGGTTCTACAAAATCCCTGAACACACAGTTGTTTGGTCCGCAAATGGAGACAATCCGGTGCAAAGAGGATCCAAACTCCACTTGACAAATAGCGGTCAACTTGTGCTTTATGACAATCAAAGCCGAGTGATATGGAACCCAAACAAAAATGCTACTGCTGCCATGGCTGCCATGCTCGACACTGGAGAATTCGTGCTAAAAGGCCTGAATTCTTCTCGTATATGGGGTACTTTCAACCAACCCACAGACACCATCTTGCCTGCCCAAAAGCTCGATCAAAATGGTAGTCTCTTTTCACGACGTGCTGAAGATGACTACTCCAACGGAAAATTTCAGCTTCGTCTACTGGAGGATGGAAATCTCTCGCTCTACACCGGAAATGTCCTGACTGGATACACATACAATAGTCCAACCAGAATCATATACAATGGAGATCAGTCGGGAAGCCGCTCTCTCGGAAATGGTTTTCAACTATTGTTTGATGAGAAGGGTTACATTGGGCTGTTACAGAGGAATGGAACCATATCCAATCTCTCAATGGGTCAGTCTTTTCCTACAGGTGAATTTTACCAACGTGCCACCATCGATTTAGATGGAGTTTTCCGAAAATATGTATACCGGAAAACTGGTCAGACTAAATGGGTGGCCACTGGTGGGATTCCATCCGACCTCTGTACGGCGGTTATAAGCTTCCCTGGTAGTGGAGTCTGCGGATTCAATAGCTACTGCAAGTTAGATGAGAATCGCAATCCTAGTTGTGAATGTCCTAAAGGGTATTCCTATATGAAGCCAAATACTACTTTGGAAGGCTGCAAACCAAACTTCGCAGATCAAAGCTGCAACCCTGATGGATTTAGCAATGAGAAGTTGCTGTTTGACCTAGAAGAGATGCCTAATACAACTTGGATTTTGGCTGATTTTGAACAGTACAATCCTGTTCATGAGGAATTGTGTAGAAGATCTTGCTTGAAAGATTGCTTGTGCGCTGTTGCAGTATTCGACAATGGAACCTGTTTGAAGAAGAGGCTTCCACTCGCAAATGGGAGGGCTGGTCCAGGTATCACAGCAAAGACTTTTGTCAAAGTACTAAAACGCAATTTGTCTCTAGAGGATTCTCCCCATCCCGATTCATGTAAAGGGAAGAAAGATCAAGCAACATTGGTCCATGTGGGATCGGCCCTTTTGGGTAGCTCTGGATTTCTCAACTTCTTGTTGGTATCAGCAATCTCTCTCGCTCTCTATTACTCCTACCATAAGAAGCTACTGAGTATGCATGAGGACTCTAGCTTGTTGCGACTGAATCTACGCTCCTTTACTTTTAAACAACTTGAAGAAGCTACTCATGGGTTCAAAGAAGAGCTTGGAAGGGGTGCTTTTGGCACTGTTTATAAAGGGGTCCTGGCATCTGATTCTTCCAATATCGTTGCGGTGAAGAGGCTGGACAGAGTAGTTCAAGAAGTAGAGAGAGAATTCAAGACTGAAATGACCGCGATCGGCCAAACCCATCATAGGAATCTAGTCCGTCTGCTTGGATTCTGTGATGAGGGGACGCACCGCCTTCTCGCCTACGAGTTCATGAGTAATGGGTCTTTAGCTGGCTTTCTCTTCAACAATTTGAAGCCGGATTGGCGCCTGAGGTGCCAAATTGCAAGCGGAATCGCAAGAGGGCTGATGTATCTACACGAAGAGTGCAGCACCCAGATCATCCACTGCGATATAAAGCCTCATAACATACTTCTCGACGACTGCTTTGTTGCAAGGATTTCCGATTTCGGGCTTGCGAAGCTACTCAAGACAGATCAAACCCGAACAAGTACAGGGATCAGGGGGACGCGTGGTTATCTCGCTCCAGAATGGTTCAAGAACTTGTCCATTACCGTTAAAGTTGATGTCTATAGCTTTGGAATAGTATTGCTGGAGATCATATGCTGTAGGAAGCACATAGAAATGACGGTGGAGCATGAGGAGGAAGTAATTTTGAAGGAATGGGCATACAAATGTTATAGAGAAGGGAGACTAGATTTGCTGGTGGGGGACGACGAAGAAGCACTGAGAGATAGAAATATGCTGGAGAGGATGGTGATGGTGGCTATTTGGTGTGTGCAAGAAGACCCATCTTTGAGGCCTTCCATGAAAAGGGTTGTAAGGATGATGGCTGGAGTTGCTGAAGTTTCTGTGCCCATGGATCCCAGTTTCTCATCTCAAATGGGTAAAAGTTGAACTTGAATTACATGGCTTTCTTGGTTGGGACCAATTATTACATCAGTGGGGCATACATCTGAAATATCTCAGGTCCGAATATCACTCTAACCTGAGTTGAGCATTTTCAGTTTTGGATGTGTTTCGACTGATGGAAAATAAAGGAAATCCTAGGCTAAATTATTAAGCTATTAATGGAGCCATAGAAAGTAGAATTCAAAAATCCAAATACCCCCCAACCATAACCTGTATGGGCTTTAACTGATCAGCCTATAATTTATGTTTAATTAGTATTGATTTTATAAGTGAATAATGATTTTGTATGTAAATCAGTTATATATATAAATGAGTCCAAACAAACAATCCCTAAATCTTCTTATCCTCTTAAACTTTTATAATGTCCTCAACTTCAAATCCTTATTTTTCTTTTCAAAACTTTATCATCTTCAACACCAAATGGGTATTATACTTCTATTTCAGATGCATTTTCAAGAAGAGGATACCTCTTCTTTATGATTTAACAACTACTTAGGCTTTTATAGTGATCGAAAAACTAAGCACAACCAGATTAGATTTTTCACTTAGTTAGATTGAGGGTGGTCAAAATAACTAACCATGGCTGCTTGTGCTTTGGATGTTCCTCATTTAAATGATTAAACGATAAAATAACAAATGGTAACAAACTAGTGAATTTATTATGTGGGCATTGTATAGGTCTCTAATTTATACATTTTAAAACTCTATTGTAACGAGGATGTCTCTGTGAACGTTAACGATACTAAGAAAATAATCAACTTCATGAATTTGGTACCTAGTAACAAAAAACTTCATTTAATCATTTACAGAGTCAATCATATCACACATAGGTGGCCCACTCAGACCATTTAAGCAGAGTGTCGGTCACAGGAGATTGTCGTCACCAAGCTATTAGTGACTCGGGAAAAGAAAGAAATCCTCTCTCTGTCTCTCTAAATAAAGTTTAAGTTAATGTCAAACCAATA
Organism: Camphora micrantha; assembly: GCA_003546025.1. Taxonomy (NCBI): domain Eukaryota; kingdom Viridiplantae; phylum Streptophyta; class Magnoliopsida; order Laurales; family Lauraceae; genus Camphora; species Camphora micrantha. Next base: position 6,788,093 of record QPKB01000002.1, read on the forward strand.
AAGAGTGTTGTCTCTCTGAGAAAAAATCTCTCTCTCTCTCTCTCTCTCTCTCTCTCTCTCAATTAAGAGTGTCGTCTCTCTGAGAAAAAGGCTCACTCTCTCTCAATAAAGAGTGGCGTCTCTTTGAGAAAGGAAAAAAATCTCTCTCTCTCTCTCTCTCTCTCTCTCTCTCTCTCTCAAATAAAGTTCAAGTTAATGTCAAACCAATAAAGAGTGCTGTCTATCTGAGAAAGAAAGTTGTGGTTAATTTCAAACCCATCATCTTCTCGCACCTTCAGATGATGAAACGTGTTCGTTTTTAGTAGACGACTTGTCAACTAGCAAGTGTTTCTTTTCCGTTTTCCATCAGGAGATTGAAATGGAGACTAACAGTCCGTTTGGGAAAATGAAGGGGAGGGGAGGGAAAATTTGGGGGGGAAGGAAAATGAAGGGGATGGGAGGGGAGGGAAACTTAATTTTACCTCCTCTTGTTTAAGAAGTCAAAAAGTAGGGGGAAGAAAAATGAAAAAGTAGGGTTTTGTTTGTTTGTGAGATAGAGAGAATATTACCGTTTTGTCCTTACTTTTTTAAAAACTTTAAAATTATCTTTTATATATAAAGGGCAATGTGGTAATTTTACCCATTTCCTCCCCTCCTCTCCCCATTTTCCCCCCATTTTTGGGGGAAAAAATTTTGTACACATTTTCCCCCCACCCCACCCCACCCCCCCTCCTTTTTTCCCCTGCCCTCATTTCCCCCCCTTTCCCAAACATAGGGTAAAGGTATTGGTGTCAATCAACGTTTGGGAGAGACAGTCTAAGACGTATAGACATTAGTACACAATTATTGAAACATATTCTACTACGTATGATGGAATACAAATTACAAACGTCACATGTGCCCAGAGCCATGCATACTAACAAACGAGTCTGGATCTTTCAATCAGTCACATGTGGTCAGATCCCAGAGCCATGCAGCAAAAAAAGAAAAAAAAAAAAAAAAGAAAAAGAAAAAACGAGTGGATGTTTAAAGTCCCTGAACCCATCCCTCTTAAACGAGGAAGTCCAATGTCCAGCTTATACAAGTCGTGACTCAGCCAATCCAAATCGCTAAATTGGCTTTTGAGCCACTTACAGATTGATTATGTGTAAAACATGTGAATAGTAATTCGGAAATAGAAAGAATGAAGGTTTTGATTTTGGATCTGACGGCAGGCGCAACTCAACCAAGGATGAGTTGGTTTTGGATATTTACTTGTTTATGACTCTACAAATGATGAAGTGTGTTTGTGAAAAAGCAATATGCGTTTCCTCTTCCACCACACTTGAGTTTTGAATGGGGGGACGTGAATAGTCAGGATCCTCGTTGGCAGAAGAAAATAATGCAGAATATTATGCCTCACTGCACCAAACATTAACCAAGAATGGCACTGGATTTTCAGGTGGCATTTTGATCCTTTTCCGCGGCAAGTTCGTCTGCACAAACGCACCCTTATAGTCTGATTGGAGGATTTATTTGTCATATTTTTGTATTTATGGAAATGTGAATCTGATATGTAAAATTTACAAGTGAACCGTTCAGATTACATAAAATCTTGAAAATGCTACATCTCATTAATTCCTGATAGTAGAGAACCTAGACTCACGTCCCATCCAAAATTCTAGACGCTCAAAATTTTTAGATCTAGTCCAAATTTCATTTTCCCCCCTTATGTTGTGGGTACCCAGCCAGGGAGGACTAATGAAAGACCCCAACTAGATTGTTCCTGCGGGAAGAGAAGCCCCAGTAGATCATGGTCAATCTGATCACACAAACTTGGCAATGGTTGGGACACAGATGATATCAAGTGATGTGAATCTCGAAGTATGCCCCCACTAATAAAGCTGTTGGTCTCAACCTTTCATCAAAAGAAAAAAGGTAGTTGGTCCCAACAAAAAAGAAAAAGGCGTTGTTGTTCAAGTTTTACCCACAAGAGATTAGAAACAAGGATCCATGGGTGCAGAAACTTCAACAACACCGGCCATCATTCTCACAACCCTCTTCATGGAAGGCCTCAGAGACGGGTCCTCTTGCACGCACCATATGACCACCATCACCATCCTCTCGAGCACCTTTCTATCTTGTAGTGCCTCTTTGTCGTCTCCCACCAGCAAAGTCCAGCCTCCCTTCTCTAAAGCATTTATATGCCCAGTACTTCAAGATAACTTCCCCCTCATGCCCCGTCTTTATTTCAATGTGCTTTCTAAGGCCAAAAGTCACTTGACAGAAAATTCTGTCAGCTTCGGGACAGAGAGGCACCTCGCTATAGCGAGCTAGGCGTTGAAATTTGGTCCAATCCGGACTTTATGTTAGTGCTCAAGGATGAGTGCTATTCTAAGTGGGATTATGTTTGGAGCCTCAAGTATGATTTTGGGCTTATAAATTGGGTGTTTTTCTCACCCCTAAAATAAAAGATAAAAAGTTAATTCTCTCTCTTGATCCAAAAGGGAGCCATGGCCGACCTTAGAGGAGTTGGTCTCATATGCAGTGGACACCCTTGGCCCATTATCTAGTAACTTGATTAGATGGTGACGTGAATGAGGAAAGATGGACCGTTTTGGCATCTGATGGTTGTGGGGCCCATGGGACAATCGGATCACAGATCTAGCTCGGGCATCTGGCCGTATAGAACTGGACGACCATGTTGGTGGGGATGATCTTGAGGTTTGATCAGCGGAGCCCATGATATCAGCAGACTTAACACCCAGGCCAGAAACTTTAGGAGTTCTGCAACAAAAGTTATAGGGCATGTGTTGTGGACCTGTGGTGAAGACAGGGATAAGAGGTTTGGTAGTCTGTGGGTGTATGGGAAAAGGTGTGGGAATTTGTGTGGATGAGTAGGTAAGAGAGGTTGGTAACGTGTAGGATTTTGTGTGTGGATTAGTGAGAGAAAGGATCGAGGTGGCATGTGGATGAGTGAAAAGGAGAGAATAGTTATGGTAGTGTGTGAGAAGAGTTCTGATTGTGACAGAACCTAGTATAGGTAGGTCTTTATAATACCACTTTACCCATTGAATTTCTATAAATTCTAATAAAGTCATGATTATTTTAATTAACTTAAATTAGACCTTTTACTTACTTTGAATGTGGGAAAAAAATGTTTTAGATGGAATCTTTGAGTTTTATAAAATTATAAATTAAGATTTGTTATTTCTTATTAGCATTTACAAATTAAATTTTAAATTGTATATTTGGCTTTAATATGTTAAAAATTATTTTTTTGTACTTCATTAATTGGGTCATTGGACCGAGTGAATACCGTCCGGGCAAACGGTATCTTATCAACGTGGGTTTTAGTACTTCGCATGACCATGGGTAAATCCTAATGGATTCAAGCTCAACCCATCTCTATTGGAAAGCCCTTAATTGGGTCTATGCACCATTGATTGAGAGGGGATGTGTTGATCCTTTATCTATTAGAGATTCATGTGGTTATCGGGTATGAGACCTTATGCTTGACCTTAGGATTGGCTTGTGATTATTTCTTGACCTTCAGGTTTGCATACATGATTGAGTTTGATGTTGGTCTATTAGTTGCATACCCTATGATTGATTGGATATGGACCGTGATGTGGTATGCCAATCGATTGAGATTTTGTAGAGGTTTAATTGAATGATTTGATTGGTATTTGATTGTAAATTATTGTGCAGTCAGCCCTTCACTTTGACTTAGGTTTTTGTTTCAGAACTGTACATATCATTAGGTCTATTATACTATGATATGTATATATATGTATATTAATTGGTTTCCAAAACAGAGCTGAAATCCAGATATGGTTTCCAAAAAACCACTATCTTAAAGTTGTGGAGGGAAGAAATGCAAAAAACCATCTTGATAATTTGCTTTTGCATCAAGATACAAGAAGATGTGAATAAAGTTATTAACCTGAAATTGATTGAAGTTCTGTGACTTCAAAAGTTTTACTGTAGAAAATTTTCAAAGATTAGTGTTATTCTCCTTAATTTTAGTACAGGACAGATTTATTGGTAGTGGGGCGATTTCTCTAAGAGGTTATTGGTTTACAGAGGATCTGAATCCGTTTCCGTGCTCATCTTAAGTCAACAAAATGAAAAACATTTCAATAAAGTTTGTGATGGATTTCAACATTCATGTTCATATAATTTGGTACGACATCCGGAGCACTAGATTGAGTAGGCTTGTGAGGCCACAAGAAAGCATGAAAAGTGAAAATGCTTTTCTGCATCATTTAAAATTTCACATTTGGTGTAACAATTTTTTCTCATGAAAAATCAAAAAGCAAACTAATTACTTTTCCACAATTTTGCGTAAAACTATTTCAGACAAGCTAGAGGAGACAGAAATGTTTTTCCATGGAAAATGAAACAAGTTTTCCATAGAATTAGTTTTCCATGTGCCTTCGAGAAGAGATTTCCACGGTGGTTCCTCTTGAATTCCCAAAAACTAGAGGATCGTAACTCCTCCAAAAGAAAAGTTAGAGATAGAATCTCACCTAATTATTGAAGGTTTCTTGTATAACACCATCTTGCCTAATTATTAAGGTTTTTTCACTAATGGCCTATCAATTCGGCCCAAAAAAAGCCATTTAAGTGAGGGATTTTGTTTCAAAGAAAAGTCAGGGTTTAGACTCTCTTTTTTTTTTTTTCTTGTTCTTTTTATTAGGCCCTAAAATTTGAGGGCCGTGCTTGGATAATACTAGGCCCAGCCCGGTCTAGCCTGGCCCTCATATTCTTCTTAATTAGATCCAAGTTACATATATTGATCCTGAGATTTGGGCTATTCGATCTCCAAATTTAACACCAAATGTTTTAATAAAAGCAAACTTAAGTACAACTAGTAACTACTACAATTATTCATACAAAGATCCGTTACAACAAACACTACAAAAGCCTTTTCATAAATTCTAATCTTGAGGTGCTCTTCGATGCACAACAACATCCATATCAACTGAAAACTGAACTCGTGGAATAAGGATGTAAGGGTTTGGAAACCTCCACAACTCCTTCCAACATCTCTGTAACCTTCATCATACTAGGCCTCATTGTTGGGTTCTCCTGAATACACCAAATTGCCACCATCACCATCCTCTCCACCCTCTTCAAATCATCCTTGGCGTCTTCGTCGTTCTCCACTAGCAAATCCAGCCTCATCTCTGTATAGCAATCATATGCCCAGTCTGTAAGTATCACTCTTTCTTCATTCTCCAGGCCCATCTCAAGGTTCCTCCTGCAGCAAATGATCTCCAACAACAGAACACCGAAGCTGTAAACATCCACCTTTGCTGTGATTGGCATGTCCTTGAACCACTCGGGTGATACATACCCTCTAGTCCCCCTGATGCCTGTGATGCTTCGAGTCTGATCAGCCTTCATGAGCTTTGCCAATCCAAAGCCAGAAATCCTCGGCGTTAAACTTTCGTCCAGAAGTATGTTTTGAGGATTTATATCGCAGTGTATAATCTGGGTGCTGCACTCCTCGTGCAAGTATACAAGCCCCCTTGCTATTCCCAATGCAATTTGAGTCCTTTGATTCCAATTTGGCCTAATGCTTCCAAAGAGGAAGCTGGCTACAGAGCCACTGCTCATGAACTCGTACACCAGAAGCTGGTGCAGACCCTCATTGCAGAATCCAAGCAACCGTGCTAGATTCTTGTGGTGGGTTTGGCCTATGGCAGCGACCTCTGTTTCGAATTCCTTGTTGGACTCTCCCTCGGCCACCACGTTGTCGAGCATCTTCTGTCACGCCCCCAAAAGTGAAACCGGGGTTACACGTGAGATTAGGGCCAATTAAAAATTTCTTGACATTACTAAACAAACACAACCTGGCCCCAATCATGTCCCATAGGATCGAAGTCCGCGGTGAGGTATAAATATTTCCTCAATAACCACAAAACACAGCGGAACATCATAATCAAACGAATGGTACAATATAATATTTCAGAGTATGCACATCTTTCTTTCCTATAATTGAAGTTTAGCAAAAGATAACAAAAGTGTATTAATTAAGGGCTTCTAACAAAACCTAAACCAAAAGAGAATAAATACAAACTAATTCCAGTATGAAGACACTCATGTGCTGGTCACGACGACAATACCGTCGACACACAACTCGTACTCACCATCAGGCTAAATTGCCTGAAGCGACGCCTCCATTCTCCCAAAGGTAGATGTACCCGGTACCTATGCACCAAGTGCAGCATCAGACACGACGGTCGGCAAGTAGATATAAATATAAAACATCAACATATATGCAGAACGAATCAGAGTAAACAAATAGGCAAAATCATAGGAAATGCATAGCATTTGAATCAATATCAAACTATCAAAGTAGGCGATCCACATTTGTTTCCAACGCACCCACGTCCATGAGTGAGCGTCAAAAACCCAATGTACAATACCAATCGCGATTCCAACGCACCCACGTCCATGAGTGAGCGTCAAAACCCGATGTACAATAACAATAACGATTCTGACGCACCCACGTCCATGAGTGAGCGTCAAAACCCAATGTACAATAACAATAACGATTCCAACGCACCCACGTCCATGAGTGAGCGACAAAACCCGATGTACAATAACAATAACGATTCTGACGCACCCACGTCCATGAGTGAGCGTCAAAACCCGATGTACAATACCAATCGCGATTCCAACGCACCCACGTCCATGAGTGAGCGCCAAAACCCGATGTACAATAACAATCATCTCTTGGCTCATGTGGCTCGAGCCCCGTGGGCTTTGGCCCAATCTTGCCTCAAGGCTATAAGTTCAAAATCCTCACACATAGTCAAATGAGTCCAAAAAGGGTAACCGAGGTTCCACCTAAGTCCGTACAAGATAGGGTCTAAAAGGCCCTTTCCAAAAGGTGCCACAGTTCATTTGGTCAACCTAGCCCTTGGCCGGTCGACATCCCACACAGAGTACCCGGTCGACCCGACCCAGTCCGGTCGACCAAAAGTTGTAAACAAATGATGTGCATAGTGTGCTACATCAGGCTCCAGAGAGCCTGACTGTGTGTGGCCGGTCGACCTGGTCCCCTTGGCCGATCGACCGTATACACTACAGTTACAAAACCTCAGTTCTGTAACTGAAGTGAAATGGGTGGGAACCCCTTTCCAAAATCCCTGAACAAGTAATCAGTCAATATGAAGGGCCTGGCCCTTCTATTCTAATCCTGCAAACAAAGAAAATAGGGCCTTGCCCTCTCCACATACATCCATACCCCCTCTTATCAAGTCCATCATCTAATATCCATCCAACCAATCTAACCATCCAAGTAAGAATCCATTTCATTAAATAATTAAACATAATTATCATGTTTTCCAAAATCATGGACATCAATGAGCATGTGGTCATCTAAATCATCATTAAATCATCGAATCAAAGGAGAGACAAACATATCTAAGCATATATATAAATATCTACTTGCCTTTCGTCGAAATTGCACAAATCCACAAATCCTAGCTCCATAGCCCAACAAACCAAACCTAAGGGTAATTAGCAAAATAAAACTAATTAAAATATAAACCAAAAGAAAAGGAAGCTCTAAGCGATCTAACACACTACTACACCCAAAGTACATTAACCCAAACCTAAGGGGAAGAAGAGCTTACCAAAGAGATGGGTGGATGGAGTGGTGGCTTGCAAATTGAGGATGAGATGTTTGCGGGGTCCACGTGTAGATAATGGTGACCAACGGAGGTTGTGGGGCCCACTAGATTGGTGGCCCACTATTAGTGGTGATGGAGGGTCATGGTGGTGGTCCATTGACAAGGAAAAGGAAGGAGACAAAACAAAGAAAGAATGGAGAAAGAAAGAGAGAATAAAGAGAGAATGAACTAGAGAGAGAAAGAGATGATGACATGGTGAGATGGGTGGGAGAAAAAGTCAACTGATGTTGACAATGAGTGGAGTGAGGTGAGGGAAAATGAAATGGATGTGGGTGGTATTACTCACGTGGATGATGAGTGGAGTGAGTGAGAGAAAGAAAGAAAGTAAGAGATAGAATGAGATAGGTGAGATGGGTGAGTTAGAGAGAGAGAGAGTGAAAGAAATGGTGAGATGGGTGGGGGAGCTCAATCACGTGGCAGCAAGGAGGGTGGAGGAGAGATGAGTGAAGAAGGAAGAAAACATAGAAGGAAAGCAAGAAACAGGGAAAGAAAGAAATGAATAGTGGAGGGGAAAAATGGGGGAAAAACAGAGAGAATGAGAGAGAGAAACAGGGAATGAAATGAAGGAAGGAAAAATGGAGAAATAGGGAGAGATGTGCAGGTGGGTTCGCCGGTGGCTGGTGGCCGACGGCGACAGTGGTGATGCCGGGACGGTGGGGGCAGTGAGGTGCTGGAAGAGGGAGAGATGAGTGAGAGAAATGAGAGGAGATGAGATGAGAGAGTGAAGGGAGAAGAGAGAGGCTCGGTCATGGTGGTGGCGGCGGCGTGTCCGGCGACGATGGCAGCACGTCGAGAGGGAGGGAGAACGAGAGAGATGAGAGGATGAGAGGGAGGGGGCTGCTGCTATTATGAAAGGGGGAAAAATGAGGGAGATGGAATGAGAAGAGAGGGAGATGGGTTTTGACCTAAATGAGAAAGGGATGGGGCTGCACGTGGGATAAGGGGGGTGGGGCATGATGGGATGAGGTGATGAGGTGGGGTTTACATGGGATTATGTTAGGTGGAGGTGGGGTTTGACTTTTAGGGAATTAATAAAATAAGTTTAGGTGGGTTCGGGTTAGGTCAGGTTTTTGGGTCGGGTTCGAGGGTCCGGATCGAGATGCAACAAAAGGGTAAAGTCCGGAAAATTAGGTAATCTACCCGATGGTGCCAAAATCTCGAAAAACGGAAAATACTAAAAAGCCCTCGGAACTTTCCGGAAATAACGACACACACCCCTACTGTACCCAAATGGGCTCGGATCTAAACCCAACTTCGCACGCGCGATCCTAATAATTAATCGGACCTGTTTGGCTTATAAACGAGCTTAATTATCTAAAAACACAATTAACTAAGCTAATTACAACCTTGGAATTTCGGGATGTTACATCCTTCCCTCCTTAGAACATTTGGTCCTCCAAATGACTAAATCTATCACAGGTAAAAGATTTGGTTACTCTAGCTAAACTCTATCTCTGAAGTCTGAAGGTGGCAAGTTGCGGTGAAACTCTGGATAGTGCTCAAGCTGCTTGCAATCTGACCCACAATCTGCTCAACTTGCAAACTGACCCACAATCTGCTTACAACTTCGTAACTCTGTCTGACATAACAAACATCGAACACAAACCCTGCCATCTCTGTCTTCATGCTATCCCACCAGTAGTAACTCCGTATGTCATCGTACATCTGACACACAAATTGCCCTGACAAAACAAGATACCCTCCACGAGTCTGAACTCTGGTCTGCTTGGAATCTTCTCTATCATTTTGACCAACTATGTCATTTCTCTGACCATCCTTGATTCTGCCCAAAATGTCTATACTCTCCTCGTAACATGCTATCAAGCACCCACTAGCTGATATCTCTGCTCCATGCATCTGCCTCTGCTGGCTCAAGTTTAAATCCCCCATGGAAATAGGTACTGAAGATTTCCATGTTCTGAGTTCAAATCTCGCCAATTACAGTTAGTGCATCTACATCTCTAGAGCTAAAACAATTTCTGCAATCCCCAAGTCATGATCAATGTATCTCTTTTCGTGCTCTTTCAGCTGTTTGGACACGTAGGTCATTACCTTTCCTCCTTGCATGAGTACGCATCTCAATCCAATGCCTGAAGCATCTGTAAAAATCACAAAATCTCCATTCCCCCGTAGGTAACATAAGAATAGGGGCTGTGGTCAATCTGGTCTTCAGCTCCTGAAAATTAGCCACACTGCTCTATCCACACAAAAAGGAACATCCTTCCTTGTCAATTTAGTCAATGTGGTTGCAATACTGGCGAATCCCTTCACAAATCTTCTGTAACAACCTGCCAAACCGAGAAAATTCCTGATATCTAACACTGACTTCAGGCTCTGCCAACGAATCTGCAATCGAATAAAACTCTGAACAAATCATCTACTGTAGTCTGCTAATCTGAGAAAACTCTGAATCTCTGACACTAACATAGAACTGAACATCGAGAACAACTCTAAACTTCAACAAGATCTGCTGCAAAACCCTCTTCAACGAACTGGAAAAGTCTCGACACGGTTGCAACTCCTCAAACAAACCTAAGAAAGAACTAACTAAATCTAAGAAACTCTTATTCTAGCACAACTGCGGTACTGAAACCACAAACAGTGGGTAATGAGACATTAAATTCTCTCCCCACTAACAAGGAATTTGGTCCCCAAATTCATTTATATAAGAGAAATTACTAAAGACCTATGTGCTAACAAACAATACTATAGGATCCATACATACATAGTATAGATGCCAACTACCGAATCGAATTCCTCACACGCGTCCTCTTGTTTCTAGTAGATTTTTATTTCTAAAAACGTGCCCGCTCTGATACCAACTTGTCACGCCCCCAAAAGTGAAACCGGGGTTACACGTGAGATTAGGGCCAATTAAAAATTTCTTGACATTACTAAACAAACACAACCTGGCCCCAATCATGTCCCATAGGATCGAAGTCCGCGGTGAGGTATAAATATTTCCTCAATAACCACAAAACACAGCGGAACATCATAATCAAACGAATGGTACAATATAATATTTCAGAGTATGCACATCTTTCTTTCCTATAATTGAAGTTTAGCAAAAGATAACAAAAGTGTATTAATTAAGGGCTTCTAACAAAACCTAAACCAAAAGAGAATAAATACAAACTAACCCCAGTATGAAGACACTCATGTGCTGGTCACGACGACAATACCGTCGACACACAACTCGTACTCACCATCAGGCTAAATTGCCTGAAGCGACGCCTCCATTCTCCCAAAGGTAGATGTACCCGGTACCTATGCACCAAGTGCAGCATCAGACACGACGGTCGGCAAGTAGATATAAATATAAAACATCAACATATATGCAGAACGAATCAGAGTAAACAAATAGGCAAAATCATAGGAAATGCATAGCATTTGAATCAATATCAAACTATCAAAGTAGGCGATCCACATTTGTTTCCAACGCACCCACGTCCATGAGTGAGCGTCAAAACCCAATGTACAATACCAATCGCGATTCCAACGCACCCACGTCCATGAGTGAGCGCCAAAACCCGATGTACAATAACAATCATCTCTTGGCTCATGTGGCTCGAGCCCCGTGGGCTTTGGCCCAATCTTGCCTCAAGGCTATAAGTTCAAAATCCTCACACATAGTCAAATGAGTCCAAAAAGGGTAACCGAGGTTCCACCTAAGTCCGTACAAGATAGGGTCTAAAAGGCCCTTTCCAAAAGGTGCCACAGTTCATTTGGTCAACCTAGCCCTTGGCCGGTCGACATCCCACACAGAGTACCCGGTCGACCCGACCCAGTCCGGTCGACCAAAAGTTGTAAACAAATGATGTGCATAGTGTGCTACATCAGGCTCCAGAGAGCCTGACTGTGTGTGGCCGGTCGACCTGGTCCCCTTGGCCGATCGACCGTATACACTACAGTTACAAAACCTCAGTTCTGTAACTGAAGTGAAATGGGTGGGAACCCCTTTCCAAAATCCCTGAACAAGTAATCAGTCAATATGAAGGGCCTGGCCCTTCTATTCTAATCCTGCAAACAAAGAAAATAGGGCCTTGCCCTCTCCACATACATCCATACCCCCTCTTATCAAGTCCATCATCTAATATCCATCCAACCAATCTAACCATCCAAGTAAGAATCCATTTCATTAAATAATTAAACATAATTATCATGTTTTTCCAAAATCATGGACATCAATGAGCATGTGGTCATCTAAATCATCATTAAATCATCGAATCAAAGGAGAGACAAACATATCTAAGCATATATATAAATATCTACTTGCCTTTCGTCGAAATTGCACAAATCCACAAATCCTAGCTCCATAGCCCAACAAACCAAACCTAAGGGTAATTAGCAAAATAAAACTAATTAAAATATAAACCAAAAGAAAAGGAAGCTCTAAGCGATCTAACACACTACTACACCCAAAGTACATTAACCCAAACCTAAGGGGAAGAAGAGCTTACCAAAGAGATGGGTGGATGGAGTGGTGGCTTGCAAATTGAGGATGAGGATGTTTGCGGGGTCCACGTGTAGATAATGGTGACCAACGGAGGTTGTGGGGCCCACTAGATTGGTGGCCCACTATTAGTGGTGATGGAGGGTCATGGTGGTGGTCCATTGACAAGGAAAAGGAAGGAGACAAAACAAAGAAAGAATGGAGAAAGAAAGAGAGAATAAAGAGAGAATGAACTAGAGAGAGAAAGAGATGATGACATGGTGAGATGGGTGGGAGAAAAAGTCAACTGATGTTGACAATGAGTGGAGTGAGGTGAGGGAAAATGAAATGGATGTGGGTGGTATTACTCACGTGGATGATGAGTGGAGTGAGTGAGAGAAAGAAAGAAAGTAAGAGATAGAATGAGATAGGTGAGATGGGTGAGTTAGAGAGAGAGAGAGTGAAAGAAATGGTGAGATGGGTGGGGGAGCTCAATCACGTGGCAGCAAGGAGGGTGGAGGAGAGATGAGTGAAGAAGGAAGAAAAACATAGAAGGAAAGCAAGAAACAGGGAAAGAAAGAAATGAATAGTGGAGGGGAAAAATGGGGGAAAAACAGAGAGAATGAGAGAGAGAAACAGGGAATGAAATGAAGGAAGGAAAAATGGAGAAATAGGGAGAGATGTGCAGGTGGGTTCGCCGGTGGCTGGTGGCCGACGGCGACAGTGGTGATGCCGGGACGGTGGGGGCAGTGAGGTGCTGGGAAGAGGGAGAGATGAGTGAGAGAAATGAGAGGAGATGAGATGAGAGAGTGAAGGGAGAAGAGAGAGGCTCGGTCATGGTGGTGGCGGCGGCGTGTCCGGCGACGATGGCAGCACGTCGAGAGGGAGGGAGAACGAGAGAGATGAGAGGATGAGAGGGAGGGGGCTGCTGCTATTATGAAAGGGGGAAAAATGAGGGAGATGGAATGAGAAGAGAGGGAGATGGGTTTTGACCTAAATGAGAAAGGGATGGGGCTGCACGTGGGATAAGGGGGGTGGGGCATGATGGGATGAGGTGATGAGGTGGGGTTTACATGGGATTATGTTAGGTGGAGGTGGGGTTTGACTTTTAGGGAATTAATAAAATAAGTTTAGGTGGGTTCGGGTTAGGTCAGGTTTGGGTCGGGTTCGAGGGTCCGGATCGAGATGCAACAAAAGGGTAAAGTCCGGAAAATTAGGTAATCTACCCGATGGTGCCAAAATCTCGAAAAACGGAAAATACTAAAAAGCCCTCGGAACTTTCCGGAAATAACGACACACACCCCTACTGTACCCAAATGGGCTCGGATCTAAACCCAACTTCGCACGCGCGATCCTAATAATTAATCGGACCTGTTTGGCTTATAAACGAGCTTAATTATCTAAAAACACAATTAACTAAGCTAATTACAACCTTGGAATTTCGGGATGTTACATCTTCACTGCAATTAGATGTCTTGATTCCAATACTAGGGCTCCCTTATAGATCGCCCCGAAGGCCCCTCTATCCAGTTCCTCCTTGAATCCATTTGTAGCTTGTTCTAGTTCTTTGAAGGTAAAGGAAAGGATCCTTATTCCTAACATGCTTGCATCATGACGTTGAAACCTCACTTTTCGTTGATGGTGTGAATAGAGAAGAACCATAGAAATTGCCAACAATAACAGAAGATTAAGCAGCCCAGACCCTCCAAATAGCACTGATCCAATGAGGATCAAAGCAGTCCGGTCTTTCTTCTCTCTGCAAGAGCTTGTAGGAGGAGGAGCCGTTTGGAGTGTGAGATTTCCTCTGGGTGTTTTGACCAGAGTCTTTCTTGAGACACCATAATCCATCTTCCCATTCCCGAGCGGCACCATTTTCTTCCAGCATGTATCGTCCTTGAAAACGGCAACGGCGCAAAAGCAGTCCATCAAGCATTCCTGTCTGCACAGGTTCTCATTGATGGGGAAGTACCGTTCATAGTCATTTAAAGGCCAATCTACATTGCGCATTTCCTTCAACTCGAACTGAGACGCTTCGATTGATCCGCCCGACTCGCAGCTCTGCGGCACAAAGTCCTGTTTACAGCCTCCAAAGGTGTTGTTCGGATCCAAATAAGAGTACCCAGGTGGGCAATGACAAGTAGTCCTCTGGTTTTCATCAAGCGCGCAGTAGCTGTTGAATCCACAAGCACCACTGCCAATATCGAAGAACACAGCTAGGCACACGTTGGGAGGCTGATACCACACATTAGACCATGACTGAGCCCAGCCTACAGTGCTATCAAGGGTCCTCGGGTACACATATTGCCTGATAACTCCATCGAAATCGAGCGTTGCACGATGATAGAATTCTTGGGTCGAGACAATATTGCCAGGCGTGAGGCTGACTGAGGTCCCATTGATTTGTGCTAGATAAATGTAACCCGATTCTTTGAAGATGACTTGCGAACCGGATCCTGCTGTATTGGTGGACCAGTAATTAGAATAAGTGAACTCACCTTCAAGAGGAACTGTGTATAGCATGAGATCGCCATCCTCTTGCAGACGGAGCTCGAACTGTCCTTTTGAATAATCCTTCTCGGACCTACGGGAGGAAAGCTTGCTGGGCTTAGTGAGAGTCTGGGAAGGCAAGATGGTGTCTGTGGGCTCATTGAAGCTTTCCCAAATAGTAGAAGAATCCGTACTCCAAAGCACCAAGTTCCCAGTATTAAGCATGGAAGCAGATGTGGCTCGAGCATTGATGGCATTTGGTTTCTTCCATATCTCTCTCCCTTCATGGTCGTATAAAACAAGATAGCCATTGTTTACTAGCTCCACTCTGGATTCTCTTTGCACTGGTCTGTCTCTATTGGCGGACCAAACTACAGTTCTTTCAGGTATTTTTTGGAACCAAATTGCAAGAAGGAGGAGGCTGTCGTTGTTGGGGAGGTGACGGAATCCAAAGGCAAATTCACCAGAGGGTGAGACCCATGAGGAGTTTTCATCTACTGCAGAGATAGTTGTTCCTAGGGGTATACTTTGGTGAATACTTGGAGCAATAGTAGCAAGCAGAAAAAGAGGAATCAGTAAGAAGTGAAGACCAAAAAGAGCAGAATGAGCCATTTCATGTGCTAGATAGAAGCAGGGATTAAAGAAACCGAAGGTGGAATGAAATGCTATGGGATTATTTTTTTTTTGATCGGTAAATGCTATGGGATTATTAAGAGAAGAAAAAGATCATCTCAATCAGCCACTGCTTAGACTGTACTTGTAACTTGTAAGTATGGGAGGGCTTAGATGATCTAGATCGCCTTGGATCCAATTTCTTTCTTTATGGTCAAAAGATAGGACTTTTGGACGCCGTGGAGCTCACGGTGACGCACCAAAATGTCACCATAAACTTAGGTGTGGACGTTGTTATGCACTGGATCCAATCTATAATTGACGGCTATTTTATGCACTGGGCCATTACCCTACATTTTGGAGAGGACTCTCGTCTGGCCCCACCCCCATTTAATGAATGGAGGAGTTTTCAACGCCCGTGACCACGTCCCAACAAATCGGGATTCTCTAGGGTCCCGGGGAGGGGAAGGGAAATTTGAGGGGGAAGAAAAATGAAGGGAAGGGAAAATTAATTTTACCTCTGCTTGTTTGGAAAGTGAAAAAGTAGGAGGAAGAAAAGTGAAAAAGTAGGATTTTGTTTGTTTGTGAGATAGAGAGAAAATTACAGTTTTATCCTTACTTTTATAAAAACTTTAAAATTTTCTTTACATATAAAGGGCAATTTAGTAATCTTTTCAATTTCCCCCTCCTCTCCCCCCATTTTCCCTCCAATTTTGGGGGGAATTTCCCCCCACTCTCCCCCCTTGTTTCCACACAAACCCAACCCCCCACCCTTCTTCCTAAACAGCCGTGCTACTTGTCCTGGGACATGGCCCGACTCAGCATGGGATCCGTTGGATCCCAGGCTGCCATGAGATCCAACGGCTCCCATGGAAGCCGGGCCACGTCCCGGAACAACTTGCCTTTTTGCTTCCCAAATAATGCGTAAGTGGCCTTGGGTCTGCTAATGGACCATCACATCACCACAAACAGCCCTGCGATATGCATCTGAATAGTCTGCCGTATACATCGGGCGGAACTGCGCGTGAATGATCCACTTATGGTCGTGGGTTTTTCCTCGCCAGATCGAGACTCGGTTGTAAAATTATCAACATAAATGTTGCCATCCAACATCGGCTTTCTTGATAGTGTGGGCCCACCGCTTTTATGAACTTGGAATCCGCTGCTTTATGTCATTTCTGTCAATGCTCAGTTGCTCAACTAGACCGGCATCGAAATCGAGTACTTTGTAAATTGTCATTTGTCACCATAAGGTCATATAGAAAAGACTCTCTTATATTGTTTCTTTTTTTTTTTTCTTTTTTTCTTTTTTTAACCCCAGCTGGTGGCTGAAACCCTTTCTTATTTATTTATTTATTTTTAATATAGAGTCCGGTACACTCAGGAGGAAAATACACTCAAGTGAGAAGAAAACCACATATATACAATCAGAAATACATAGTGGGGAGGTACGGTTGAACCCTTGAGCTCCCCAATAAGAACCGAACTCCTTACCAGAGGCGTAAGGAATAGTTCTTCTTAAATTGTACAGCCTTTCTGTATGCACATCTTCAGGCATAGAATCAAAGAAAATATTCATTCTAACCTTAGACCCATCATCAGGTTAAGCTTCATTATACAACACATAGCCACAGAAACAAAGAGTGGATCAGGAGGGTGGGCCAAAACTGTCGATTGGAGTGAAATCTAGCCATCACAAGCAGAAAATATACTAGTTTGGATTGGTTTTGGAGGTGGTTTGTAAAGAATTTTGTGTGGGCGCTTTCAAGATGTTAACGTCCCATGTGCATTAGTTTTCAATTGGCCTCCAAACGATTCGAATCTGTCGGAAAAGGCCCCACTTGGGACTTTATTCGAACCTCAGATTCCAAGACGAATTAATCTTGAGAAATACAATGTCCAAAGAATGTAACTCCAAAGTAGGGCCCACCTATTGAAATCCGAAAAATTCAAATTAAATATCTACCATTTCTGTAGAGAATCTTCAAATTTTGTGAGTCCACTGGAGATTGTTCCATGAAGGAAATCTACTCCGCCCTGAAGTGGCAATGGTGTTATTCACATTTTTATCATGTATGTTCATTCGTATGGTAGGATCCACTTCTTTCGATTTGAAACTTGATGATATATGATTGAAGGGGATGAGATTCATCTTGACCCCTTCGGATGATCTCTACGTGGGCCTCAAGATGGAGTTTAAGAAAAAGTATAACACCCATTAGTTGTAATTTGGACATTTATGTTATCCCATGAACACATTATAGTCATCTCCTCACTTCTAATAGTAACTTCTCACTTATGAAACTCCTTACTTGTCTCTTATCTCATACAACCACTCACGTTTATTTCAAGCAACCACCTAAATTTTCTTTCTAATTTTTCATTCTCATTCTATGCAACACCTCGTTTTCTACTCAACTTCCATTCAGTTGTTCTCTTACTCCCCTTGTATCGTCTATTCTTTTTCTACTCCTGCTCATGGCCTTTTCTTCTTTTTTTTCTTCTAAAAATTAGTTTTGCATATAATATGTTTCCTAGATCTCTTAAAGTTAGTTATTTTTCAAAGGCAAGTATGACTTTTTCCTTTAATCATTGATGAAGAGAAATAAAATTTGTCCAATTCATTTCTCTTTTTATTTTAAATCTGTTTACATTGATCATTAACTATTTTTTTCTTTTTATATGTTTTTAGAATGTATGAATGTTCAATTCGCAACATATGAACTTACCTGTGCTTAACATGGGCTATTTTGCTAGTTCCATACTGGTATTGTGTGGTGAAGTGTAGGTTAGGTTAGTTCTTTAAAAAGGCAGCAGGTTTTGAGCTCCAAATCTCACAACCTATATATTTTTGGCATTTTACCAATGCTCAATAAAAAAAAAAAATTAAAATTGAAAGGAATCCGGTCAAAGTTGAATCCGAAATCCTTGTCTTCCATATAGTATAATGGAAATTTCTAATAGTACGTGATATGATTGTTATTTCCTTACATTTTTTTTTTTCGAGAATTCCCCATTTTGAAAATTTCTAATAGAAATGAAGAGCATGACCATGGAAATTCTGAATTCTCTGTTAGAGAGAATATGAAGGGTGAGAATTAGCCAAGGCCCAATAATCTCATATACAAAACAGTATACTCTGTATTAGTTGTACATGAAAATATATAGCCTTTGATTCTTTTATGAAAATAGAATTAGAGGAAAAGGGGGAATGAATATATTGCATTTGATCTTCAGTTTTAACTACTGAAAAAAATTCCAATGCATTAAATTCACATGCAGTATATCACAAACAAATTGCCCTGAATTAGTTTGCTAATGAACCACCCATAAACAAATAAGAGTACCTGCTCCATGAAATAAACACTCATACGATCATCCTTTCACAAAATTTACCTTCCATTGGCCACAACTTACTGTCTATTATTGGCCCAATTTCACTCTTGTAATCTATATCTCGCTGCATTGATCACATGGCTTACTTGGATTGAAATGAGATTTGAGCTTGTGCAAGTACTTGGCTAGTGGGTTAGTGCTTGTTTGTGGTTCCAGTTAATTAAGATGGACCCTTTTAATTCGTGAACAGACTTTTTTCTTTTTTTTTTTTTTTTTTTTTTTTTTTTTTTTTTTTTTTTTTACAGAATTGGTAATATAATAAACTATACAGTGTTTGAGTCGGGATCCTCTGAGTGGATACATGCAGGGTGACCGTGGGTAGGCCATTTACAGTCCGCCACTTCACCATGGGGCAGCCCATATGATCTAAGGCCGGGCAGCCCCATGGTGATGTGGCAGACCATAGTCGGTCCACCCACGATCGCCGTGGGGTTTTACCTCTCCACATTCGGACTCCCAATAGTGCTTTAGAGTCTGGCCCAATAGTATTTAACTTGTACAATTGCACCCGGCAGTTTCGTCAAGAGAGCTCGAGGGTCAAAGAAACACGCAGAAAACCTGCACCCAACCCCACACACACAAACACGCCATTTCCTTAGATATCATTGAAAAAATCAGAAACACTTATATAGGGTTTCTACCCCAGTGGGGCCCATTTATGGACATCTGAACCATTTAAAAAAATCATCCACTCTTGCTTGGGCCCACCAAATTCGAGTTGAGCAATTGTTAGGTTCATTGTCATATTTATCGCTCACAAAATATATGAATAAAATATTATGAATAATCAAAGTATCTTATACTAATCAATCTGATGTTGGCCCAGCTTTGTTTCGAGTGAAAATTGAGTTATTCTGGATTGGTTTTGGGTTGGCTCTTTTTGAATTTGATCACATTTTATTTATTCGTAACTAATAAACCAACTAGCTCCAGTTGCACCAATCCACCCAAATTATCATCATTCGGAGCAACATTTGTTTTTGAATGGTAACAAAGAAGTTTATTAGAATAAGAAAAGAATTACGGGCAAGGAAGGTCCAACACAATGAACTTCCCTGGATAGGTATGCTGGTCGAAATACGAGACATATAACAGATACCCTTCATATATATACATTACAGAAGCATGAAACTGACATTGATAATCAGCCCCCCTTGCTTTGCAAAACAATTCAATATGCAATTTGCAAATCTAGTAATATGCTGAAATGAGAATCTAATTAGTATTTCAGTCCCAATTTATAATTCAAAACATAGCTTATCATAAAATTCAATGGATTGAGTAGGTTCAAAGTGCGAATATGGCAAATTCGAAGAACTAATTCATCTGTGCTCGGCCCTTGCTATATGTTTATAATTAAGGTCTGCATCTAAAATTCAAACCACTCAAAATATAAATTATTTACATTTACTGCAAGAAAAAATTTACTTAGACCAAATTGTACTTAGAATGGTGCGTTTGTATTCCAAGCACTCTTTCTTTTATTTTTGCTAGTAAGGAAGAACATAGATTAAAGAAAAAAAAAAAAGGTTCCGGGCACCGAATTTGAAGTCGCTCGGGGCTTGGATATTTAGTGACAACCAATCAAAGAAATCGGTTGTAAGTGGAAAAATTAAGGCTTCGTTTTAAGTTGCATTGGTCAGAGACCTATGGCCATAGAAAGGAATCTCTCTTTCTCAATCTAAAGACCCCCACAAGAGATGGTGGAAGACTGACTTTTAATCGAAACATTCAAAGAGACAGGGAAAGACTTGACTCCATCAATGGAAGACTCGGAAAGAGGGAGAGGAAGCCCGACTTTGGTGCTAGAAGACCAACACGTCCCTCGCTCCAAGCTGTGGGACCCCTTCTTTAAAAGTCCGTACTTGGGGGAGAGAATCCCATTACTTGCTGACCAATTTGCTTTTTTCACCTCGAGCACTGTTGGGTAAACACTTAGTGGGGCCACCTTATGTTTCTTCTGAGTGGACCATAGAAGAAGGATTCCCCTTTTTTTTTGAAAAGATGTAAAGTGAAAGTTACACTCTTTAATCTTGGGATCAGAAATTCTAGCACTCACAATCGAACTATTAGATATTGTAACGTGTAGAAGCTTTCCCTCCTTCAAAGAACTATCCTCATTGGGTGGAAATGTTTGATTCCCCATTTTGGGAATTTCTAATAGAAGTGAAGAGCATGACCTTGTGAATTCCGAATTCTCTGTTGGAGAGCATATGAATGGTGAGTATTAGCCAAGGCCCAATAGTCTCACGTACAATACAAAACAGTATACTCTCGATTAGCCTATGAAAATGGAATAAGAGGAAAATGAAAGGGGGAATGAATATATTGCGTTCGATCTTCAGTTTTAACTACTTAAAAAAATTCCAATGTATTAAATTCTCATGCATTATATCGGTAACAAATAGGCCCTGAATTAGTTTGCTAATGAACTACCCGTAAACAAATAAGAGTACCTGCTCCGAGAAATAAACACTCATTCGATCATCCTTTCACAAACTTTACCTTCCATTGGCCACAACTCACTCTATATTATTGGCCCAATTTCCACTCTCGTAATCCACATCTCGCTGCATTGATCACATGGCTTACTTCGATTGACATGAAATTTGAGCTTATGCCGGTACTTGGCTAGTGGGTTAGTGATTGTTAGTGGTTCTAGTTAATTAAGGTGGACCCTTTTAATTTGTGGATACAATTTTTTTTTTTTTTTTTTTTTTTTTTTTGGGGGGGGTAAAGATTTGTTGACGGACTAGGTAATATAATAAACTATTCAATGTTTGAGTTGTGATCCTCTAAGTGGGTACATGTATGGTGACCGTGGGTAGACCATTCATGGTCCGTGACGTCACCATGGGGCAGCCCATATAATTCAGGATATGGCAGACTCACGGTGATGTGGTAGACCATAGATGATACATCTACGATCGCTGTGGGGTTTTACCTCAACACATCCGGACTCCCAAATGTGCTCTGGAGTCTGACCCATAAAATAAGTCTTTAACTTGTATAGTTGCACCCAGCAGTTTCGTGAAAAGAATTTGAGGGGCAAAGAAACACACACAACCCCTCCACCCAACCCCCCACACACAAACACACCATTTCCATAGATGCCACTGAAAAAAAATCAGAAACACTTATGTAGGGTTTCTGCCCCAGTGGGGCCCATTTATGGACATCTGAACCATTTAAAAAAATCATTCCCTGTTGCTTGGGCCCACCAAATTCGACTTGAGTAATTGTTGGGTTCGATCACCCACAAAATATATGAATAAAATATCATGAATAATCAGAGTATCTAAGACTGATCGATCTGATGATGGCCCAAATCTGTTTCGAGTGAGATTATTCTGGATAGGTTTTGGGTTGGGTCTCTTTGAATATCAGTAACATTTTAGTTCTTTGTAAATAATAAACCAACTGGCTCCTGTTACACCAATCCACCCAAATTATCACGATTAGGCACAACATTTGTTATTGAATGGTAACGAAGATAGTTCATCGTGGTTGACAAGATGTGACGAAATCAATAAAAATGAACAGTGCATGGCGGGAAAGTCGTGGCAACGAAAAATTGTGCAAAAACAACTACAGTCGTTAAGTCGAGATACTGATCGGGAAAAAGGGTCTGTAAGTATATCTTGTAACTGTTTATTAGTTCTTCAATTCTGGATCGTGGTTTTTCTCCCTAGAAATGATTTTCACTATAAATATTGTGTCTTGTCTTTCTGTGGTGTGTGATTAGTAGATATATTTGCTAGTTATATCTTATTTAGTTGATTACTTCCGTTGTACGTGCATCGGTTCGTTGGTAATTAACTAGCACCTGTTTTAGAAGAGACTCTCAGTTTTACCAGGGTTATTGAAGGCATAGGTTAGCATTCTAGTCCTTGATTTATAATTTGAAACTTAGCTTATCATAAAATTCAATGGATTGAGAAGGTTCATTTGATGGCTTCTCAATTTATGTAATTTGAAGTGCAAGTACGGCAAATTCGATGAACTAATTTATCTGTGCCCTTGTTATATGTTTATCACTATGGCCTGCATTTAGAATTTAAATTACTCAAAATATGTTATTTACATTTACTATAGGAAAATATTTACCTAGAATAAATAAATAATGTATATTTCAATATAAAAATAAAGAGCCAAATTGTACTTAGAATGGTGAATTTGTATTCCAAGCACCCAATTTGAAGTCTCGGGGCTTGGATAATTAGCGACAACCAATCAAAGAAATTGGTTGTAACCGAAGTAATCAAAGCTTTGCATTGGAGACCTATGAAATGAAATCTCTCTTTCTCAATCTATCCCCACAAGAGATCGTGAAAGACTGACTTTTAATTGAAAGACTGAAAGAGTTGGGGAAAGACTTGGGCTCTATAAATGGAAGACTCGGAAAGAAGGATAAAGACCGACTTTGCTGGAAGACTTTGGTTGGCATTTTCACCTACACAAAGTCCCACGCGGCAAGCTGTGGAACCCCTTCATTAAAAGTCCGTCCGTTGGGGGGAGGAATCCAAGAACTTGCAGAACAACTTGCTTTTTTCACTTCCACCACATCCACACATTTCACATGGTATACTCTATGCTTTTCTTTTTTTTTTTTTTCGTTTTTTGCTTCGAACGGAAGGTTATCAACTCTTTGGACTAGACTAATTTTTTCGGGCCTAAAAAGAAGTCGAATAAAATCCCTGTGGCCCCCAAGTGGTAGCACAAGTGGACTTAACCTTCAGTTCCTAAAGAGAGGAGAATCGGGGGTCGATACCAAGACCTCTAGCTTAGGAAGAGGGAGGAACCGTGGTCCTGACCGCTCCTTGCATTAGAACTATGCTGTTGCAGTTTAAATTTTCTCTGTGGAATAGCGGTTGACCCCGGATTTTCATTTGGGTGGGCGGACAATGGTCAATTAAAATTTAAAAATATTAAAATTAATGCAAACTACCAATGATCTTCATTGCATGGTTTGAAGACGTTTTTTTTTTTTTTTTTTTAAATTTCTTAATAAACTAAGTATAAAGAATTCATATTCCATTACTAATCAACATATTGTTTCCTCACATATTGTGTAATGGTACAGTTAGAAGGCGAACATTTATGCTATGCTATTGTGTAGAAGCCGAACTGTCTGAACTTAGAGTGGAAGAAGCCGAACGATTGAGCGAAGGGTTCCAAAGTTTTACGTTCGGGAGATCTTTGAGACTGAGAGGGAAGGGTTTTTCGAGACCTAGGTTGGGGCAATCACTTTACTAAAATGGGATGAGGGCCCGACATTTAAGCCATTTTGGATCAAACCTGGGAAGTTGCCCCAAGTATGTCCGCATAAAGTAGGTCCAGTGCCCTGAAATAATGTTGGCTCAATACTTAGCGGAGCCAACCTTGTTTCGTCCGAGTAGATCATAGAACGATGATTTCCCATTGGTCATCTATTCCAAATTTTGCATTCATCTAACAGTTGTTAGGTCGTTGAGCCTCACTAACCTTGACATCTTTTTGCCTCCTTCTACGGTGAGAGACCACGTACTATCCTTCTTCATGATGTCAGTGCCACAAAAAGACACCGTACGACTGTCACATCTGCGAGAGATGTATCTACCTCATCAATGGACCCTACAAATAACTTGATCCTCTGAGCCACAAGTCCATGTTAGAGTCTTAGGAAGGGTCGTGATCTATGTGGAGTTGGGAGGCCGAAGACACGTACCAACTCATCTCGTCCTTACCAAGACGGTCGGAGGCCCTTTTGGCCTTTAATTAACCCTTTCAAGGTTGCTTTTGATTGCTCATGAAAGAAATTTGAGGAATCTTTCCAATCTAATTACAAACACTGCGCTGAATTCCTTTTGTACAATGTTTATGTTCCAATCACGCTGTGGAAGAGGAAACATGGGCTTCTCTTACTTAGAAATGAATGTCTAATTTAGCGGGCTGGGGTAATTTGGACGACTTATGCTACATGGACAAACTTTTTGTCCAGAATTGTGGACAAATCCCTAGGTATCCCTTGAATATCACTATGCTATTCAAGGGATACCTAGGGGTTTGTCCATAATTCTGGACAGACTAGTGATATTCAAGGGATACCTAGGAGTTTGTCCACAATTCTGGACAAAAAGTTTGTCCATATAGACTTTTTGAATTTGGACTCATGCTTCTTATCTCAAGGAGAAAAACTTTGTCGGTGATTGCTTCTCAATTTGCATAATCTGAAGTAAAATCCTATATTTTACTTGTGATCAGTCTTGAGATAAGGACAATTGTCATTAGAGTTAGATATGAATTAGTGCCAATATATAGGGGTGCAATGCTTTTGAGTGGCTACTGGCCAGTACTCAGCGAATCGAACTGTAATCTATAGCGACCAGGCCCAGTTCAATAACAGCCTTATAAACGAATTTACCGAGCAATTGCCCACAACGATGGCTCATAGTAGTCCTCATGGGCAGTAATTAATGGTTAGAAATGGATGTGCCGGGTCTCTAGCAGTTGCAGAGGAATGTCATCTTGGTCTCTTTTGTAACTGGGGATCCTTCTCCAAGGTTTAGGCCGTCTTGTCAGGTCTGTGGGCTTTGCCAGTCACCATATGGTTCCAGTTAGCTGCAGCAATAGAGTAGCAAAGACTAAAAAACTGTTACCTATGGATCAGGAGGCCCTTCCTTAATAAAACTGAAACTTTGAACAGGCCCGGCCCAACCAGCTGATAGTGTGGTCCTTGACTTTGGGGGACAGCCAGCATTGAGCAAGGGAAGTTTTGATGCGAGGATTTGATTGAATTTAAAAGCTTTGATTTTATGAAATGATCAAATTTCATAATTCGAACTTGCCATATTCTGAACCTTGATGATAAAATATTATGATTGGATCCTTATTGGATTTTTTTTCCACCATTCTAAATTCTAATATTTCTCAGTTTCTTATTTGGATATTTGCTGGAATTTTATCTAATTGTTTTATATACATGTGTTTCGCTCTTTATCACTCTTTATAAATTGTGAGATTTTGTTGTACAAGAAAATATTCGTCAAGGAATAACATGCTTCCTCTTTATACTTACATCAAATAGCATCAACAGTGATAAAATTTTAGTTTTAAATTGTAATTGGATTCCATTTGATAAGGGCCTTGGGAGACTCATATCTCCAACTTCTAATCTGAATCTGGTAATTGTTAGTGATCTTTTAGACAACAATTAAAATTGGGGTTTAGAAAATTTTAAGAGAACTTTCAACAATTGGTTGGATATAGAGGATATTCTTAAGATCTACATTTTCTGTTCCCCAGAAGAAGACATGAGGTCTGATCTTTTTTGGTTTAAATTTGTTTGATGGATGTGTTGTTGCCATTTGGTGGGCCGTATGCAAAGCAGGAGAAGATAGAAAGAGAGGAGGGGCACATGTCAAAAATCCAGTGGACAATCTAATGGTTGGTCTACTAAAATCCACTTTGAATTTTTACATACATGGAATACAATGATTGTTAGAGATGATATATGGTTTGGAATTTTTAAAGGAGGGCCCAAACCATGTGCTTAAGCCAGATGCTGACCATATTACAATGCAGTGGCTGCCCTTGATAAACGGTAACCAACTAGCTCGAGTTGCAACAATACAACCCATCATTTGTCCTGGGGACCAACATGTTTCAACCACTTAGTGCCTGTAAGTGCCTAAAATTTACGGACTTGAATGAATGAGATTTGTGGTGAAACTTTTGGAAGAGGGAAGCTCCTGCAGCCTGAAAAGGAGAAAGGAGGAGTTAGAAGCCCTGGCTGCAGTTAGCCGAAGGCACTCTGACGCCTAAGTTAGTGCAGTTATTAAACGAAGGGTGAATAAGTGGGAGAGGAGGATCAGAGGACCTGTAGTTTTTTTTTTTTATATCCTTGCTTGCCTTACCTTATTCATATATATAGGTGTTAGCCCCCTCAGACCCTTCCTTAGTGGAGGTAGGTAGGAGTATGGTCCCATCAGGCTATACTCTTTCTCCTTAGTGGAGGTAGGTAGAGGTACTGTCCCATCAGACCATATTTTTACCTGTTGCATGATTGCTTGATGTGATAGTCGGATATATCCGGCGCCCATCCTATCTGTCAGTGTGTAGCCACAATCCCATTAATGTTGATTGACACAATACCCACTCTGGCTGACGGAGCTGCCCGAGGTATCGATGGCTAATTGTGAACTCAACTCGGCACTGTTGCCGGGCTGCGTGCGTTTGGTAGTCTTACCAAGCTAGAAGACACGGAAAGGGTGTCACTGGTGATTTTTCCGAGGCTAACTGAGCTCAGAGTCTGTCATTAAGGCGAGCCTAATCTGCGTATCAGGACTTATCTCAGTGTCATGAAATGCCCTACACAATTGCCCCATAGCTCTGGATCTCATAGTTTAGCTCTGAGGTCGAGAGCTAAGTTTCAAGATGGGAAAGCTTTATCTTGGTAAGGGCCCATGAGGCGATTGATGAGATGTGGGCGTCTCTCTCTTTAATGCTGCTGCCCCTCTGTCCACCCAAGATGATTAATTAATTTTGATGTTGTCGTTTAGTCTGCCCTAGGTTGTTAATGCGGGTAATAAGTGAAGTGCTTTGATCATTGTGGGAAGAAATTCATTGGTGACGCATGTCGCCTCCCAACGGGTCTTCTAGTAATTTTGGAGGGGCACGTGCAATGCTCGAGGCAGTGCCTCGCGCGCCCTTGAAATCCGAAGAGCCGCTCCTCTTGATCTTATAAATAGGGGTGTCGCTTCCTCCTTCCTTTACTTTTGCGTTTTGCTAGAGAGGACGATTTGCAGAAGAGAAAACGGAAAAGAACTTCCGTCGCCTTCGAGACCTCGTCCCCTCTTTCAATCTTCACGAGTCTTTGTGAGTTTCCCCTTTCTCTCCTCTTTTCTCGACTTTTGTCCTTTCTAGGGTTTTTTAGAGAGATGGGAGTCTATAGGCATTCGGCCCTGAGGCCATGGCCAACTTCAGGGGGATGTATGGCATCCCCGACGATGTCCAGACTATGTTAGATGACCCTGATGACATGTTTGATGGCTTCGCATTCTCTGATGAATGGATGCCATTTCCTCTGGTTGCCATAGTTGAAGGGGGGGTTAGATTCCCAATTCACCTACTTCTGAGAGCTTGCCTGTCAACATGGCGTCTCAGCCCTTTCCAGTTGATATCCAATGGCTACAAAATAATAATGTGTGATGTAGAACTTAATAAGATTTCTGAATTCTGAAAAAAATTTCTCTGGGTTCTGGACAAATCCATTTGAGTTTTTGGCTAATTTATCTGAGTTCTGAAACAAATTTATCGAAGTTCTGGACAAATCTAATTGAGTTTTTGAAAAATTTATTTGAGTTTTTATTTATGTCTTTTAAAATTTATTTACATTTTTTTAGTTTTATTTGGATCTTTTGAAATTTATTTGTGTCTTTCGAAATTTATTCTCATTTTTTGAAATTTATTTGGATCTTTTGAGATTTGTTTACGTCTTTTGAAATTTATCTTCGTTCTTTTGAAATTTATTGTGTTTTTTGAAATTATTTCATTTTTTTTGAAATTTTATTTACGTCTTTTGAAATTTATGAGCGTCTTTTCAAATTTATTTGTATTTTTTAAATTTTATTTGGATTTTTTGAAATTTATTTGCGTCTTTTGGGATTTATTTGGATTTTTTGAAATTTATTTGGATCTTTTGAGATTTGTTTGCATCTTTTTAAATTTATCTTCGTTCTTTTGAAATTTTTTGTGTTTTTTGAAATTATTGCATTTTTTAGAAATTTTATTTACGTCTTTTGAAATTTATTTGGGTCTTTTCAAATTTATTTATATTTTTTGAACTTTATTGGGATCTTTTTGAAATTTATTTGTGTCTTTTGGAATTTATTTACATTTTTTCAAATTTATTTGGATCTTTTGAGATTTGTTTGCATCTTTTTAAATTTATTTGCGTTCTTTTGAAATTTATTGCATTTTTTGGAATTATTGTGTTTTTTGAAAGTTATTTTCGTTTTCATTTATGGGATTTCATTAATCGTGGTCAATTAGATAGTAGTTGACCATTATTAATGGCAGATCCCACTAATTGTGGGATATGTTTTTGAAGAAAGGGTAAATTAGACATATCAAGTATGAGAATTTGTTAGAGGACCTTTGGTTGCATGACTTTTGTGGACGGTTTGCAATAAAATTATACTTTGAGGGACCTCTGACCAAATGCCCCTATTTAATATGATCTAACCAATTACTGCCGCCTTGTTTGAAAATTCTAATGCACCACGTCCAACTGTTTTACCACTCTACAGTGATCTTGTGTGACAATTACAAGGCCATGATCTTTCGCATGTGTCACAGGACTTTCAAGAGCTGGAAGGATAGAAACACTTATGTTAGGTTTATGTTTTGTATTCCAGTTTGATTGGATTGGTTCATTGAGTTGGGCTAGTAACCATGTTTAGAGTAAGGGGTATTTTGGTTATTGTACCGAGGCTTTTGTTAAGACTAAAAACGCGAAAATTATCTATTGATGTAATCGACAACCCTAGACTCGGACTGAGAGAGATGAGATCTCTCTCTCCCGTGGTTATAAACCATGTGGGGGCAAATGTGAAAGCAAGATCAAGACCTATGGAGAGACAGTAGGCTAAGTATTAGAGGGTTTGGAATCCTTGTAACGAGTTGTCCAATTATGCATAATGAAATCTTCATAGTCCCATGGATGTAGGTAAGTTTTTTTTTTTTTTTTTAGTCCCTAAGTGTTGCTATAATTTATTTATTTTTATATTCATAAAGAAGAAATTGAGATTTATTATTTTATAGTGGGATTTTAGGGGGGATCCACTCGATATCCTCACGATTTTGTGTGGCTTATATAATTTTATCCTTATATATTTTTGTACGGATTTTCTTTTAATTTCCGAAATGACTTAATTACTTAACAGGTTAACGGGTCGGGTCGGGTAACCCGTTAACTTAGTGGATCGTGTTCGGGTTGGATTTTTTGACCGGTTAAGTTAACGGGTCGTGTACGGGTTAATGTGATTTTAACATGAATTCGTTAACCCGTAACTTGAATTCGTTAACACGACACGATTGACAGCCCCAAAAGAGACACATACCAAGTCAATGAGTCATTTCCACTCGGTAGGAAGCCATCTCCATCCTTAATTATCCCTTTCACGGTATTGATATTTCTTATATCCCTAGAATTTCTTTTCTAAAAAGACCCAAGCTCCCTGTGAGTGCTCATGGCTGAATTTTGTGGAATCATTGGCAATCTAATTTCAACATTCTGTATAATTTCTTTTATGGGATTCCTATATTGCAATCTCCAAGGGACATACTTTGCATGGAATCTAATTCCTAAAATGGCTTTTAACAGGATTTTTGAAGAGGTGAGGGTGAAGGCAAAGGTATACCTAGCTTGTAATTCGATAATTAGCACTCCGGTCCATGGTTTATAATTCGAAACTTAGCTTATCATAAATATTAATGAAGCTGCAAGTTCATTTGATTGCTTCTCAATTTGTGTAATTCGAAGTGCAAGTATGGAAAATTTGATGAACTAACTCATATGTGCCCTTCCTATATGTCTATCACTAGGGCCCACATCTAAAATTGAAACCAGCTAAAATATATGTTATTTACATTTACTATAGAAAATAGTTAACTTAGAATAAATAAATAATACACATTTCAATTTTCAATAGGAAAAAAGCCGAATTGTACTTAAGAATTGTGTGTTTGGATTCCAACCAGCAAATTTGAAGTCTCGGGGCTTGGATATTTAGCGACAACCAATCAAAGAGATTGGTTGTAACTTGTAAGTGGAAAATTGAAAGCTTCCTTTTAAAGTTGCATTGGCCAGAGACCTATGAAACGAAATCTCTCTTTCTCAATCTATCTCCCACAAGAGATGGTGGAAGGGTGATTTTAATTGAACGAATGAAAGAGATAGGGAAGGACTTGACTCCAAAAATGGAAGACTCGGAAAGAGGGAGGAAGACCGACTTCGATTGGAATTTTTGCAACACAAGTCCATTGCTACAAGCTGTGGGACCCCATTAAAAGTCCGTACTTGGGGAAGAAAATCCCAGAACTTGCCGAACAACAACTTCCTTTTTTTCACCTACAAGACTTCTACACATTTCACATAGAGCCTCATGCATTGGAACTATGTTGTTGCAGTTAAAATTTTCTCCCTGGAACATTGTTGGCTAAACACTTAGTGGGGCTCACGTTATGTTTCATCCGAGTGGACCATAGAAAAAAAATTTTTAATGGTCATCTATCCCATGCATTTATCTAATGAGACTAGACCATAGTTATTAATTCGTACCATTTCATTAGATGCCATACGATAAAGGGGTACTGTACGATTGTCACATTTGCAAGAGATGTTATTGCCTCATCAATGAATCCTACAAATAACTTGATCCTCGAAGGTTTCATGATGAAATTGTTAATTCGGTGGGCTACAAGTCCATGTTAGAGTCTTCTAGGAAGGGTCGTGATCTTTGTGGAGTTGACAGGCAGAATACACCTACCAACTCAACGAGTACTTTTCAAGTCGGTAGGAGGCCGTTTTGGTCTTTAATTAACCCTTTCAAGATTCCTTTTGATTGCTCATGGCTGAAATTTGAGGAATCTTGCCAATCCAATTTCGAACACCATGGTAAATTCCTTTTGTGCAATTTTTATGTTCCAATCACTAATGTCGTTGAAGAGGAAACATGGGCTCCTCTTACTAAAAAATTAATGTCTAATCTAGGGATCTAATTTAGGGATTTAGAGGGGGGGGGGTGTTGTGAAGGACGGACCGACTCATTCTTCTTATCTCAAAGGAGAAAGAATCTTAAAAATAAGCATTTCCAGGGAGAGAGTCGGTTTGGACATAATGATAAAAAAGAGGGAACACATGGAAAGGGTGTTTAATATAATATATAACGGGGTTATGATGATATTTTATTTTTAGTAGACTGGTAAGGAATCTTTTTGCCTTTTTATATAAAAAGTAGGTGTTTTTTTTTTTTTTTTTTGTCATTTAGTAGATAAAGGAGGTTGATTTTTTTTTTTTTTTAAGGTGGTGAGAATTCTAAAGATGTGTACTTTTGATGTAAACCCTTGTCTGAAAAATAGAGACTTTACATTCATTCTTACTTTAATAGTGAATTGAGAAATGGCCCTTACAGGAGATAGTGGAAGACTGACTTTTAATTGAAAGACTGAAAGAGACAGGGGAAGACTTTGAAGACTGGAGAGATGCAAGAAGACTGGCTTTATTGGAAGACTTCGACGAGAATTTTCATCTATAGAAGTTCCTGCTCCACGCAGTGGGTCCACTTCATTAAAGAAGAGACTGAAATTTCCGCATTTGCGGAAGAAAATCCTCAAACTTGCTAAAGAGCACCGCTTTCTACGCTTGCACATATTATATATTAGCATAATAACCAGAGCTAAGCACGACACGACCCACTTGGTTAGGGTCTCGACTCCATCTAATTACTTTTGACATTTATCTAATAACTAATTATATTTTGGTATTATGTGGTGTAGTGGTGGTTAGGTTGGTTATTTATGAAAGGCAGAAGGTTATGAGCTCCAAATCTCAACCTATACATTTTTTGGCTTTTTACCAAGGCTCAATAAAAAAGGTTAAACTTGAAAGGAATCTGGTCAAAATATAATCCGAAACCCTTGTCTTTCATATAGTACAATGGGAATATCTGATGGTGATATGATGATTATTTTCTTATGGCATGTTTGCTTGCAAGCGCTTTTTTACAGATTTCTCCATTATGGAAATTTCTAACACAAATGAAGAGCACATCCATGTGAAGTACAAATTCTCAGTTTAAGAGAGTTTGAAGGGTGAGAATTAGCCAAGGCCCAAGAGTCTTATGTACAAAAGAGTATATTTGTGCACCAAAAAAATAAAGAAGCCGGTTGCCATGACTCTGGACGGTGGGGTTTTACCTCACCAGATCCCAACTCCCAATAGTGCTCTGGAGTATGGCCCATAAAATAAGTCTTTAACCTGTACAGTTGCACCCGGCAGTGCCATAAAAAGAATTTGAGGGGAAAAAAACACTCCTTATGTAGAGTTTCCGCCCCAGTGGGGCCCATTTATGGACTTTTGAACCATTTTAAAAAAATTATCCACTCTTGCATGGGCCCCACCAAATTCGATTTTAGCAATTGTTAGGTTCATTGTCATATTGATTGCTCACAAAATATATGAATAAAATATTATGAATAATAAAAGTTTCTTATACTGATCATTCTGATGTTGGCCCAACTCTATTTGGAGTGAAAATTGAGATATTCTATGAATTGAGTCACATTTTAGTCATTCGTAAATAAAAACCGAACTCGCTCCAGTTGCACCAATCCACCCAAATTATCACGATTCAGAGCAACATTTGTTTTGTTTTTGAATGGTAACAAAGAAGTTTATTAAAATATAAGAAATGAATTACAGGCAAGGAAGGTCCAACACAATGAACTTCCCTGCATAGGTATACTGGTCGAAATAGGCGACATATAACAGATACCCTTCATATATATACATTACAGAAGCATGAAAACTACATTGATAATCAACCCTTTGCTTTACTAAACAATTCAATATGCAATTTACAAATCTACTAATATGCTGAAATGATATTATGAGGAGCATAACTATATAATTGATTTCGTTGCATGCTCATAGGTACCTAGCTTGCAATTCGATAATCAGCATTCCAGTCCCCAATTTATAATTCGAAACGTAGCTTATCATAAAATTCAATGGATTGAGTAGGTTCGAAGTGCAAGTATTGTAAATTCGATGAACTAACTCATCTGTGTGTGGCTTCTGCTATATGTTTATCATTAAGGTCCGCATCTAAAATTCAAACCACTCAAAATATATTTTATTTATATTTACCGTAGGAAAAAATTTACTTAGGCCAAATTGTACTTAGAATGGTGTGTTTGTATTCCAAGCACCCTTTCTTTTATTTTTGCTAGTAAGGAAGAACATAGATTAAAGAAAAAAAAAATGTTCCAAGCACCCAATTTGAAGTTGCTTGGGGCTTGGATATTTAGCGACAGCCAATCAAAGAAATCAGTTGTTAGTGGAAAAATTAAGGCTTCATTTTAAGTTGCATTGGCCAGAGACCTATGGCTATGAAACTGAATCTCTCTTTTTCAATCCATCGATCCCCACAAGAGATGGTAGAAGACTGACTTTTAATCGAAAGATTGAAAGAGACGGGGGAAAGACTTGACTCTATAAATGGAAGACTCGGAAAGAGGGAGAGGAAGGCCGATTTTGGTGCTGGAAGACCAACATATGTCCCTCGCTCCAAGCTGTGGATCCGCCTATGTGGACAATTTGCTATTTTCACCAGGAGCACTGTTGGCTAAACACTTAGTGGGGCCACCTATGTTTCTTCGGAGCGTACCATAGAAGAAAGATAACCTTTATTTTTTGAAAAGGCTTAAAGTGACCACTATTTAAAGTCAAACTCAATTGTTACTCAAATGTCCCTACGTAGAATTCGAAAAATCCTCGTGGCTAGAAAAGTATTCATAAAATACAAGAGAGAAGTCAAGATTTTAGCAAAGAAATAGAACCATTTACAATAATCCAAGGTTTTAGCAAAGAAATCGCCTCGTTTGAAAATCCAAATGCCTCTTTTTTCTTCTTTCCTTCGGCTTGCCTCATCAATGTACCCTATAAATAAATTGATCCTCCCAAGATTATATGTGATGATTTTGTTAAAACTGTGGGCCAAAAGTCTATGTTAGAGTCTTGTAAGAAGGACCGTGAACTTTGTGGAGCTGACCGACTGAAAGACACATATTACCAAGGCACTGGCTGAGTCCTTCCTGTTCTGAAAAGAGGTTTTGCTGAAGATACCTGCGATCTACGATCACAACCACAATAAAAACTAACACACAAACCATCAAATATCACATTGTAGATAAAAATGTTGGATCTACAACTTGAATGATGTTAGAACCAGTACATGTTCTAGTTCGATTCAACCAAAATCTGCTTCACTATAGACGAATCATTGAAACCACTAAAATCATTGAATTTTGCCAATGTTCTAAGACTTGCCTAATTAGTAAGATTGGAGAAATAATCTTGAATAACCAAATTTAAATCTTTAGACTATTATTAGTTTAATTTTATACAGAGTGATTAACTGTTTTAGACTGATTATTTATTTTTAATTTTAAACATTTTTAAACGACTAAAATTTTTGAATTTTACTTTTTAAAGATTTTTTTTTTTTTTTAGATATGTTTTAGATCATCTCAATTTTTATTTATTATACAATTACAAACTCAGGTTGACCTCATCCTTCATGTTTTCAATGGGTTGTCCAGTTCTGGCCATCTTATTTATTAAAGATACCCGGGGTAAAGACTTTGAGAAAGAGGTTGAACCCAAACCCCACTACTGGAACAGAGAGAAAAAAAGATTCTTTGCAGGGGAAGACTGACTTTTTAGTGAAAGACTGTGGGGGTGGTAGGGGTGGAAGACTGGAAGACTCGGGATATCTGGACTTAGAAAAATTGTATTTGTGCGGTGGCCCAGGATTTCTAATCCGCACCGTCAATTTGGATCAAACTCAACCACTCAAGTGTTAGGGTAAAATGGCTCCTTTTTCGAGTGGTAAAAAGTGACACTTTTCACCCGGCTGTCAGGATTCGAACTCTAGATATGTCGCTTTTTCCCACATATGAGAGCTTTATTTCCGGTTGTGTAGGCTTTTTTTCCGCATGTGCGGGCTCTTTCTTGGTTTCCAGTCCCCTAGGCTGGGGTTAATAAAAAAGGGGGTATTGGGTACTAGTGGTAGATGGATTTCAAACCGAGCTTAAACTCAACCATTTTTTTTTTCTCCAAATTTGGAATTAGAAATGAGGGACACGGTTCAATCTAGATGTACGGCTTGGGTAAAAAATAAGTTGATTACCATTTGAAAAGGCTTGAGTGTGATAAAATACAATTTTCTACAATCAACTGAAAAATGATCATGTGGCATGAAACAATGAATGTGAAAAAATAATAATATCAATTATGTCATATGAAAAAATCCATTTTATTAGTTATTTTTAATCATCTTGCCAATAAAATGGTATAGATATTATATTTCTGTAAACAATATGTCATCGTTCAACAAGATATGAGTGCTCCATTACATTCTCATAGATAGGACATTTCGCAATTACCGGATGAGTTTTTACACAAAAAAAAAAAAAAAAAAAAAAAAAAAAAAGAGAGAGAGACAAAAAGAATCATAAATAAGGTCGAATGAATCTTAAAAAAAAAAAAAAAAGGATCAGAAATATGGTATATGCCAAAGATCAGTGTCATTATTTATTTTTAATTATCTAATTATTTATAAAATAAGATGGTCAGAAATACTTTGTCCTAAACAACATGTTATCTTTTGACATGATGTCCTGTTTCATTACACTTTTATATATTCAAAACTCAGAAATAATGTCTGAACTCTGAAGTGCCTACTAAACCTAAACATTTCTCCAAAAGGCGAAAGACTCCGCTATGAAGAATGGTCAGATGAGTGTCAAATTTGGGCTAAAGCATTTCACATATAAGTTGAATTTCCACAAACTAAATAACTTTAAAAATAAGGTGGACCATACATAAGAATCATGCGAATAGTTAATGGGAAGATTCTCATTTTCATCCGTCCCTCACTGTATTATGATGAACTTATTTCCTTAAGGAGAGAGCATGACTCGTGAATCAAACAATCCATTAACCATGAATATAACTTCTTCTAACAATTCCAACTGCTCCCGTCTGAATATTATTTTCTCATAAAAATCCCACATTAAATCAGCTCCATGCTACTTACAATCGAAGAGATGTTACTTACAATCGAAGAGATGCCCTTTTCTTCAATCCCCACTCCCAGAAATGGATGGTCTTTAGAAACGCTTCTTTGTTGTTTGTTTTTGCCCTTTTCTTCAACCCCTACCCCAAAATGGATGGTCCTTACTCGAATTCTTAATTAAGTTTACTTCAGCTTTGGATTTAAGTTGACACCTACAGGCTACAACATTTGAGAATGGTTATGTTTTGGGTTCAATTGATACTGGACTCATTACATATGAACTTGATTTGGTAATTAGGATTTGGTTTAACCCTTTTAACTCCTAGGATAGATTTGAGTTTTAATTTCTGATCGGAGTAATAAGGGTTCTGGCCCTAATTAAATCTGGGTTGGGGCGCTGCCAGTTGGGCCCGTTGGACTTCAAAGCCTCAATTATCGTAATTGGGCTTAAGTATATTTGGGCCGGACCTGGGTCCTTTGACAGCTATAATTACACTCCTAGTTTATATTTAAAGTTCTAAAATGTATCCTGCCTGAATCTAGACTAAGGATCTAAGTGCAAATCAATTGTCCAACTTCTGATCCGAGTGATAAGGGTTCTGGCCCTAAATCTGGGTTGGGGTGCTGTCGGTTGGGCCCGTTAGACTGTCCCAATCCTCAATTATCATAATTGAGCTTAAGTATATTCGGGCTGGACCTTGGTCCTTTGACAGCCCTAACCACACACCTTTTAAGTTTATATTAAAAGTTCCAAAAATATATCCAACCCGAATCAAAACTAACGTTCTAAGTACACATCAGGTGTCGAACTTTGGGCCTGACCTTGACCAAGACCGAAAATGACTACTCTGAATTTGGGTTGGGCCAGGTTAGTCATGTTTGAGTTGGCCCCAATCGAAGTTGCACGCACTTTGATAGTTTTCAATCTTAATGGGTAATGCACGGTTTGGTCGAGTTTCTGGGCCTAAACCGTCACCATTTGGTTCGGGCATAGAGAACAATTCAGCATTAGTTTATGATATGTTTCTTT
Organism: Camphora micrantha; assembly: GCA_003546025.1. Taxonomy (NCBI): domain Eukaryota; kingdom Viridiplantae; phylum Streptophyta; class Magnoliopsida; order Laurales; family Lauraceae; genus Camphora; species Camphora micrantha. The sequence goes on from QPKB01000002.1 coordinate 6,825,560, forward strand.
GGTGTAATAAAGACAAACAAAAATGTTGCTTATTGTGCCAGGTTAGAGCCTGATACATCTAAAGCAGGGAGGTCTGCTATTGGCTTCAAAACGTGGCCAATTTTAAGTACAGGTCAAAGTTTAATAGAAATCTATACATTAGTCACCATTGAATTTTATCACGGTAATCAGCTACTACAAACTTGATTTGCACCCCTGCACCCTATCTACAGGACTATATATATAGGCCACAATAAAATCCCTATCATTTGTCTCATGCTCAACGATATATCAATCACGAGAATTAAGTGCCATGACCTCTATATGTATGCTTCAGTTGACAAATACTAACATTTGGAGTGATAAAGCTAAAAGATAGGAGGGAAAGATGCTAGATCATATATATGATATTATGGTTAGTGGATATGAGAGACTTTTAGAGGCAAAGCCTTCTAATCAGCATGTAAATCATATAAAGCCAATAAACCATTGCTCTGTAATTGATATTCCGACTTCTGTTGTCTGAACATTGTTTTTACATAAAGTCCCATAATATTATAATAGCTCCATGCTACTTACAATTGAAATTATAGCTTGAAGAGTTTGTACAAAAGAAAAGCACACCATGAGTCAACAACATGAAAGAAGCATACCGCACGCCTCTGGGAGATGAAGTAGAGGACTAATATTGTCCCAAAGAGGAAAACAAAATATGATCCAACAAATGATGCAAAGAAGCTAACAAGGCCGTCATCATTGTCATCTTCTTCTTCTTGTTCAGGAGATTGGATGGTGTGAGTGGTGGAAATGCAGCTTTTGTTCAGTGGTGCCCCGCAAAGGAGTGGATTGCCTTCATAACTGCTCTCAGTGAAGGTATTGAACTGATACTTCATGTCGGGGGTCCTACCGGATAGGTTGTTGTGAGCAACCGAGAAAACTTCTAAATAATTCAACTCTGTTAGTTCAGGAGGAATTGTTCCATTCAATTTGTTGTAAGAAAGGTCCAAGCTCTCAATATTACTCAAGTTTTTGAAGGTTGTTGGAATTGGCCCAACGAATTGGTTATATGACAAGTTCATAGAATGAAGCCCACTCAGTTGTCCCATTTCACGTGGGATTTCCCCAGTAAGCTGGTTGCAAGATAAATCAATTCCAGACATGTAGTTAAGAATGCCACCTTTATAAAAATTTTCCATTCTCTTGGTTATAAATCCCACTTCTTTTGGTTCATCCATTTCTTCTGTAGAAAATTTAGCATTCTCATTTGGCTTAGGACTACTAAATGTGTAAAATCCACCTACACGGAATTCATCAAGAATTATTGACCTCCCAAATGTCAGATCATTGATGCATGATGGTAGAGACCCAAACAACTTGTTGTAGGAAAGATCCAACAAACTTAGATGTTTTAGCTGACATAGCTCATTTGGAATATGCCCATGCAAATCATTTCCTTTCAGAAGAAGTATCCTTAATGTTGAAAGGCTGCCCATCCAAACTGGAATAACATCAGCTATGTGATTATGTTTGATGTTTAATGATATCATGGATGAGCTACTCGACAGTGCACTAGGTATAAATCCAGAAAACTCATTATTCTCCAAGTGCATATACTTAAGATTTGTGAAGTTGGAGCAAGATGGAAGTGGCCCATATAGGTTGTTGTCGGAGAGGTCTAAAAGCTGAAGATACTGAAGCTTGCAAAACTCAAGTGGAACCAAACCATTAAAATGGTTTCCGCGTAGGATGAGTGTAGACAATTCTAAAATGTCTCCAATTTGACTTGGAATCCTGCCCGATAAATGGTTGTCTCCAATGTCCAAACTCGTTGGCCTCGAGATATTGAATAGGCTAGGTGAAATTGTCCCCACGAAATGATTGTTATCCAGATGCAAGGAGTTTAGCTGGGACATGTTAGAATCTGTTGAAAATATCTTTCCCTTCAAATTGTTATTGGATAGCCTCAGAGTAGACAAGGAAACACAACCTGCAGCCAGGTGCTCTGGTATTTCTCCCGACAAGGTATTGTGTGATAAGTCTAAAATCTTTAAATGTCTCATGTTGCCCATTGAAGGAGGAATGCTTCCTTGGAAAGAATTTCTAGACATATTGAGCAGCTCAAGGTTTGGTAGAAAATATCCAATGTTGGAAGGAAGTAGTCCATCGATGTGATTGTTTGAAGCGTCCAATGAAATCATGCTCGTATGATTAAAATGTAGTGGCAGAGGAAAGGTTCCCCAGAAGGAATTATTCATGAGATTCAAGAATTGTAGTCTTGGATTATTCTCTAACAACCAAATTGGAAATTTTCCCAATAAGTGATTATGGGAGAGATCCGCAAACATCAACTGACGTTGATTGTACAAGAAGTTAGGAATACCACCGCCAGTGTACTTACTTAGCTTGCAGTAGGATAAGCCTAGCATTGTGAATTGAAATGTAGAATTCAACGGTGGATATTCAATTTCAACCTCCAAGTCATTGTTGCTAACAACAAACTCCTTGAGCTTGAAAAGATGAGCAAATGTAGACGCTGGGATCTTCCCGCTAAATCGATTGCTGGAGAGGTCAAGAAGCTGAAGATTTGAAAAATTGCTGAGACATGAAGGAATACTTCCTTCAAAATCATTAGAGCTGAGATCCAACCATTTGATGTCTTTAAATTTGCACAATCCTGGAGGAGCAATTTTAAGAACACACATCATCTTTCTCTAAATCTTGAATTCAAAAGGTGTTATGTAAAGAAAAATGAGACTAATATTTGTGAGTACTAAGAAATAGGTTCCTACTTTGAATAGATCGAGAGTAATTGATGAATCCATTATAGAAGTCAAATGTCTTAATTCAATGGCTAGCTAGAGGAATTGGCCCGATGAAATATCATAATGAGAACAGTAAGAACATTACATTTAAGATAAATGACTACATAATCAAGGCAAAACATTTGGACATACCTTTAATAGGAAGCGGGCCTTGGGACTCATCATTTCCAGTTGTCGATGTTGGGATCATCCCAGTAAATCCATTGTTGGTGAGGTTTAGAAGCTGAAGGCTTCTCAAATTGCTGAGACATAAAGGAATTGGTCCTTTAAAATGATTATAACCGAGATCCAACCTCTGGAGGTCTTTCAATTTGCAGAATCCTAGAGGAATTGAAAAAAACACATCAGCTTTCTCCAAATTTTAAATTCAAATTAAAAATGGTATGTAAGGGAAACTAAGACCAATATTTGCGATCAGTAAGAAGAAAGAGCTTCCTACCTTGAATAGACTGTGAGTCATTGAATTTATTCCATGAAAAGTCAATGGTCCTTAGAGAAGTAAAAGTTTCAATGGCTGGAGAAATCACCGATCGAAGAATCATAATGAGAATATGAAGAACGGTACATGCTAAGAGAAATGTAACAATAGCAAAATATTTGGGCATACCTTTAACAGGAAGTGGGCCTCCGAAAGCATTAACACTAAGGTCAAGTTTCTTGAGGGATTTGAGTGCACCCAAAAATGGTAGAATTGTTTTGTTTAGGCTATTGTAACTTAGGTATAGCTCCTCAAGCTTGCCCAATCTGGACCATCTATTCAGCGCTACATATAAAAATGTGACCATCTCGTCATAATTTTCTAAATACTAAGAAAATGACCATAGTTATAACACCCTTTTTTTTTTTTTCTTGTAACTCAGTTCCAAGGATCTACAAGTGTTAAAAATGAATTAAAGGTGAATATCCAAAGAGGATGGTCAAATAACCTCCCTTTTAATTGGAAATTTAATCAAGGGAAGATGAAAAATGAATATGAAGCCATCACCATAATAATTCAAATTCTAGATAAGTAAACATCTCATCTACATTGCTGGCTTATAATCTATCTGTGGAGATTACTAGCTGACTAAGAATTCTAACCTATTCATCCAAACAAATAGGTCCTAAGGGCAGGTTTGTTCACATTATGATATATAAGAATTGAACAAATATGATTTTTACCATAAGTGGTTAAAAAAAATACCAAAGGTGAATTTTCTAAAATGGGCATAAAATAAAATTTCTTTAATTTCATGGAATTAGTATCAAAGGAAGATGGGAAATAAATAATTAAGGATGTGGATGGTTATTCATTTCTCATGTTTCTTTGATTCTATTTCCATGAAAGGAAAGGTTGTTTTATGCTCATTTTTAAAAGTTTACTCATGATTTTCATTTTTAACTACTTATGGTATAAATCCTATGCATTGAATTCCTATAAATTTAATACACTCAAAAAGGTCCTAAAGGTTCATTTAGTGAAACTGTGAAAGTTTCCAAACCTTGGGGATACAAAAGGAGGATCAACAAGACAATAGAGATCGTTGATGTTTATCCTTCTTAAGTAAATGAACAAGACCATTCAATATTTGACGGGACAACACATCGGTGGATGATAATCTAAGTGCAGTTATTCTAATATTTTTGTTGATAAAAAATAAAATAAAAATAACGCAGTGCATATTTTTCAGTGTAAGCCAAAAAGTTAGGGCTCATAATAGTAATTAGTATCACATATCAATAAAGCCATTTTTTCACATTCCAAAAAAGTATTAAAGCAATTGGCATTCTTCTTTTTCTCTACACAGTGTCTTTTTAAATCCCAACAAATCTCAAGCTCCTTACCATCTCACCTGAGGTTTTTCAATTGAACGTTTCTCTCATAGATTAATGTTTCTCTTTCCATATTAAAACATTTCTACCAAAAATCTAATCGCGACCAACGCTTTTTCATCTTAGGTACTCTTAACTCTCTCGCCCTCTCTGTCTATTTCATAGTGTCTTTCTCTATAACTACTTTTTCTTATTATTTCTAAAGCAATCTTCTTTTAGGATTTACTGATTATGTTTGTGTTTTTTTTAATAATATATGCGGATATATTTTGATAATATATGTGGGTTTTTTTTTATAGTATATGTTAATCATAACTCACTAACTCAAATATAATCTATTTTTTCCTCTTCATATTGAAAAAACAACATCAAATTTGAAACTCATTTACATCTACAATATTTGTGGCCAACAATGATCAATCACTAAATCAAGTTCTACTGTTCTATGCTTTTAGGATTTTTTTATTCCGATCTTATATTATATGTTTATTATAGTTAGTCGGCATTTTATTTGTAAATATTAGGGGTTATGATTTTTAAATGATAAATATGTTTATTCGAAAATAAGAGTCCAGGTACTCAAAACTTTTTTTTTTTTTTTTTAAAAAAAGAAGAATAGATGATTTGAGGCCTTATTTAGAATTGTTACTTTAGGCCTCAAATTTTCTTGAGTAAGCCATGCTGCATAACCATCAGTGAGGAAAAAAAATTTTAGGCAGGTTGTTTCCCACCAAGAGAAAGAGGTGGGCCAAAGAGGAGGTGGATGGAAGAAGTAACAATGGATCTAAAAAAGTGCAACCTATCTAAAGATTTTTCTTAGGATAGATCTAAATAAAGAATCAAAACTCACATAGCAAACCAAAAATAATTGGGAGAAGATGATGACGAAGAAGAGGGTATTGAATTTATTATTTTAGCATTAATATGCATAGAAATATGTCTGTATAGTAATATGTACTAACATAATAACCCGTGCTGAGTAAGGATATAGCCAACCTTGCAATAAAAATATTCACACATAAAAAAAAAAAAAAATTGATCATGGATCTTAGAAAGAAAACAAAAGGAAAAAAAAAAAAAGGTTATATGAGAATACTTATTTATGTAATCTAAGAGATGGTGGCGTCAAATGGAAAGAGGAGAATTGAAGTAGAAGGAGAATAGTAGAGTGTGGACAGAAACAGAGTTTTCGAAAAAAAATAAAAATAAACATGGAACTTTTAAAAGTTGGAAGTACACATGGGTGGTTTCAATAAAGAGATAAAACTTGACATAAGAACTGGGGGAGAGAACCCAAAAGATTTGAAAAAAATGGAAAAACTTATATATAGTCAGATTCCCATCTGACGGTTAATTCAATCCAAAACCGCCATAGTGATGGTATAATGGGTTTTTAGTAAGGGTGGCGTTGGGTCTAGATATATTTGGGCCTATTGGAGTCGGGGCCAGGTCATATACATGACACCCATATTTGCGTCCACGTAATAGCCGATAAGATTTAAGCTGGTCCAGTTCTTGGTCCTCCATAGGCCCCCTATTCAGACTAGACCAGTTTAAATCCACCCATTGATGAAATTGGAAAGACCTTGTGCTGAACAAGGTTGAGTAAGGTTGGTTTGAAAATTATTGAACCTCAGCCCTTCTAGGCAGGTGCATGTGAGAGAGAGAGAGAGAGAGAGACCTTCTTCATCTATAAAACCCCACAGATCATTCCTACTTAAGTCAAGGCTCTGTAATTCTTCAAAGGGTAGCAGCAAGCTGGCATTCAGATAGCAATATTCATCGCCGCGATAGTCGATTGTGGAAGAAAGATCAAGGGCGATCACTCGCCCTACGGTGGAGCTGCATGTAACTCCTTTCCAAGTACAACAATTAGTCCCTACTCTCCATGAAAGGAGAGAAGTGCCGTTTGGGTGATTGATGGAGGATTTTAGCTCCAAAAGTGCAATCTCCTCTTCATAAAAACAGCCAAAACATCCATAAACCCATATCTGAAAAGTAAACAACACAACCCAAAAGTAGAAAGCCGGTGGCCACTCCATGAGAAGAAGGATTAAGCTTAGTTGATGCTCTATTCATCACTGCTATCCTTCTATAAATATATGTTGTAACACATCCTGTCCTCTTTTTCCACAAGGAAATCAACGTGATATTTAATATGTCCAACCAATACATTGAATTGAAATTTCTAATGCATCATGTAACAAGGTCCATGATCTTTCGCATGTGCCAGAAGTATACACATCTTTCTTCGCTACTGCAGTTAAGTCTTTAACTATCGCTTTCTGGGTATTGGATATTCAACTATACGTGTGAGAAAACAAGATCGAGCATGAGGGCCTTGGACAACCAATTGTACAAAGTAATCCTTTTGATTTGGTCTCTTAAGATTTGAACGGCGAAGAAAAAGGGAACTTGCACTAAATAGAAGATATTAACATTAATCATATACTTTGTAATTCAGCCAAAATAAATAATAATGTACTTCTCAAAAGCAAAAAGGCCAAATTGTAGTTAGAGTGGTGTTTGTAATTTATTTAAAGCACCCATGTTGAAGTCTCACAATTAATCAATCAAGGAGATGGGTTGTACATGGAAATTTAACAGTTGTTTGTATCAATTGGACTCTCCCTTTCTAAATTTACCCCCACAAGGGACGGTGGAAGACTGACTTTTAATTGAAAGATTGAAAGAGATTGGGGAAGACTGACTTTGTAATAGATATTGAAGGAAGACCGACTTCACTAGAAGACTTCGACAAAAATTTTCATCTATAGAAGCCCCACACTCCAAGCAGTGGTACCGCTTCATTAAAGAAGAGACTCAAATTTCCGCACTTGTGGAAGAAAATCCCCAAAATTGCAAAAGAGCACCGTGATTTTTTGTTCGCTTGTAGCACTCGCACAAATTATATACTACCGCATAAACCTGAGCTAAGCACGGGCATGACCCACATGGTTAGGGTCTCCGCTTCATCTAAATATTTTAGACATTTTTCTAATAAGCGATTACATATTAGTATTGTGTGGTATAGTGTAGGTTATGTTAGTTATTTAAAAAGGCCGAAGATTATGAGTTCCAAATCTCACAACCTATAAATTTTTGGCTTTTTGCCAAGGCTCAATAAAAAATATTAAAATTGAAAGGAATCTAGTCAAAATTAAACTCAAAACCATTGTCTTTAATATAGTATCATGGGAATTTCTAATACCTGTTTGGTTGCAAGCATTATTTATGAGAATTCCTTATTTTGGAAATTTCCAAAAGAAATGAAGAGCATGACTATGGGAATTCCGAATTCTATGTTTTGAGAGAGTTTGAAGGATGAGAACTAGTCCCCAATAGTCTCATGTACAGAAAACTATGCTCTGGATAACTGTACATCAAAATATATAGTTTTTTATTATTTTATGAAAATAGAATAAAAGCAAAAGGGAAAATGAATATATAGCCTTTGATTTTCTGTTTTAACCACTTAAAAAAATTCCAATGCATTAAACTATCGTACATTATATCACAAACAAATAGGCCCTGAATTAGTTTGCTAATGAGCCTCCCATAATCAAATAAGAGTATCTGCTCCAAGAAATGAACAATCATACGACCATCCTTACAAAAACTTTACCCTCTATTGGCCACAACCCATTCTATATTATTGGCTCAATTTCCACTCTTGTAATCCATAACGTTGTATTGATCTCATGGCTTACTTTGATGGACATGAAATTTGAGCTTATGCCACTACTTGGCCAGTGGTTTAGTGCTTGTGAGTGGTTCCAGCTAATTAAGGTGGACCCTTCTAATTTGTATACAGAATTGATAATATAATAAACATTACAGAAGCATGAAAATCACAGTGATAATCAACCCCCTACTTTGCTAAACAATCTGACATGCCATTTGCAAATCTCATATGCTGAAATGAGATTCTAAGGAACATAACTATATAATTGATTTCTTTGAGTAACAAAATAATTTCATTTTTAATGGGTGAAACCTCTATTTGATTTCACCCAAAAAACCAAAGTCTTATAGGAAGGGTGGTGATCATTGGGGGGCTGACTGTCCAGAGACACATACCAAGTCAACAAATCCTTTCCACTCGGTACGAAGCTGTCTCCGTCTTTAACTATCCCTTTTACGGTATTGATATTTCTAATATCCCTAGAATTTCTTTTTTAAAAAGACTCAAGTTCCCTGTGAGTGCTCATGGCTGAATTTTGTGGAATCATGGCAATCTAATTTCAACATTCTATGTAATTCCTTTGCATGGAATCTAATTCCTAAAATTGTTTTTAACAAGATTTTTGAAGAGGTGAGGGTGAAGGCAAAGGAATACCTAGCTTGCAATTTGATAATTAGCACTCGATCCAGTCCCTGGTTTATAATTCGAAACTTAGCTTATCATAAAATTCACTGAAGTTGCAGGTTCATTTGATCGCTTCTCAATTTGTGTAACTCGAAGTGCAAGTATGGAAAATTCGATGAACTAACTCATTTGTGCCCTTCCTATAATTTTATCACTAGGGCTCACATCTAAAATTGAAACCACTTAAAATATATGTTATTTATAATTACTAATAGGTAAAAGTAAACTCAGACTAAATAAATAATACACATTTCATTTTTCAATAGGAGAAAAGCCGAATTGAACTTAAGAATGGTGTGTGTAATCCAAGCACCCAATTAGGAGTCTCGGGCTTGAATATTTAGCGACAACCAATCAAAAAGATCGGTTGTAAGTGAAAATTTCAAAGCTTTCCTTTAAGTTGCATTGGCTTGGTCTACGAAGCAGAATCTCTCTTTCTCAATCCAATTCCTCACAAGAAATGGTGAAAGAGTGAGTTTAATTGAACGAATGAAAGAGACAGGAAAAGTCTTGACTTTACAATTGAAAAGAGAAAGGAATACCGACATCGATTGGAATTTTGGCCGACACAAGCCCATTGTTTTCGTTAAATTGAGATGCCTATAAAGTATAATTGATTTTCAAATCAACATCAAACATTAAAATTCTCAACGCAATTAGTCTCACGTCGTCGTCAAACATTAAAATTCTCAACCCAACTTGTCTCAAGTCATCGTCAAACATTAAAATTCTCGACCTAACTTGTCTCTAGTCATTGTCAAACATTAAAATTCTCTATTGAAAACATCCAACATAACTGTTGGGTAAAAATCTTTCCAAGAGGAAACATCCAACATAAATATTGCGTAGGGACATCTCTAAGAGGATCGACGTGAATGTAATTATGGGATTAGTTATTGCAACTAATAAGTCAAGATAGTAATGCAAACAAAATAGACCCAAATAAGATTAGTTCTTGCATCTGCAACTAAGTGAAGATAGTAGTGCAAGTCTGGGACGACCAGATACATTCACATCAAGGGTGGTTGCATTTTTGACTTGACTTTTGAACCCAGCTCACTAATTAGGTCCCTGTTGGAGTGCTAACAAGTAAGAATCTTTGAATCTTCTTATAAAAATTGGGCAGTCACTGCCACTATTACTAGTGGTTGGGGGTACCATGCATCGTGGCTGCACCATGTGCAGAGTCGAACCCCCATCAAATTGTGAGGCGATATAAATATAAATGGGAATTGACAACACATCTTTCTCTGATTTTCACGCGTATACATGCATTTAACCGGCTAGGTTTCTTTCCAATAAAACCCTTACATTTAACAAGTTTTCATTATTTTCATGACTGTCTCTCTCACAATACACGCACTAGTCAACATCCTTTTTCACCATTTTCCTCACACCGATCTAACTATTTCCAACTATTTCGACCAAAAAAAAAAAAAAAAAACTATTTTTAACTCACCCCTATTTTATTTATCTTTTTAAGAAAACTCACCCATCCGCAATAGATCCTCCATTAAGATCTATTCCAACTCTTTCGACAAAAAAATGAAATTTTTTTTTAACTCACTCCAACTTTATTTAGCTTCTTTAGATCCTCCATTAAGATCCAAACACCTAGTGGGGCTCACCAAGTGTTTCATCCGAGTCAACCATAGAATAAAAATTTTATAATGGTCATCTATCCTAAGTTTTGCATTCATATAATGGGATTAGACCATAATTATTAATATCATACTGTTTAGGCCAAAATGACTGAAATTTTTCATTTCGGTCAAGTGGCCGAAATGAAAGTTCACACAGAACTTTTTATTTTAAATTTGAGTCCATTTCAACTGATCCAAAATGATATTTTACATAGTCATTTTTTTTTTAATTTTTATACATATATGTTCTTTGTATTTCTTATATTTACCCAAAATGTAATTCAAAAAGATTTTACTAGAATGGATTAAATCCATATTACTTGTTTTACTTTTTATTTTTCTACATATATATACATATATATATATAAATATATTATTTTTAAAATTTTCCGAAATGTAATTTCGAAAAGTTCTTCTAAAATTTTATATCAGCCGAAGATTTTCACTTTAGAGGCCAAACCAAAATGGGATCCGAAACAATCTAGATAACTATAGAGTGGACCATTGAATCAACTCTTTATTCAAGATGGTGAAAACTTATCAGTCGTTGGTTAAATTGTCACGATGATGAGCCTCCGTCACCTTACTTTGGTTTGCTTCTGCTCTACAGTGAGAGGCCACGTACTATCCTTTTCGTGGATGCCGTGCAATAAAAGAATACTGTACGACTGTCACATCCGCAAGATATGTCACTGCCTCATCAATGGATCCTACAATTAACTTGATCCTCTGAAGATTTCATGATGAAATTGTTAATACAGTGTGCTTGGTGAATAATGGTTTGATGAGTTTTAAATTTAGACTTGAAAAACTCGCAAATAGGCTAAGTGCAAAGGAGGATAACTTTGATCGTGGTTGAACTAGATGGCATTGAAAATAACGAGGGCCACACATAATAATGATGTGTGTGATTCTCATCTAGATATTTGTATATAAATATATAGACACTAAATGGGCAGAGCACTGCATCACATTAAATTATAAGTTTAGAACGGTAGGATATGATATTGATGCAGAACAAGTAGCGGAACAATATTTTCTTGATCAAGATCATATAAGAAATCAAGCTGGAAGACTTGAATTTTAGTGCCAGTTTCAAACTGTTGTAACTTTTGATGTGGGCATCATTTTCTTATGCAAGTACTTGACCATCGAGTCCTGAATTCGTAATTTGAGATTTAGCTTGTCATACAATTTAATAGAGTAGGTTCATTTGATGGCTTCTCATTTTGTATAATTCGAAGTTCGAGCAAGTCAAATTCAGTGAACTAATTCTTCGGTGAACTAATTCCTCTGAGCGCTTGCTATATGTCATCACTAGGGTTCAAATCCAATATTCAAACCACTCAAAATACATGTTATTTACATTTGCTCTAGGAAATATTTTACTTCTATCAAAGTTGGGCTTGCAATTAGATTGATTACATAAAAAAATCATGGTTAAAATAAAAGTTGAAGCAAAATTATATATTTTACTAGTGATCAAGCTTAAGGTGAGGGCAATTATTATTAGCGTACGTTAGATATGAATTAGTCCCAATACATAGGGGTGAAATGCTTTTGAGTTGCTAGTACTCAGCAAATTGAGCTGTGATCCGTTCTCAATGAATGCTTGTAGCTCGCTCAAAGGCCTCTTCATCTCCTTCCAATGCAAACAGTTGAATCAATGATGAATAATGGTTGCATGAGTTTAAATTTGGGCTAGAACTACTCACAAAGAGGTAATAGATGTGAAGAAGGACAACTTCATCATGGTTGAATTAAATGGTTTTGAAAATAAGGTGGGCTACGCATATGAATCATGTGTGTGATTCTCATCTAGACACTGGTGTACAAATATATAGCCAAACATACTTATAAATAGGTAGAGCAATGCATCACATATATAAAATTATGAGTTTGGAATGATAAGGTATGACCGTATGATATTCATGTAGAACAAATAGCGGAACAATTTCTTGGTCAAGATTGTGTGGGGGCATTCTCCCAGCAAACAGAACAAGCCACGGGTTCGGTAATTCTACCAGGCCTGTCCTCCAAATGGTTAGGGGCAACATTCAGATCGGTAGCATATAAGTGTACCGATATGCGGCAGTTCGGTTTGGTTGCCGATGTGAAGACTGACATGTCCAGTTCGCATTTAATAAGAAGCTGACGTCGCAGAGCACGCTGTCAGGGCATTGATTGGAGATAAGGGGTTATCCTTATCAGCGGCCATATCCGCAATTGTTTTGTAGGTCACGGTACGTCCGATGGGACAGTACCTCCATTTATAACCACTAGAAAGTACAAGGTATGGTGACGGGACTTTCCCTTTCTACCTACCTCCACTAAGAGAGCCTCTGATGGGACATTTACACCTATAAATATAGGGCGACTGATCCCATACCAGGTATGCAAAAGAGAGAACATTCTCCATCACTCTCATTCCCCTTTGCTTAGTGATTGTGCTAACTTTGGCATCGGAGGGTCTTCGACTGTCAACAGTCAGGGGCCTCTAACCTTTGCCTCCTATCTCTCTTGCTTTCAGGCACCCAGTATTCCCAAAAACCAGTTCAACGACAGAGCTTCGAGCATCATCATATCACTATCAAGTCCGTATTATTTTAGGCACGCACAATTGGCGTCGTCCGTGGGAAAAATTATACCCACAACTACATCAAAGCTCACAGAAAGCTGAGAGCTTTAGATCATCATGCCACCGAAAGCTAAGAAGATTGGCGAGGCACCGAAGGCCTTACCAGCGCCACAGTCACCAGTACTGCAAGAAATAGTATCGTCCCATCCCCAAACGGAGCGACGGGAAGCCATCCCGACGTCCCCTTCACTAGTATTACAAGAGATACCGACGTCTCGGACGGAGCGACAAGACGGGATAGTCCCGTCAGCCCTGCAGACTCTGCAAAAGCAGCCGCAACCCACTTGCCAGAGAGGGGCCAGGGGTAAGGCTCGCCTGACAGAGGCCCCTCACCCTGGGGCTTCAAAGAAGGTAATAGTTCCTTCTCGACGGAACTATCAGCCTGCCAAGCACTCCCAGAGACAGCCACCATCCCCTCGTCGAAAGGGGGCCATAGGCAAATCTCGTCTTGGAGAAGGATCCTAGAGAGACAGGTCTCTGACGCCTGTTGTATCCGAAGAAGAAGGTGGCTACGACCCTCATGCTGAGGAAGTCAGAGCCCAAAGCGCCGTTATTCAAGAGAAGGACGAATTGATTCGTCGGCTTCAGCAGCAGCTGGAGGAAAGAACGGCGAACTAGGCTTCGCCCCCTGGGACCCAGCCAGGCGTTCAGGACTTGAGGCACATCCTGGATAGCAAAAGACGTCGGCGAGCCCGTGACGAAGGCTCGAGCAGCAGCCGCCCGACCGACTCCCATGGAGGTTGGAAACGGAGGATGGAGGACGAAGACGATATGCCAGAGTGGCTCAATGAGCATATCAAGCAGGCCATCTGATAAAATATGGAGGTGGCCGGCCTCGCCCGAGATCGGCCGAGCGCCTATGACTCGGGAGATCTCGGCGCGTCTCCATTCTCACAAGAGATAAAAGACTATAGTCCTCCCGAGAAGTTCAGCATTCCGAGGTTCACCCTTTATGATGGAACCTCGGACCCTGCAGCTCACCTCCGACACTTCACTCAGTGAATGTCGGTATGGGGTGACGTCGGTCACCTTAACTGCAAGGTTTTCTCCTCCAGTCTAGGCGACCTTCCTCTACGATGGTTTTGCGCCTTCCCATCGGGCTCGATCTCGAACTGGCGACAGCTCATGGGCTCTTTCCTGGAAAAATTCCAAGCACATAAGGTCATCCCAAAAATGAACAAAGACCTCATGGCCATGAGGATGAGGGAGGACGAGAACGTCACTTGGTTTGCCAAAAGGTTCTGGACGATCTATAGCTAAATAGAAGACGCCAACGAAGAGCTGGCTGTCATGTGCTTCAAAGAGGCTCTGCTGCCGGGAACCGACCTCTGAAAAGAGCTCGTCAGATACCCCGCGGCCACAATGAAAGCACTCATGACCCGAGTGAATCAGTTTGTCGCATAGGAGGAAGACGAGGCCAAGGCATGGGAAAATTTTGGTCTCAAGCAAAGGGGTGGCCACCGCGAAGATAGGCCCTCCGCGAAGGGCGGAAAGCCATTTTGAAAGGGAGAAAGAGGCCAATACAAGGCTTCGTCGAGTCCGGCGATGGTCTCGGCCCATGCCCCAAGAGGCAGCAAGAAGCCCGGACCAACGCCCGACTCATACAGGGCAGTGAACACTATCTTCAAGGAGCCGATCTACAGGATCCTTACCAAGATCAAAACACAGCCATTCTTTGCATGGCCGCAGCCGATGAGGAGCGACTCGTCTACCCGAGATCAGAGCAAGTTTTGCTCCTACCACAAGCAGAATGGGCACAAAACAGAAAATTGCGCGTCCCTCCGGTTCCACCTTGACAAACTCATGAAAGAAGGGCACCTCAAAGAGTATATAAAGGAGGAGAGCAGCAATAATATCCGCCCCCCTCGGCACCAAGGCGATGAAGATAGCAACGAACCAGAAGGGGTAATAAATGTTATCCACTTGGCGCCCATACCAACAGGGGGCAACGGGGCACGTGCCGAGGCCAGAAGGGCCTCCCACAATAAGTAAGTACTCACGACCGAACTGAAGCCGGCCCCGAAGAAAGCTCGGATGGAAAAACCAGGGATCTGGTTCTCGGACCAGGACCTTCAAGGAGTCCATTTCCCTCACAATGACCCACTAGTGCTCACTCTAAAGCTCAAAACTTTTGTGGTCAAAAGGGTACTTGTGGATCCCGGCAGCTCCTCGGAGATCTTGTACTTTGACTGCTTCAAGAAGCTGGGACTCAAAGAAGAAGACATGCAGAAATCACGCACCCCCCTCTTGGGATTCAGTTCCAAGCCAGTCTACCCTAAGGGAAGAGTTTCTCTGAAGGTTCAGGTCGGGGGTTCCAGCATACAGGCCGACTTCTTGGTGGTCGACGTGCCGTCTCCATACAACGCGATACTGGGACGAAGCTGGCTGCACAGCATGGAAGCTGTGCCTTCCATCGATCACCAGAAGCTGAAGTTCCCGTTGGAACGCAAGGATGGCAGGTTTGAGATAATTATAGTTGCAGGAGACCAAGAGATGGCTAAACAGTGCTTGATGACCGTCACATCTGGAGAAAAGGAACCGCCCCAAGTACATATGGCCGAGCTGGAAGCGGAGTTGGAGGACTACGGCCGAACTCCCTAGCAGAAGAGTATTGAGGATTTAGCCGAAGTCAGGATCAACCCTAAAGACCTCGAAAAGTCCTTCCTACTCGGTAGCCAGCTCACCGAGCCGGAGAGGGCCGAGCTCCTTGACTTCCTGTTACAGAACAAAGAGGTCTTTGCCTGGACCCCTTACGAAATGCCTGGCATCGACCCGGAGATCATCAGCCACAAGCTGAACGTGGATCCAAAACACAAACTGGTCATCCAGAAAGCCCAGAGGTCGGGAGTCCAGCAGGCCGAAGCGGTGATGGAGGAGGTCGACAAACTACTAGAAGCGAGAGCAATCAGGGAAGTCCATTACCCCGAATGGCTCGCCAACACTGTAGTGGTCAAGAAGAAGAACGGGAAGTGGAGGGTCTGTGTTGATTTCACCGATCTCAACAAATCTTGTCCCAAGGACAGCTTCCCACTTCCAAAGATCGATTAGCTAATTGACGCCACCGCGGGGCATGACAGGATGAGCTTCCTTGACGCTTATCGGGGATATCACCAGATCCCGATGTATGGACCAGACGAGGAAAAAACCGCATTTATAACTCCCAGAGGCATCTATTGCTACAAAGTGATGCCCTTTGGGTTAAAAAATGCAGGGGCGACCTACCAGAGGCTAGTCACGAGAATGTTCCAAGCCCACCTCGGTAGGACCATGGAAGTATACATTGACGACGTGGTCATTAAATCCAAGAAGTCAGAAGACCACCTGGCCGACCTCCGGAAAGCTTTCGACATCCTGAAGGAATTCAGACTGAAATTAAAAGCGTCAAAATGCGCATTCGGGGTTGGTTCTGGCAAATTCATGGGAAGCTTGGTCACCAGATGAGGGATTGAAGCCAATCCAGAACAGATCGCGGCAATACAAGCAATCCAGAGCCCGTCTACAACAAAGCAAGTCCAGAAGCTCACTGGGATGGCAGCTGCCCTCAACCGCTTCATCAGTCGAGCTTCAGACAAATGTCTCCCTTTCTTCCAGCTCCTGAAAAAGAGTTCAAAATTTTAGTGGACTCCGGAGTGTGACCAAGCTCTTCAAAGACTCAAAAACTATTTATCCTCACCCCCCATACTGTCAACGCCACTGCAAGGCGAACTTCTCTACCTATACCTAGCAGTCTCGGATCATGCAGTAAGCTCGGTGCTGATTAGAGAAGAAGACGGGCAGCAGAAGCCTATCTACTATACAAGCAAGACCTTGCTCGACCCCGAGACTAGGTACCTACCACTAGAAAAGCTTGCGCTGGCCCTCGTCAGCGCCTTTCGCAAACTCTCTCATTACTTCCAGACGTATACCATAGTGGTTGTTACAGAACACCCACTCAAGTCCCTCTTCAGAAAGGCGGATTTCTCCGGGAGAATTTCAAAATGGGCCGTCGAACTGGGGCAGTATGATATACAATATCAACCCAGAACGGCGATCAAGGCTCAAGTCTTGGCGGACTTCATTGTAGAATTCGTCTCTCCGAGTTCGGCACCAACCAAGCTAGATACCGAACTGGGGGGCAATGAGGAAGATAACGTCGCAAACGGAGATAAAGCCACCAAAGCCGAACATCAATCTTGTAAGCAATTCCTTGACACAGCGTGGAAAGGCTTTGTGGACGGATCCTCAACTTCGAAGAGGTCTGGTATCGGCATAGTACTCCAATCTCCAGAAGGTCTCGTCATCGAACAGGCATTGACGCTTGGCTTCAAAGCATCCAATAACGAGGCTGAGTATGAGGCACTAATCACAGGATTAGGCTGCGCCAAGATCTTGGGGGGCAAAACAGCTGGTGGTTTTCAGCAACTCTCAGTTAGTGACGAGCCAACTCAGCGGAGACTACCGAGCTCGCGACGAAAGGATGGCCGCATACGTGTCCCGCGCGAAGCAGCTTCTCTTACAGTTCCAAAACACCGAAGTCAGGCAGATCGGCAGGGAATCAAATTCCCATGCCGACACCCTTGCTAGTCTGGCATCAGCTGTCGAAGCTGGCAGGAAAAAGACCGTCGAAGTAGGAACACTGGAATCACCTAGCATAGAGCTACCTCCAGTTCGGCACGTCTTGTACGCTGATCTCGATCCCAGTTGGATGAACCCAATAGTGCCTTACCTAAAAAATGACCAGCTTCCTAAGGACAAAAATGAGGCCCACAAAATCAGGCTGAAAGCAACTCGGTTTTGGCTATCTCCAGAAAACAAACTGTATAGGAAGTCCTTCACAGGACCTTATCTCCAGTGCGTTCACCCGAGTAAGGTTGAAGATTTTTTGTATGAAATCCATGAAGGCATTTGCAGAAGCCACATCGGAGGTCGGTTGCTGGCTTACCGAGCCATCAGCCAAGGCTACTGGTGGCCTTACATGCAGAAGGATGCACAACTCTACGCCAGGAAGTGCGAAAAATGTCAGAAGTTCTCTCACTCTCTCCATCAGCCAGCCCAGGATCTAAGCCCACTTTCAAGCCCGTGGCCCTTCGCTCAATGGGGATTGGACATCGTCGGACCTCTGCACTGGACTCCGGGAAATAAAAGGTGGCTAATAACAGCCACTGATTATTTCACCAAATGGATAGAGGCGGAACCATTGTCCTCCATCACCGAACAGGACACGAGAAACTTCGTCTGGAAGGACATTGTAACAAGATTTGGAATCCCTCGAATATTGATCTCAGACAACGGGACTCAGTTTGATTCCAATTTCTTCAGGAACTTCTGCCAGGAACTCGGCATCAGAAATCGTTACTCATCCCCAGCGTATCCACAGAGCAACGGCCAGGCCGAAATCTCAAACAAGGTGGTACTCGATGGCCTCAAGAAGAGGCTTGACAGGGCCAAGGAGAGATGGGTGAAAGAGCTCCCGAGCATTCTTTGGGCATACAGGACGACACCTAGACGATCCACCTCGGCAACACCTTTTTCCTTGGCTTATGGGATGGAAGCCGTAATACCCCTCGAAGTTGGCCTTCCCACTCTAAGGTTGGAACTTTTCGACCAAGGTGA
Organism: Camphora micrantha; assembly: GCA_003546025.1. Lineage (NCBI taxonomy): Eukaryota > Viridiplantae > Streptophyta > Magnoliopsida > Laurales > Lauraceae > Camphora > Camphora micrantha. Next base: position 6,844,415 of record QPKB01000002.1, read on the forward strand.
GAACGACATGAATCTAGCTAGAGAGCTCGACCTGGCAGAAAAACAAAGAGAGGCTGCAGCTATCCGCCTGACCGCCTATCAACAGCAGCTGGCTAGAGGATACAACCAAAGAGTCAGAGAGAGAAAGTTCACAGTTGGAGAGTTGGTCCTAATGAAAATGCTGCCGCTAGACAAAAACCCAAACGAAGGAAAATTGGCTCTAAACTGGCATGGGCCATTCAAAGTGATCTCAACAGCAGGAACATCCTCATACAGGCTTAAGCACATGGATGGGAAGAAATTACCACGCCCTTGGAACGCCACCCACCTCAAGAAGTTCTACTTTTGAAATGTACTTTTTTGAAATAAATGAAAGAAATTCTTGAGTTCGGCTATATCCTTCGAAGTCATCTTGGTTCGGTTGCAGAACCAGCCACCCAGATCACGAGTTACAGAACTCGGCAGCTCGGTTATGGAACCAACTGTGATAAAACTCGGCACAGCTCGATCATAGAGCCAGCCACCAGACTTGCACAGTCACGGGACTACCCCCAGCTCGGTCACCGGACCAGCCATTTATGGCGGTTCAGCTTGGTTATGGAACCAGCTACATCGAACCATCACAGCTCGGTTACGGAACCAGCTATGCAAAACGCCTTCCTGAGGGACTAGGCGAAAAGCTTGGTTATAGAACCACGAATGTTTGATTAAAGTGATGTTATGATTCGAAAGTATTCATGCTACTAAACCCGGATCTACATAGAATTCGTTCACCATACAAACATCACAAAAACAAATGAATTCAAAAGATGTATATTCATTGCTGAAGAATTACAAGTGCCGAACTGGTACATATGCCGAGCTCCCAAAAAAAAAAAAAAAAGAAACAAAATGGTGACTAAAAAAGGAAAAAGGTACATGGAGAATAGGTCAGGAGGAATCAGCCCCCGCAGCTTTATCTCCGGGAACCCCAGGAAGAGGAAGAGGAGCGTCAGAAGTAGGGTCCGGAATGGGAGCCCCTGGAGAAAGAGTCGAGGCGATCCCAGGAGCGGCTTCCTCCAAAGGAGTCGAAGGAACGGAGATCGGATCCTGCGCCACCACGTGCTCCTCAAGCCTAGGAAGGTCCTTGAAGACGGGATGGTCATCGGGAACCCCAGCTTTCTTCAAAGTAGACTTGCAGCCAAGCTCGAAGAGGTACGGGCCCAACTCTTCGACCTGACGCTCATAATCCTTTGTGGCATCCGCCACCCCTTCGTGATAACGGGCGTTGACTTCGGCTTGGTGAGCGGCCGTGAGATCCAACTTCTCCTTCAGAGCATTTTCAAGCTCCGTACCCTTCGCCACGAGTTCGGCCTCCCTTTCTGCCAACTCGGACTCCAGCTGGACCGCCCTTTTCGCCTTGATATCGGCGGCCACCCTCATCGCATGGAAATCGGTCCTTGCCTTGACAAGATCAGTCAGCGTCGAGTCATAATCCTTCTCAAGGCCGGCGATCTTCTCCTCTGCCTCCTTCTGCTTTTGGCGCCCATCCTCAATGGCCATCGCCATCTTCCTCCTGTCAAACTCCAGTCTTTCAATCGTCCGGTCTTTCTGCTGGAGCCTTTCCAAGGCCATTTTAAGCCTCTGAGCGACCTGAGTAAGGAAATTGGCAGTCAGAAAGGCTGGCCAAAATGGAATTTAGAATCTGCAAAAACTTACCAGAAAGATCGACTGCATGGAGGATGCTAGCAACGCTGCATCATCCACACCTTGTAGCCTCTGCATGTCCAGCGGCAGGGCACAAGCGTTAGCAAACGCTGCAGCAACGAGAGGATTCCCAGTAAGACGGTCCTCCACCGTCATCTGCCTCCCGTCCTCGAGATGGAAGGTCGGCCTCCAAGGGGCCGGGCCCGCAGGCTCAGAGACCTGAAGCTCTCCAGACCCCTGGTCCATTAGGCCCTGGGTCCCGGACCCCTTCTCTGTTACCCCTCCAGAAGCCGACCTCTTTTCCTTTGGGGTTTTCTCCCTTGGCTCTTTGTCCGACGAAGCCTTCTTCCTCGCTTCCTTGACCGGACGCTGACGGTCAGCTTCCTGGGAACCCTCCTGCCGAGGCCGTTTTTCTTGCCGATCTTCCCCTTTGTCGACATAGGTAGCACGCTCCTGGATTGCTCCGAGAACGCGCAAGGACGAAGACGACCCGGCAACCCCCGAGGCTGTAAAAGCAGAGCTGGGCTGGGAAGGAGCCGATGCGGAAGAGTTCCCTTCCCGAACTTGGCTCCCAAGTTCTTTGTCTGCAAAGGTGGTTTTCGCTGTATCTCTCTTTCCGGCGAGCTCGGCGAATGATATTCCTCGACGATTTGCTCTAAGAGAACGGATCCTGAATCTGGTCGAGGAGTAGAAGTCTCGGCGCCAGATGACCGCCGGAGCTCTGCCTTAGACTGTTCTTCCGCCCCCTTGCCTCTTCTGATGTATGTTTTATATCTCGGCGTATACCCAAGAAGGTCCCAAGCAGCTCGGCAGTTGTGGCCTTTGTAATTGCGCACGGCTCTCGACCAAGCTGGATTTTTCCTCCACCCTGCGATGGTGGCTCTCTTTCTCCTCTCGTCAACTTCTACGAAAAAGAGAAGAAAGGCGTCAGATCGGCAAAACAAAGAACACAAAGGCACATATGAGGTCAATGAATTACTTGGAGGAATCCCGAGTTTTCGGGGAATCCTGGAAGACCTCTCTGACGCAGTCTCATTCGTCCCGAACTCCCATTCGCCGGAGACGAACTAACGATCATCTCCGGCATGCCTACTCGAGTCTTCCAGATCGGTCACGAACTGTTCTCGCCCCGACTTGCCCCGAGAGATAATAGCAGTTGCTGCTCCCTTTGGATTTGCACAAGTCATATGCATCCTCGATGTCATGGACACCGAGGTTGATGCTCAGGATTTGGTTTAGGGCAACTGCGCCCATTATTATCTTGAAGCCATTGGGCATCAGCTGGCAGGGGGTAAGACTCCAGGCCTCTAGACAGGCCCTGAGAAGAGAATGGACAGGAAATCTGACGCCGCCCTCGATTATGGATACGAGGGGGAAAGGCATCCAGCCGTCCCGAAAGGACATGCCATCAAAGACGTCTTCTGGATCGTCTAGCCTGGTCTCCACATCATCTGGGATTTGGTACATCTCCCTAAAAGTAGCCATCGCCACAGGAGTGTCAAGCCAGTGCCTGTAAACTCCCATGTCCGCTAAACAGGGACCCCAGAACCAAAAATGGAGATCCTAAGGAAGGAAACTGAAACGCAGAAAGGGCGAAGGATAGAAACTCACAAATGACCAACTGCTGCACAGGCTGGCACCGGCAAACAGCAAGGCAAGCTCCTGTTCGGATCTCTCCTATGCAAAAGAAATGCTTCCCTCCAGAATAATCGCCAAGGTAAACAAAAGAAAAGAGGAGGCAACCCTACTTATAAGAAGATAAGGTACCGTTTTGAAGAAGATAAGGTGCTGTTTCGAATTTCGAGGGCGGGCACGCACGAAAAGTCCCTTCGATCACGTTGTGCGTCTCCTCGATATGACCCAAAGACCAGTCAGGCATCGACATGTGGAACCGTCAGTTCACCTTCTACATTGATTGATGGCGGCCCATTTACTGCCCCATTAAATACCTCGAGCAGGCGGAACGACAGACGACGCTTTCCTCCCAAACAGGCGCAACAGCGTCGCAGAAAGGATCAAGCGCCCGCGACTCATAACCGATGTGGGAAATCACCCTATATAACTCCCGACCTCGAAAAAAGGACTTGAGGTTGAGAGCTACGGGGCAATTGTATGGGGGCATTCTCCCAGCAAACAGAACAAGCCACAGGTTCGGTAATTCTACCAGGCCTGTCCTCCAAATGCTTAGGGGCAACATTCAGATCGGTAGCATACAAGTGTACCGATATGCGGCAGTTCGGTTTGGTTGCCAATGTAAAGACTGACGTGTCCAGTTCGCATTTAATAAGAAGCTGACGTCGCAGAGCACGCTGTCAGGGCATTGATCGGAGATAAGGGGTTATCCTTATCAGCGGTCATATCCGCAATTGTTTTGTAGGTCACGGTACGTCCGATGGGACAGTACCTCCATTTATAACCACTAGAAAGTACAAGGTATGATGACGGGACTTTCCCTTTCTACCTACCTCCACTAAGAGAGCCTCTGATGGGACATCTACACCTATAAATATAGGGCGACTGATCCCATACCAGGTATGCAAAAGAGAGAACATTCTCCCTCACTCTCATTCCCCTTTTCTTAGTGACTGTGCTAACTTTGGTATCGGAGGGCCTTCGACTATCAACAGTCAGGGGCCTCTAACATTTGCCTCCTATCTCTCTTGCTTTCAGGCACCCAGTATTCCCAAAAACCAGTTCAACGACAGAGCTTCGAGCATCATCATATCACCATCAAGTCCGTATTATTTTAGGCACGCACAAAGATCATAAGAGATCAAGCTAAAAGGGATGGAACAAGTAGTGTTTTAATGTGGTTATATTGTCTCCTTGTGCAAGTACCAGTTTTGAAGCTATCCGCATGCTCTACAATATATTCAACCCAAGACTGAATCTCAACCCAACCTGAATTTAGGATCTAAGATCAAATTAGGTGTTGGATTTTTAGGCCTGAGCTCGACCAAACTTGAAAATGGCTAATCTGAATTTGGGTTTTGATTGAGTTGGGCGACTCCGGTTTGAGTTGGGCCTGTTTCATTTTGCACCCTGTCATGGAAAACCTGGATCCTCCATCCACGTAGCCGACCCAAATAGATAGGGCTGTCAACAGGCTGCCCCTGAGCTCATTTAATTAGCCCCCAATTTCGAGCTGGTCAGTCTGTGCCCATTCAAATTGTTATTTATCACAACTGGCCCAGTTCAGTGGCAACATTATAAACGAGTTTGCCGAGCACTTGCCCTCTACAGTTGGCTCAGAGTAGTCCTCATGGGCTGTAATTAATGGGCAGAAATGGATGAGCCTGGTCTCTAGCATTTGCAGAGGAATGTCATCTACATCTCTTTTGCAGGATTGAAACTTTATACAGGCCTGGCCCAACCAGCTGAAAGTGGTCCTTCACATTGGAGGCCCGGCCCATAATCAACCTTGAGAACAGCCTGCTCTGAACTTGGGATCTTTGATGCGTGGATTTGACTGAATTTTAGAATGTTTGAATTTCTGAAATGATCAAATTTCATAATCCAAATTTACTTGCCATAGTCTGAAACCCTGATGACGAAATATTGTGATCGGATCCTTATTGGGTTTTTGTCCACCATTCTAAATTCTAAAATTCCTCTGTTTTTTTTTTTTTTTTATTTGGACATTTTCTGGAATTTTATCTAATTATTTTATATACACGTGTTTCACTCTTTATAAAATGTGAAAATTTATTGTCCAAGAAAATATTCATCAAGGAATAACATGCATCCTCTTCATACTTACATGAAATAGCAACAACCGTAATAAAATTTTAATTTTAAATTGTAATTGAATTCCATGTGATAAGGGCCTTCGAAGACCAATATCTCCAAATTCTAATCTGAATCTGGTTATTAGTAATCTTTTAGACAAGTCGACAACAACTAAAATTGGGATTTAGAGAATTTTAAGAGAACTTTCAATAGTTGGTTGGAAATAGAGGATATTATTAAGATCTAATTTTTTGTTCCCCAAAAGAAGACAAGAGGTCTGCCCTTTTTTGAAGACCTGTAAAGTGACTATGAAGTCACCCTTTAATCATGTGATCGGATAATTTTGGCACTCACACTTGAACTATTAGATATTGTAACCAGGAGAAGCTTTTGGGGGAAGATTGATTCTTAATTCTATATTTGCCAAGATTAAATTCGCCAAGCTTGTTCAGCCCAAAAATAGCTTGCTTCTTTTGGCGTCTTCTTCGTAAAAGAACTCGCACGTAAGCTTGGGCTCAATCAGTGGGCATCAATTTGGCTCCCAGATGTCCCCTCTGCTGTGCTGATGTCAAAACAGATCTTCACCTTTTCTTTTACTACAATTTTTCTCAAGAATGGTGGTCTTAGTTTCTTCAAGTGATCAACGGCAACTGAATTTCTCCCACTAAAATCCGAAGACAGTCTTTGCATTACCCGTTCAAGTTCCTCTCTGTAACCTCTGCTGATATGGTATTTTTTGTTCATAATTTTGTATATCAGATTCCCTGACCCCTTGTTGTGCCCTTTGTTTTGTTTCCTTGTTTTTCTTTTGCCTTGGGCTCCTTTCTTTCTTAGTTTTTTTCTTTTGCCTTGGGCTCCTTTCTCTTGGCCCAAGATTCTTAGTCTTGTAAGGCTCTTATGGGGAATTTTGCCTTTGTATTCTTTTTTCCTCTCTTAATATACATATTACCACTAAGTGAAAAAAAAAAAAAAAAAACACCTCCTGTTGCCCTGTGTGTGAGAAGGGGCGGGAATCCTTTGAGAACATTCTTTTCATTATAACTTTGCACGAGTGGTTTGGTTTGGGTCACCTCTTGGCCTTTTTGGGTCACATCTTTTTAATGCTAATGACACTGCAGATGGGCGGATCTGTTTGATGGATGATGCTCATTAGATTCCTTCTCCTAACTTAATATCAGATTCTCGGGGATGTGTTGTTGCCATTTGGTGGGCCACATGGAGAGCAAGGAATGACCTTATTTACGAATTGTTAATTAAGATCTAACTTGGGTGATTAAGTTAGTTAGATGTATGATGGTTCCCTTTTCCGAGTTGGGGCTAGCACCAACAGGCCCCCACCTGTAAAGTTTTTTAAGGTTGGCTAATTCATTTGGGAATGGACAAAATCGAGACTCTTTGAAAGTGTTTTTTTTATTCGAACATGGACTGCCAGAATTTCGTTTCAAGATGAGTTTCTGAAGAACTGGCAACAGGTCGCTCGAGTGAACTTTCATTCGCTCGAGCGAACCCTTCACAAAAGTGTCATTGCTCGACCCAACATTATGTCCGCTGGAGCCATTAACGTTCTGAAATGAAATTTTGAAGACAGAAAGAAGGTCGCTCGAGTGAACCGCTCCCAGAATTTCTCTCGCTCGACTCATTTACTACTTCGCTCGACCCATGGAGTTTTTGTGCTGAATGTTTTCAAACAGAGAGCAATTCGCTCGAGCGAACCTGGGCGCCAAATTAGAAACTTGCCCAGAACAGAGTTCTAATTGCTTCAAACTTCTTCCTTTTAATCCTACTTGTTTTACAAGTCTTGAGGCACGAATTAAGAATTATAAAAAGGGCATTATCTCTCTATTCAAAGGCACCTCTTCAATTCATATTTTCATTGAGAGAACTTGAGAGATCCATCTTCCATCCAGGGCTCTTTTGCTCCGTTGTGCTGCGCTGATGTTCAAGCTTTGGAATTGATTCTATTCTTCTTTTTCGAAGGCGTTTATGCTTCAAGCACGGTGAAGAATCGTGACAAGTTGTCAGCAAGATCTGATTCAGTCCTTAGGTTGAGTCAACAACTAGGAAAAGGGTAGTGAGTATTTTGTATTCTTCAATTATTCATATGGTGCTTGGTTTCTCTGTTGGCCTAGACGATAAGGCCTGTGGTTTTTTCCCGAGCAGGGTTTTCCACGTATAAATCCTGCATCCTTCTCTCTTTGTGGTTGATTGCCTTTTAATTGGATTAGGTTTAATTACTAGTTTAATCACGTTTAGATTGATATTCAATAAAGATCAGTTAATAGGGTCCTCTGCCTGTGCAATGCCTGGAATGAGTACATGGGCAGGGAATAAGTAATATGGACACTGCTGAATTAGCTAGATCTCGAACAAGTGATTCAACTTCCACTGCTTCTCTCTGTTTCCTAGATGGAAATAGGAGAGGGGCACATATGTAAAATCCAGTGGTCAATTTAATGGTGAGCCCAATGAAATTGACTTTGAATTTTACATAATAAAATGGGTGTTAGAGATTATAAATGGTTTGAATTTTTTCAAGGTGAGCTTCAACCATCTGCTTAAGCCAGGCACTGAACCATGTGGTGCAATATTGCAGTTCTGCCGATAACCAACTAGCTCGAGCTACAACGATACAACCCATCAATTATCTTGGGGACTAAAATTTTTCTATTAAGCACTAGATGACGAGTCAGCATGATAAGGCTCATTGACCAAATCTTGAATCCGTGGAGATCTTAAATCCTGTCTTTAAGAATCTTGTCTTGTATACAACAATACTTGCCGGAGAACATTAAATCGACTTTCTAGTTGTCAAAGATATTCTTGCACTGATGTAAAGAACTTTGCTCTATAAATGTGAATATCAATACACAATACAATACACTGGATTCTCAACCACTTCTGATCCGGCCCATTATCTTTATGTTGCTCTCCTCTGTTTTGATTAATAAATACAAAAATTTAGAGGCTGATAAAGTTAAAAGGAAAAGTATTATGGAAATTTATATTGATATCTTTTAATAAAAATTCACATGCCTTTACATGAATTGGTTACCCTTTCTACTCAGTTTCAAATGAGTATAAACATCATATCTTTTATGAGGAAAAAAATATTATATGTGCACCAGGCTCATCAACCACCTTTCTTCACTGGATATTCCAGCTGCTTATTTCTTAATATTATTTTCATATGAAAATCCCACGCTATACTTGATTCATGCTACTTACGACTGAAAAGCCTATAAAGTTTGTACAGATGAAAAGCACACCATGAGTCAACAACATAAAGAAAGCACATTGCACGCCTTTGAGAGGTGAAGTAGATGACACCTATTGTCCCTATGAGAAAAACTAGATATGACCCGGCAAATGAACCATAGAAGCTAACAATGTTTTCATTATCTTCATTTTCATCTTCTTCATTAGGAGCTTCGCTGATTGGAGCGGTCGATATGCAGCTTCTGCTCAGTGGTGGTCCGCAGAGGAGTTGATTGCCTTCATAACTGCTTTCATTGAAGGTACTGAACTGATTTTTCTTGTCAGGGGTCCTACCAGATAAATTGTTATAAGCAACTGAGAAGACTGACAAAAAATATAGCTCTATTAGTTCAGAAGGAATTGTTCCATTCAGTTTGTTGTGAGAAAGGTCCAAGCTCTCAATTTGGCTCAAGTTTTTGAAGGTTGCTGGAATTGGCCCAGTGAATTGGTTATGGGACAAGTTCATAGAATGAAGGCCACTCAGTTGTCCCATTTCATGTGGGATTTCCCCAGTAAGCTGGTTGCAAGATACATCAATTCCAGACATGTAGTTAAGAATGCCACCTTTATAATAATTTTCCATTCTCTTGGTTATGAATTCCACTTCTTTTAGTTCTTCCCTTTCTTCATAAAAATATTTGTCACGTGTATCCGCAATTAACGGATAAGAGAAATATGGGATCGAAACTTCACCTACACTGAAATCATCAAGAAATATTGACCTTCCAAATGTCAAATTATTGATGCAAGATGGCAGAGACCCGAACAAGTTGTTGTAGGAAAGATCCAACAAGCTTAGATTTTTTAGTTGACATAGCTCATTTGGAATGTACCCGTGTAAATTATTTCCTTTCATCAGAAGTATCCTCAATCTTGAAAGTCCACCAATCCAAACTGGAATAACATCATCTATGTAATTATGTCTGATGTTTAATGATATCATGGATGAGCTACTTGATAGTGCTCTAGGTATAAATCCAGAAAACAAATTATTCTCCAAGTGCATAAACTTAAGATCGGTGAAGTTGGAGCAAGATGGAATTGGCCCAGATAGGCTGTTGTAGGAGAGGTCCAAAAAATGAAGAAATTGAAGCTTGCAAATCTCAAACGGAACCAAACCATTAAAATGATTTCTGCATAGGATGAGTGTTGACAATTTTAAAGTGTCTCCAATTTGACTTGGAATCCTACCCGATAAATGGTTGTCTCCAATGTCCAAACTTTGTAGCCCCGAGTCATTGAATAGGCTAGGTGGAATTGTCCCCACGAAATGATTGTTATTAAGATGTAAGAGGTTCATATTGGTCATGTTAAGACATGTTGAAAATATCTTTCCATGAAAACTGTTATTAGATAGCTTCAGAGTAGATAAGGAAACACAACCTGCAGCCAGGTCCACTGGTATTTCTCCCGATAAGGTATTGTGGGACAAGTCCAAAGTCGTTAAACCTCTCATGTTGCCAATTGAAGGAGGAATGCTTCCATGGAAAGAATTTCTTGACATATTAAGCAACTGAAGGTTTGGTAGGAGAGATCCAATATGGGAAGGAATTTGTCCACTCATGTGATTTTTAGACATTTCCAAAATTAATAACCCCGTGTGATTACAATGGAGAGGCAAAAGAAAGGTTCCCCATAAGGAATTATTCATGAGATTCAAGACTTCTAGTTTCTGATTCATTTCTAACAACCAATTTGGAAATTTTCCCAATAAGTGATTATGGGAGAGATCCACGACCATTAGCTCACGTTGACTGTACAAGAAGTTAGGAATACCACCGCCAGTGTCCTTATTTAGCTTGCAGTTGGATAAGCCTAGCACTGTCAATTGAAATGTAGAATTCAACATTGGATATTCAGTTTCAACCTCCAAGTCATTGTCGCTAAGAACGAATTCCTTGAGCTTGGAAAGATGAGCAAATGATCTGAATTCAACTATGCCCGAGAAATTGTTCTTAGCAAGAGAAAGGTAGGACAATGATGTTACATTAGAAAATGTCGATGCTGGGATCTTCCCGCTAAATCCATTGTTGGAGAGGTCAAGAAGCTGAAGGTTGGAAAAATTGCTGAGACATGAAGGAATACTTCCTTCAAAATCATTAAAACTAAGATCCAACCATTTGATGTCTTTAAATTTGCACAATCCTGGAGGAACAATTGTAAGAACACATGTCATCTTTTTCTAAATCTTGAATACAAAAGCTATTATGTAAAGAAAAATGAGACTAATATTTGTGAGTACTAAGAAATAGGTTCCTACTTTGAATAGATCGAGAGTAATTGATGAATCCATTATACAAGTCAAATGCCTTAATTCAATTGCTAGCTAGAGTAATTGGCCCAATGAAGCATCATAATGAGAACAGTAAGAATAGTACATGTAAGATAAATGACAACATTATCAAGGCAAAACATTTGAGCATACCTTTAATAGGAAGTGGGCCTTGGGACTCATCGTTTCCAGTTGTCGATGTTTGGAGCATCCCACTAAATCCATTGTTGGAGAGGTTTAGAAGCTGAAGGCTTGTCAAATCGCTGAGACATAAAGGAATTGGTCCTTTAAAATAATTATAACTGAGATCCAACCTTTGGAGGTCTTTCAATTTGCAGAACCCTAAAGGAATTGAAAAGAACACATCAGCTTCCTCTAAATTTTAAATTCAATTTAAAGATGGTTTGTAATACCAATATTCGTGATCAATAATAAGAAAGAGCTTCCTACCTTGAATAGATTGTGGGTCATTGAATCCATTCCATGAAAATTCAATGGTCCTTAGAGAAGTCAAAGTTTCAATGGCTGGAGGAAACACCGATTGAAAAATCATAATGAGAATACGAAGAACGATACATGCTAAGAGAAATGACAACAACAGCAAAACATTTGGGCATATCTTTTCTCCAAGTTCAAGTTTCTTGAGGGATTTGAGTGCAGCCAGAAATGGTAGAATTGTTTCGTTTAGGGAATTGTAACTTAGGTCTAGCTCCTCAAGCTTGCTCAATATGGACGATCTATTCAGCGCTATATATGAAAATGTGACCACCTCGTCATAATTTTCTGAATACTAAGTAAATGACCTTAGTTATAACACCCTATTTGTTTCATGTAATTGAGTTCAAAGGATCTATAAGTAGTTAAAAATGATTTAAAGGTGAATATCCAAAAAGGATGGTCAAATAACCTCCCTTTTAATTGAGAATTGAATCAAGGGAAGATTAAAAATGAATATGCAGCCATCACCATAATAATTCAAATTCTAAGCAAGTAAGAATCTCATATACATATCTACCTTATATCCCTCACTCATCAACTCTTGTCTTTCACTCCGTACCTCTTTGATAATCCATCTATGGAGATCACCAGACCAAAAATTCTTACCTATTCATGCAAATAAAAAGTTCCTAAGGGCAGGTTTGTTCGCATTACGATATATATGAATTGAACAAATATGATTTTATCCATAAGTGGTTAAAAAAGAATATCAAAGTGAATTTTCTAAAATGGGCATCAAATAAACTTTCCTTAAATTCATGGAATTAGTATCAAAGGATGGGAAATAAATAATTAAGGATGTGGCTAGTTATTCATTTCTCATTTTTCATTGATTCTATTTCCATGAAAAGAAAGGTTATTTTATGCTAATTTTCAAAATTTACTTATGATATTCATTTTTAACTACTTATTGTACAAATCCTATGTGTTGAGTTCCCATAAATTTAATACACTTAAAAAGGTCCTAAAGGTTCATTTAATGAAAGCTTCCAAACCTTGCAAATACCAATTTCAAATCTAAAGGAGGATCAACAAGACAATAGTGATCGTCAATGTTTATCCTACTTAAGTACATTTCAAGACCATTCAATATTTGAAGGGGCAACACATCAGTGGATGATAATCTACGTGTAGGTACTCTAATATTTTTGTTGATAAAATATGAAATAAAAGTAACGCGGTGCATATTATTTGGTGTAAGAGCTCCCTTTCGTTTTTTTTTTTTTTTTTTTTGTTCTTTTGGTAATATGCAAATAATTGTACTAACAAAAGGCCAAAAGGCCTTAAGCCTCAAAAGAATACAGAGGCCAAAAAGAGGCCCAGGAAAGGGAATCATAGAAATGTACAAAAGCCTTGCTTACTAGACAGCATGAAAAGATCAATTGGAAGAATGCCGCAAAACCAATTTGGACAAAGATAGAATAGGGACCCAAAAATATCAGAGGAACTACACAGCCAGCAACAGGACCAGATCTAAACATTTGGGTAAGGACCCTTTTTCAAGTTCAATTTATAATTAGGTCGAGTCCACTCAATCCACTCCTAAATACTCGTGTACAGTATTATATATTTATCAACGACACTATCTAGCAGACGAAGAAAAAAAGTATGATATGCTAAAATATGACATTAAAAGCCTTGATAAAGATAATGATATAATAATATGATGATTTACCTGCGGATGTTTCCATCCAATGACTAAAGATGCATAGGATCCGTCAAACTGGGGTGGCTCGACCATAAGGCAAGAAAAGCCCTTGCTTTAGCGCCCCAAAAAAATAAGGGCCCATAGTATCACATCCTTTTAAAGCCATTTAATTTCTTCACATTCTAAACAAACAATAAAGCAACTGCCATAGGTTTTTTTTTTTTTTCTCTTCAAAAAATAAGTGCTCGTAATAGTAATTAGTATCACATCTCAATGAAGCCATTTTTTCACATTCCAAAAAAATATTAACATAACTATCATTCTTCTTTTTCTCTACAGAATGTCTTTTTAATTCCCAACAAATCTCAACCTCCTTACCATATCACCTGAGATTTTTCAAATGAACATTTCTCTTCTAGATTATTTTTTCTCTTTCCATATTAAAACGTTTCTACCAACAATCTAATCCCCACCAACGCCTTTTCATCTTAGGTACCTTTAACTCTCTCACCCTCTCCCTCTTTCTCTATAAATACTTTTTTTTTAATTATTTCTAAAGCAATCTTCTTTAAGGATTTAATAATTTGATTTTGTCTTTTTTTAATAATATATGTGGATATATTTTGATAATATGTGTGGGTATTTTTTTCTAATATATTTTTAATAGTATATGTTAATCATAACTCACTAACTCAAAAAATATTTTTTTTTTCTCTTCATATTGAAAAAAATGCATCAAATTCGAAACTCATTTACATCTACAATATCTATGGCCAACAATGACAAATCACTAAATCCGGTCCTACTGTTATATGCTTTTAGGATTATTTTTTTTTAATTTCAAGCTTGTATTTTATGTTTATTATAGTTAGTCATTGTTTTATTTGTAAATATTAGTGGTTATAATTTATAAACGATAAATATGTCTATTAAAAAGTAAGAGTCCGGGCACTCAAAACTTTTTAAAAAAATACGAGAAGAATAGAGCATTTGAGGCCTCATTTAGAATTGTTGCTTTATGCCTCAAATTGTCTCGAGCCGGCTCTGCCGCCAAAAGAACACGCATTGCCCCCAAGCATAACCATCTATGAGGAAAAGTTTTTTTAGGCAGGTTGTGTCCCACCAAGGGAAAGAGGTGGGCCAAAGAGGAGGTAGATGGAAGAAGTAACAATGTATCTAAAAAAGTGCAAACAATCTGAAGATTTTTGTCAGGATAGATCTAAATAAAGAATCAAACTTCACATAACGGATCAAACATGGTTGGGAGAAAGCTTTGATGATTATGATGATGATGAAGAAGAGGGTGTTGAATTTATTATGTTAGAATTAATATGTATACAAATATGTCTGTATTGTAATATGTACTAGCATAATAACCCATGCTGAGTACGGATATAGCCAACCTTGCAATAAAAATATTCACGCATTAAAAACTCTCATGGATCTTAGAAAGCAAACAAAAGAAAAAAAAAGTTATATATATGAGAAGATAGATGAATCTTACTTTATGCTCTATTCATCACTGCTATCCTTCTATAAATATATGTTGTAACACATCCTGTCCTCCTCTTTTTCCACAAGTAAATCAAAGTGATATTTGCTTGAAAATTCTAATGCATTACATCCTATTGCTTTCTTTCTTCTTTGCTTCCATTATTCTACTACCGTGATCATGTAACAAGGGCCATGATCTTTCGCATGTGTCACGCAGTCTTTCAAGAGCCAGAAGGATATATATATATATACACATCTATCATTGCTGCTACATCTAAGTCTTTAACTATCGTTTTCTGGGTATTGGATATTCAACTACATGTGAAGAAACAAGAGCATGAGG